>VWZF01002066.1:0-20197 GCA_013396755.1 Sclerurus mexicanus
CCCCGCACCGCCCCGCACCGCGGCAGTGACCGTCCGTGCCCGGGCGTGGTTCTTGTTTTGGTTCCTCTCCGCTCCCGGCCGACTCTGCGGGCACCCCGGGGGAAGGACCCGCCGGGAGCCAGCGGGATGCGGGGAAGGCACCGCGTCTGCCCACGTGGGTCGTGAGGATGTCGCGACAGAGCGGGGGGCCCGGGTGTTTTTCGGAGACCCGTAAAAAACGCGCCATGCGGGGCCGTGCCGGAGCCTCACGCTGTGTCCTGCCTGAAAAAATACAGGTATGTGGACAGAGACATCGTAAGTGTGACAGTGCGCCGGGGGTGCCGGGATGGCGCTGGGATCTTACCTCGGAAGTGGGATTACGGAGAGAGGCTTTGATGCGTCATCGTAGTGCAATCAAGTTGGTTTTTGTAATTATTTTATAAACCAGATTTACAATCATCTTAGTTAAATGTTTTGGAACTTCATCTTGCACGTGGCGTTTTCTCGGCGACTCGCAGTGGGGAACAACACTACATGGCGTGCCCTGTAGGAGCTGTGAGTGGAGGGGCTCCCTGCTGGCAGGCTGGCTTTCCCAGACAGACCACATTTTCCGTGATGCAGCGCAGGCCGGGAGGCGGCTCCATCAGGGAATGCGGCGGGGGAATGTCAGGCGTGCCAGGCATAAGGTCTAAGGGGTGCAAACAGCATCGACTTGTCATCTGCTTTTTGTTTCCACCAGCCCCACAGACTGGAACAATAGCTCGTTTTCTGATCAAGGGATTGAAGAGCTTTGCAGAAACTGCATTTTCCATTAAAAGTGGGATGGGAAATTGAATGAACCGTATCAGACTTGCTGGCTTTGATTTTTAAACAAAGATTGGCAGAAACCTGAAGATGGTTTAGGATATGCAAGTATTGGCTTTTTCTTTTTTTTTATTCTTTTTTTATTCTTTTAAGCTCCTGGACCGTAGCACTGATTTGAAATTTCATGGGTAGAGAATTATTTTACATCTCGGTATAGAGTTGGGTTTTTTTGCTTTTTCTGCTGCCAGTTGCTCATACTAAGAAAATGATTGATGCTTTTTACCAAGGAGTTTAAACTGCAGGCAGGGCCAGAACTATGTTCTGCATAGGTTTTTTGGTTAGTTTTTTTTATATACAAGTTTGAGGTTTTTTATTTTGGATCGTGAAAGCTACTTTCTGGGTAAAAAAATGAGTTTAAACTGATGCTTGTGCTTCTGGCTATGGAGTTCACAAAAGAGTTACTCTTGAGGGGTCAGTTTCATATATTCACACGTACCTTTCTGGAATATTAACTGCCTTCTTTCTCATTTTAGGCATGTGGTTTACAGATGTTCGACTGGATTTACAAACTTCAATAAAATTTTGGAAGTGTCAGGGAGCCTGAATGCTGCAGTCCAGAGATGAGATTGTAGTACTTTCTTCCAATAATACAGTATTGATCTCAGTATTTCTGAGAGGAGAGAAATGTAATACGTAAGAGGTAGGAAAAAAAGAACTTCATGATTTGACATGTATGAGAGGAGAGAAAAATTATATTTAGTTTCCACACAATCACTAATTTTTGATTGACTGTTCACCTCTCAAAGCAGTTTTTTCTCTCTGTTCTACCACTATTTCTGTTTTAAACAAGCATCTAGCAAGACAGTAAAAATACTCTTCTAAATTGGGCAATGGTAGTTCTTTACCAGGCCTTAGCCACCCGCTGCAATAAAAATAGCACTAATGCCACTGGAAGAATTCTTCTTGTCATAGTAAAGAAACTTTACAGTAAAAGCCAAGAAATAAGAAGAGTCAGAGGAATGACAACAACAAAGCATCCATAATAAGCAGAATTACCCTGTGTCAGTTCCCTCAGCTTAGACTTTCTTCTTTCTTTTCAGGTCTGGGCAGAAATTCTTAAATTCACTAAAGAAATCCCAGAAAAAAAATGGATGGAAAAGCTCAGAGAGCCACCTCTTTGATCCATTTACTACTCATTAGGAATAGCTACTTTCCATATTCAGAATGCTGGTGAAGCTTTTTTGTTTCTGGACTGGGGAGGACATGAAGAGTTAGCGGCATCTTTGCTCTTGTCATTCTGTCACAAGCACAAGGCGTGCTCCTCCATGGGCTCTGGCTGCATGGGCATAGCACCTGACCAACTTGCAGATTTTCATCTGAGGTTGAAGTTCTTTTGTCCAGCCAGTTTGCTCCTTGAGTTCTGTCAGGTTTCTGAAAGCAAGAAGGAGGATGTGTTAACTCCAGGGAAGAAATTAAAACGTGTTAAATCCGTACCTGAACTGTATTTTAGTTGCTAGATAGTTTTTCTTTTAGTGACTGTTCTTGTAGAGAGACCTTGCCGAGCTGAACCTTCCTTTCCTCTGTTTCTACCTCATGGTTTTGGGAAGTTTATCTCACAGAGCTAGCCAGAGAGGAAGGAATGGCTGCAAAGCAGTAACCTTAACCTGGGTAACTACCTGCCTGTAATCAAAGGCTATTCTATGAGCTGCTTAGGAAAACACCCTTGGCTACGTAAAATTCCTTCCTAATAATCTTTCAAAGAAGTGTTAGGCCACTTGCAGTGGTTTTTGGTCATTCCAGTAAAGCAAAAGATTGGCTTAGGGTTAGGGTTCGATTTAAAAGGAAGATCACATACAGCTGCACAGTTGCCTTTGTACGAAGCACACAATGGGCTAAATGTAGAAAAATTATTGCAGACAACATAAAGCTGGCCAACACAAACCACCCTGGTGGTTAAATCTTGTCTGAAAAGATGAGACTTTCCTGCCTTGAAGCATAAAATATTTCTAAACTCTCAGAGGGTAGGAGGTCAAAGACAGAGAAGGAGACTTGGGAAGGAAGGCTAGAGAGTTCTTAGAGCTGAAGCTTTAAGGAAGGAAAAAAAAATTAGTCAAGGAAAGTACACTAAAATAATCAAAACAAGAAAGACTGATGGGCTTACTGAAACAGTCATATTTACAATGCTAAACCAAACCTTTTTTATCCTGTTTGTGCCTTTTTAGACAACTAGGCACTTCAGTTCTTAGAAGAAAGCTATAGGCTTTACAGATACCAAATGTATTCTAACATCCTGCAAAAGCTTGAAAATCACTGCTGTAGGTAAAGGTAGTGAATACCTCTGCCCTTTGCAGTGTAGTAACACTGGGAATTCAAGTGCAGGAAAAGCAGACAGTGGGGATGAATGCTGATGAAGTTATCGTCTTAAGATTGGTTGTTGCAGAAAACAGTGTAATTGGTCAGTGTCTTTGGTTTTACAATGTTTTCTTAAAATAGATTCCTTCATTATGTTCAGAAACTAATTTAAGGACCTAAAAGAAGAACTTTTGCCTTTTACTGGCCTTTTAAATCAAATACTCTAGGATAAATATTATCAGCTCTTTAGAGTTTCTCTGTTAAAGTGAAAATAAACCAGCAGCACTGAATAAGCCCTCTCAAAGTGCAGCTTTTTGGTTTACTAAATTCCATCATGTTTCTAAAACTGGAGTCAGAGGCTAGAATCTAAAGCATTTAGGAAAATTTGCCTATAATACTAAGCGTGCTTTATCACTATTCTGGAATAGTGAAAAGAGACAAACATCTTAATCTGAGCTAAATCCTCTTAACATTCATTTCTGTGTCCTCTGCCTTTTTGTAGCTTGATACTTGACATGTGAAGTCATTCTCAGTTGGACTGAAGGGGAGGGCATTGTGTTTGCCATAGTTCCAGAGCTCTGGGAATTAATGCTGCTCTGTATTTCCTCAAGGAATGAGCGCATTCAGTTTGCATTTATTGAGAATAGACCCTGGGAATGAATTACTTCTTCCTTATAAGGAGCCTTATGTTAGGATATCTGTTGGGACAGTTTAACTCACTACTAAGTTATTAGGGGTAGAAGCATCACTGTTTCAAGTAAAGTGATAGTGTGCAACTTAAATGCATTGCACCAATTTAGAGCATTCAGAATTTTAAAGTCTTGGAATAGAGGAATAAGAGTCCCTCACCTTTCTTCAGAGTTTTAACTTGCCATTTGCAAAAAGTCAAAAGGAGAAAGTTTTGTCTTTGAGAGGACTGTAGATTTAATGTCTCTGCGCTTGTGTAGATCTGAGTTGCAAAACACATGAACGCTCAAAGTAAAAACTGTGTTTCTCTCACAGGCTATTGTAAATGTTATTTTGAAAAGATTGTATTTTTCTAATATTAAAAGCAAATTTGTTGAAAATTTCAGGTCTTAAAATGTCTTTTTCCATGTATTCTCTGTACTGCACATACATACACTTAATTCTGATAAAGGGGTTAAAAAAAAAGATTCCTTGAAGCTTTATCCTCTTCTGGTCAGACATTCTCCACCAAAAATGTGATAAGCCAGTTCAGAAGTTATCAGGTACAGAATGCCACTGGTCAGCCTAGCAGTATGTGTGGGAATACCTAAGCACATGTAAGGTACAGAAAGTGAAATGGGGTGGTGGTTTAAAAGGAGACATTATGGGCCTGCCTTCTTGTGGATAAGCATCCTACACAAATGACCTCTCTTTTTGTCTTCTCAAGCATCCTTCCTTTAACCTGCATGTTACTTTAGACTTCCTTGCAGTAGACCAAGTAACTACCTTGCAGTGGCAGGCAGCTTAATAATTCTTGGGGAGAAACTGCATGGAGGACATGCTATAGTGAGGAAAAAAAAAGGCATGGCTTACCTAGGTTTTCAGTTGTGGCAAAGAAAGTTAAACAACAAACACTAAAATTCTCAGAAGAGCATTTTCCAACATGGTAAGTCCTGATAGAATGGTTTTTAAAGTGGCTTTAAAGCAAAAAAACCCAAAGAAAACCCTTAATAAGAACAAACCCTTTCTTTCTCCCATTTCAAAAGTCACAGAAACAGTAAGGTTAGAAAAGACCTCCAAGATAATTGAGTCCACCCTTTGACCGATCACCACCTTGTCAAGCAGACCATAGCACTAAGTGCCTTGTCCAGTTATTTTGTGAACCCTTCCAGGGATGGTGACATCATCACTTCCCTGGCCAGCTTGTTCCAGTGCTTGACAACCTTCTCAGTGAAGAAATTCTTCCTGATGTCCAGCCTGAATCTTCCAGGCACAGCTTGAGGCTATGTCCTCTCATGGTGTCACTAGTTGTCTGGGAGAAAAGACTGACCCCCACTTGCCTACAACCTCCTTTTTCAGGTAGTTGTAGAGAGCAATAAGGTCACCCCTGGCACTCCTTTTATCCAGGCTAAATAACCCCTGCTTCCTCAGCCACTCCTCATATGACTTATTCTCTCGACCCTTTCTCAGCTCTGTTGCCCTTCTCTGGACTCACTCCAGCACCTCAGTGTCTTTCTTGAAGTGAGGGGCCCAAAACTGGACACAGTACTGGATGTGCAGCCTCACCAGTGCCGAGTGCAGGAAGACAGCCACTGCCCTGGTCCTGCTGGCCACACTATTTCTGATAGAGGCCGGGATGCCATTGGCCTTCTTGGCTATCTTGGGCATGCTGCTGGCTCATTTTCAGCTGCTGTCAACCAGCACCTCCAGGTCCTCTTCCACTTGGTCCATTGATCCAGCCTGTCCAGATCCCTCTCAGAGTCTTCCTATTCTCCAGAAGATTAACACACACACAAATTCTTGTTGTCCACTAGTTTACTGGGGGTGCACTTGATCCCCTCATCCAAATATTCAATAAAGATATTAAAGGGAACTATCCCCAGTATTGAGCTTTGGGAACCCCACTAGTGACCACTCACCAGTTGAATATGGCACCAGCACGGCAAGCAATTTCATTCTTTTTTGCCCATCATCTGTGAAACTTCTCAGCTTTATGATTTATAACCAAGGACCCACAGAAAGTATGGAGGCAAAGAAAAGGCTGAGATAGCTAAGCAACACTTTAATGAAACACCTGGCATTCTTTTAAAAAGCTTGGGTATGATGTCTGCTTCCTCTTACTTGGTCCCCAGTGGTTGTATTTAACAAGCTGGGAAAAGTAAGCTGGACTTTTAATTCCTTTTTCTTAACAGTCTATGTAAAATTTGATTCCTACTGGTGCTTAAATTCTTAGTTTACAAGTATTTGAAAAATACTGCAAATCTGCCTCTAGTTTTGCTGGAACTGAAACACCCAGTCAGGATTTACAACTCTTTTCTTGGGTTGCTTCAGAGACAAATTTAGAAGGCAGTGCTGTAAATACAACGGCTTCTGTATAGTTCAGACACCCTGTGAAATTAGAGAACAGAATTCTTCTGTGTGATGAAAAAATGATGCTGTGTGATCTCATTAAGCTTTATTTGGCCAAAAAGGAAAAGTTAATAAAGACTGAATGCAAGGGTGCAACATTTTGAAGGGTTGTTTTCAATTCTTTTTTCCTCCCCTACCCAGATTTTATCTTCTATTTTTATCTGTATAGCAGTATTTTATGTCAATGCCATTCTTGAGCAAAGTGTCCTTCAAGTTCTTTTTCAGATTGGGTTTAACTAAATACAACTTGGGCATTTGTTCCAGAAATTTAGGAAGTATTTGAAATTTTGTAGGTCAATTAGAGTGGTGTGTACTTGTTTTACCAAGTTATCTATGCAACATGGAGTGACTGAGCTGTGGAATACTTCATCCATTCAGAGCAGTCAACTTTCAAGGTTAAACACAGCCTACTATACTTGATATACTTTCACCTTTATTTTATACCCCAACTGAAAGTTTTCATTTGTCTATTTGTCTTTCAAGTAAAATTTTCATTGTATATTTGTCTATTTCTGTCACGTATTTTTCTTTCCCATCTTCTTTTAACTATACTTTACTGTTGCCAGTACATTGTACACTCTGTTCCAACTAATGAGACAAAGTGGGTAAGCTTTCCCTCCACTTACCTTCCTTCTTCCTATACTTCCTGTCCTGCAATCCTGGAAATTGTACCAGAGCTAATATGTCAAGCTAAGCCTTGTAATCAAATTCAGAAGATAGAGATAAGCTATGGTTAGAGCCTGCAGTGAAATTGTCAGAGAAATCAGTACTTCCTTCTCCTTCACTAGCTTCAAAGGCTTCACTGGAATCCCTTTCTTGGAGCAGGAATTTAATTTTTTTTCTACTGCTCTGTGACTAAACAACATCTAACTTCTGAAATTGCTCTGAATAACAACATCTAACTTTTGAAGTTGCTTTGAATAGAAAGGGAGAACATTCTTCTTTTTTCTCTTTTGTGCTCCAGGGATTAAGATGAGCTGAGAGATACACCTTTGCTGCACTTCGTCACTTGGAATAAGAGTGGCACAATGTACTCTTGTATTTCCAGAAGCTTAGTGCTTTGAGCGTCTTCCAGGGTGGGTATTAGGAAATGCAAGAATTTGGCAGGTTTACCACCAAAAAGGAAATGATCCCTTGATACTTGATACATCCCCAGGCTTCTTTGCATCAATAAATTAAGCAGGACTCATGGGCCAGCTGTCCAATTGCTAGACACTGTCCTCTGCTGGGCTGTACTGGGGTCCGTCAGAGGGAACAGATGCAGGCGTGGTGTGGTGTGTTTCAACCACTGCAGGAGATTGTGTGTCAGGTGCTGTAACTGTGAGCTTAGGCAGACATCACCATCATTCGTCTTGCAGAAGTTGTGATCTGTGAGCACGAGGGGTGGAAATCTACTATGGTGTGTTCACATAAAATACAGTTTTAGTGGTTTTAAAAATGGAGCCTCTGGGCAAGGACAGGTGTATGAAGTCTCTGAAATCCTCCACTTGTAGTAAAGATCCAACATTATGTTACTGTTCCCCATGTCTGGGAAGATGGAAGAGTTATCTCCAGTACCCTAACTCAGAACTGCTTCCCAGTCAGTAACTTTAATATGTGATTGTCAGGGCTTTATTACACACACCACAAAAATCACCTTGTTCTTCTGTGGTTTCAGTGGTTCTGACCAGCAGTGGCACCACAGCTGCTCGGGGCAGCAGCACAGGCACCAAAGCTCACCATGTGCACACTGAGATGACCAATACTAAGCTGGTTTGCACCCTGATCTGACCTTTCAATTTATCTGCAAAAAATGAAGTCTTTGATTTTTGATTTTTAGAACAAAAGTGTACCTGCTGCAGTAGAATGGCTGCTTTTGAAGTACACTAGGAAAGCTAGAGATCTTTTCTTTGAAAAGGAAACAAGNGCCAGTACATTGTACACTCTGTTCCAACTAATGAGACAAAGTGGGTAAGCTTTCCCTCCACTTACCTTCCTTCTTCCTATACTTCCTGTCCTGCAATCCTGGAAATTGTACCAGAGCTAATATGTCAAGCTAAGCCTTGTAATCAAATTCAGAAGATAGAGATAAGCTATGGTTAGAGCCTGCAGTGAAATTGTCAGAGAAATCAGTACTTCCTTCTCCTTCACTAGCTTCAAAGGCTTCACTGGAATCCCTTTCTTGGAGCAGGAATTTAATTTTTTTTCTACTGCTCTGTGACTAAACAACATCTAACTTCTGAAATTGCTCTGAATAACAACATCTAACTTTTGAAGTTGCTTTGAATAGAAAGGGAGAACATTCTTCTTTTTTCTCTTTTGTGCTCCAGGGATTAAGATGAGCTGAGAGATACACCTTTGCTGCACTTCGTCACTTGGAATAAGAGTGGCACAATGTACTCTTGTATTTCCAGAAGCTTAGTGCTTTGAGCGTCTTCCAGGGTGGGTATTAGGAAATGCAAGAATTTGGCAGGTTTACCACCAAAAAGGAAATGATCCCTTGATACTTGATACATCCCCAGGCTTCTTTGCATCAATAAATTAAGCAGGACTCATGGGCCAGCTGTCCAATTGCTAGACACTGTCCTCTGCTGGGCTGTACTGGGGTCCGTCAGAGGGAACAGATGCAGGCGTGGTGTGGTGTGTTTCAACCACTGCAGGAGATTGTGTGTCAGGTGCTGTAACTGTGAGCTTAGGCAGACATCACCATCATTCGTCTTGCAGAAGTTGTGATCTGTGAGCACGAGGGGTGGAAATCTACTATGGTGTGTTCACATAAAATACAGTTTTAGTGGTTTTAAAAATGGAGCCTCTGGGCAAGGACAGGTGTATGAAGTCTCTGAAATCCTCCACTTGTAGTAAAGATCCAACATTATGTTACTGTTCCCCATGTCTGGGAAGATGGAAGAGTTATCTCCAGTACCCTAACTCAGAACTGCTTCCCAGTCAGTAACTTTAATATGTGATTGTCAGGGCTTTATTACACACACCACAAAAATCACCTTGTTCTTCTGTGGTTTCAGTGGTTCTGACCAGCAGTGGCACCACAGCTGCTCGGGGCAGCAGCACAGGCACCAAAGCTCACCATGTGCACACTGAGATGACCAATACTAAGCTGGTTTGCACCCTGATCTGACCTTTCAATTTATCTGCAAAAAATGAAGTCTTTGATTTTTGATTTTTAGAACAAAAGTGTACCTGCTGCAGTAGAATGGCTGCTTTTGAAGTACACTAGGAAAGCTAGAGATCTTTTCTTTGAAAAGGAAACAAGAAATCACTAGGATATGAGGAGTGGAATAAGTGAGGAAGAAAAGGGCATAACTAATGTGAGTAAGACTTAAGGGATGAATCTATAAACCCAATCCCTTGCCAACTCCACCCTCTAAATGGCATTTACTGCCAGGGAAATTGGATCCACCCTGGGCTGATTCTAGCATCCACAAAATCCTCCTAAAATAGCTCTGGGCCTTGCAAAAGTTGCAGTTTCCTCTCCCGGTAATTGATGCTGTGGTGACAAGCTCCACCTGGTACTTGTGAGTCCAGTCACCACATCTACTAAGGGGAAGGAAGGCAACTTTTTCCCTTTGCTCAGAATCTCTTGCCGTGTCTGCAGTGGTGGTCCTAGAGTGAAAAATTGCTAAGTTTGTGTTCTTCTTAAAAGGTGTGGTATCCTCCACAGTGACAACCTGGAAATGAAATTGCAATCTCTGCTTACTCAGAGTTTAAGAAGTGTACATGAAGATGAAACACTTTAAGAGTACCAGGGGATTGGTCTAAATTGCATTATTGCCATTGAATGTGTGTTTATTTCATACTGTTTACTAAATGCAGAGTGTAACTATAGCAACATTCAGGACATGCTCTGTATGCTCTGCCAAAATGACACTGAAATTAGCATTCAGAAGGCAGCAGTTTGAAAGTAGCTTGAGAACTGAAAAATAATGTTTCAGACTACAGTCTGTATGGCAATACACTTCAGCACCTGCATTGTTAAAATTATGCAAGGATTACTATTTTAGCTTTGCTGATCTCAGCAAGAGTATTTGTGGTATCATTTGTATGGATCTTCCTTTGATGAATGAAAGCATAATGTTATAAATACTAATAGCCAGTGGTGATTCAGACTAGCCACATAACAACCATAATTTTGTGTGAAGTATACCTAAAAAATACAGATACTGCTAGCCTTTTATGATCAACTGCAGTGCAAAGATAGCTAAAATCTTTTTCCAAGTTTACTTGGGGAACAAAAAAAGAAAATGACAATTCTTAGAGAAGATGAAGGTTCTACTGTCTGCATATAAAGAAAAAAGGTGTGAGATGAATGAAAATAAGAAGAGGAATTTAAAAGGAAATTCTAGATCTGAAAAAGTCTCCTGGTATCCCAGAGACAAACTGCTTAGTCTAGTAAATACTTCTGTTTGTTGCATGTTGTGATGTTCTTGCAGAAATCCTTTATACAGGAAGTTGTGGTCTGACAGAATGAAGGTTGATTGAATTATAGCTTGATTCTTCTTGTCTCTCCACCAGTCACTTCTTTCTGGAAGAAACAAAATCAACGTAACTACACCTTTCTCATTGAGTCATACCAGCTGTTGCAAGTAATGCTGAACAAAAATAATTCTCTGGTTACTCTGCCTGCACTTTTATCTGTGCTTAACTTCACTGTTTTTGTTTAAGTCAGTTTTTTTCTTTTGTGTCCATCTGTCACCTAGCAGGAAAGAAATGTTTATGTAAATAGGTTTCACAAGTCATTTAGGAGATGTGTAGGAAAATGCAGAACTGCTTTTAACTGAGTTTTGAAAGTTGGCTAGATTTTAAGCTGACTCTGCTCTCTCAACAGATGCTCAGAACAGTGACTGCTCTTTATTGCTACGACACACTGTCTTGGGATAACACATCAGCCAGCCTGATGGAATATTCTCTGTAGGTTTCCTACTTCATGTAAGTCAGTGCTGTAAATGATAGTTACATCTGCAAAGAACACATGGCCCTTGCTACTCCCATGGTTAAATGTGGTACATTTAGGAAGGGTTGTGTGAGTCAGAATCATACGAATCTATAGAAATTATAGAAATGTTGCTAGTAAAACACAAAAGACTGAATAATTAAGTATTTTTTTCTCTCATAGAATCATGGAGTGGTTTGGGTTGGAAGGGATGTTAAAGATCGTCCAGTTCCAATCCCACTCCCACAGGCAGGAATACCTTGCACTAGACCAGGCTGCTCAAAGCCACATGCAAGCTATCCTTGAACACTTCCAGGGATGGGGCATCCACCACAGGCAACCTGTGCCAGTGCTTGACAGTAATGAGTTTCATCCTTATGTCTAGTCTAAACCTGCCCTCTTTCAATTCAAAGCCATTATCCCTTTTTCTATCACTTCATGCCCTTGTCAAAAGGCTTCCTTTGGCTTTCTTATAGCCCTTTAGATACTCGAAGGCTGCTTGAAGGTCTCCCCAAGGCTTTCTCTTCTCCAGGCTGAATAACCCCAACTCTCTCAGCCTTCCCTCATACAAGAGGTTCTCAATCCCTTTGATCATCTTTGTGGCCTTCTCTGGACCCTCTCCAACAAGTCCATGTCCTTCCTATGCTGGGGACCCCAGAGTTGGATTCAGTACTGCAGGTGGGGTCTCACCAGAGTGGAGTAGAGGAGCAGAATCTCCTCCCTTGACCTGCTGGCCACACTGCTTTAGATGCAGCCCAGGAAACAATTGGCTTTCTGGGCTGTGAATGCACATTGCTGGGCCATGTCTAGCTTTTCATCAACCAGCACTCCTAAGTCTTTCTTGGCAGGGCTGCTCCCAACCCATTCTCTGCTCAACCTGTATTAGTACTTGGGATTGTTCCAACCCAGGTGCAGGACCTTGCACTTGGCCTTGCTGACCTTTTGAGGTTTGCAAGGGCCCATTTCTCAAGGCTGTCAAAGTCCCTCTGGATTACATCCCTTTCCCTCCAGTGTGTCAACTACACCACACAGCTTGGTGTCAGTGGAAAACTTGCTGAGGTTGCACTCAATCCCACTGTATTTGTCACCAACAAAGACATTAAATGGTGCCAGTCCAAATAGCTGACCCTGAGGAACACCACTCATCACTGGTCTCTACTTGGACATTGCGCCATTCACAACTTTTTGAGTGTGACCATTAACACCAGTTTTTTATCCACTGAGTGGTCCATTCATCAATCTATGTCTCTCCAATTTACAGTCAAGGATGTCATGTGGGGCAGTGTCAAACGCTTTGCACAACTCCATGTAGATGCTGTCAATTGCTCTTCCCTCATCCACCACCTCTGTAACTCCATCACAGAAGGTCACCACATTTGTTAGGCCCAGTTTGCCCTTAGTGAAACCACACTGGCTGGCACCAATCACCTCCTTAATTGCCATGTGTCTTAACATATTGTCCAGGAGGACATATTGTCTGTTCCATTGTCTTGCCTGGTATCAAGGTGAGACTGGCTGGCCTCTAATTCCCAGACCTTCCTTATTTCCCTTTTTAATAAGTAGGAGTTATTTTTCTACTTTTTCTCAGTTGGGAACTTCACTGGACTGCCATGACTTCACAAATATGAAGGATAGTGGCTTAGCCACTTCCTCTGCCAATTCCCTCAGAAACCTTGGATACATCTCACCAGGTCCTGTGGACTTGTGCACTTTCTGGTTCCTTAGATCGTCTCAAACATGATCTCCTACAGCTGGTAGTTCTACATTCTCCCAGTCCCTGCATTTGCCATCTGTAGCTTGGGCAGTGTGGATGGAGCAGCTGCCAGTGAAGTCTTTGAAGCAAAAAAGTCACTGAGTACCTCAGCCTTCTTCATGTTCTGAGTAATGTGATCTTGCATTTCCTTTTGGAGAGGATCCACACTTTCCCTCGTCTTTCTTTTAACATCAGCGTACCTATCAAAGCTTTTCTTTTTGCTTTTGACATTCCTCACAAGACTTAATCCGATCATGGCTTTAGGTTTTCTAAACTGATCGCTGGCTGCTCAGACAATGTCTGTGAATTCCTTTCAGGGTACTTGTCCTTGTTTTCACCCACTGCAGGCTTTGTTTTTTGTCTGAGTTTGTCCAAGAACAACTTGTTCATCCATGCAGGTCTCCTGGTAGTGTTGTCCAACTTCCTCTTTGTTGGGACACAGCACTCCTGAGTTTGAAGGAGCTTAAATTTTGAAGATTAACCAGCTTTCTTGAGTCCCTGTTTCCTCCAGGGCTTTAACCCATGGCACGCTACCTAGCAGATCCCTGAAGAGGCCAAAGTCTGCTCTCCTGAAGTCCAGGGTAGAGAGCTTCCTATGCACCCTACTCACTGCCCTAAGGATCTCGAACTCCAGCATTTCATGGTCACAACAGCCCAGGCTGTCCTTGAGCTTCACAGTCCTCACTAGCCTCTCCTTGTTGGGGAGGACAAGGTCCAGCATAGCACTTCTCTTCATTAAGCCCTCTACCACTTGGAGAAGGAAGTTATTGTCAGTGCATTCCAGCAGTCTCCTGGATTTCCTGTGCCTTACTTTGTCCCTCCAACAGATATTGGGGTGACTGAAGTCCCCCATAAGGACCAGGGCTTATGAATGCCCTGGTGTGTTTGAAGTATACTGGGAAACTCAAAACTTCTATCACTTTGCAGAGTGAGAAAAACACATCCTATTCCAGCAGTAACTCAGGAGTGTGCTAGCCATCAAAACTCATTTTAAAGTAACACATTCAGATAACTTCAATTCAGTGTTTATACTCAAACTGACCCAACAACTCTCTGTATTGCTACTGTCTGCAATAAATTTGAAACTAGGATGTTTTGTTAACAGTATTAGCACTAAAAGGGGTAAAGAGGACAATGCACATGATTATTGTAGACAAAAAATTTATAACTGATATGTATGCTACTAAAGGAAATCAGTAGAACTAATGTTGGTCAATATGGGTATAGGAGAAACAGTTCTGACCACAGTTCTGACCACAGCTTTATTAAACAACACTTAGTAAAACCCATGCTCTTTACATAACAATACTCTTTATGTACTATTTAGACTTCTTCCAAACATTTTTAGTTACTACTGCATGACACTTTTATATGTCATGCTAATTTGATGAATATGACCTGTTAATTAGTAGAATATTGATTAACTGACAGCCAAAAACAGTAAATGGAGAAAGTATATTTATATCGGGGTTATTTTAGGAATTGGTTTTTTCTATGTGTTATTTAATGCTTGTTTTAAATTACAGAAAACATTGAAGAAAATAATTCATGATACTCATAGATGATACAAAGGATTGAATATGTGATAAGCAACGAAAATAAGTCATTGATGCAGTGCAGATGGCTTTAATAAGTTGGGGACAAACAGACAAGTGTTTTGTGGATAACTATTAAAGTACTATGTTTGCAAATAGGGAAAGCAGCATGTCCTTTCCACCTGTGTATTTAGTCTGCCCACCAAATACCAGATCAGAAGAACAGAGAAGACACAGAAATCTGAAGCCATTGAAGGCCAGTTGAGCAAGTTGTTTTGAAAGTAAAATTCTCTAGCAAACATGACCTTTTGTTTTAGGGGAGTCTAAGCCTCCAATTTGTTGTCCTGGGTTTTCGTGTGTACTTTGGCTCTGATCATCTCTAAAGTGTCCCGTTATGTTACACGCTTACCCAACTTTATTTTGGCATCTCAGAGTAATGCTAAAACATCCACATGCTATGAATTTGAAACTTGAGCCAGTATTTTTAAATCTGTCTTATACCCTAGATGCATCACAACTTTTGTTACCCTTTCTCTGCCTTACATGACCTTTTCACATGTATTAATACAGCTGTAGCAAAAAAAGGAATAAAACCAGGTCTGCAGACAATTCCCATAGTCTAACCATCAGTCATATTATCATAAAGCTGATGCTGCTGTTGCTTTTCCATGTTTGCAAATTTGTGTTTTGCTGGACCTAAGAAGAACTGAAAATACTGAATTTTGAATTTTTTTTATTGTTGTTAATGAGTTTTTGTTTGGGGTTTTGGAGGAGGAATGAAGACATGCAGAGAGATTTGTCAAGGAATATAGCAGTGGATGGACTCTTAAATATGGTGGTTTGGTCAAAATGCCCTGTATGATTTTTGGCTATAATAAAAGAAATGTCTTTGGACTGCATAGATAATACCAGTTACAATTTTTCCTTAATTTGTTCTGTGTAGTTTAAGATCCACGAAGATTTAGTAGACAGAAAAGGTTGAGAGAAGGGTCAAAAAAGTAATCAATTCATGTGACATGTTGTGAGGAAGTTTTTCTCTTGGTTTATCAAAGGAAAATCCATATTGACTGAAGTCCAAAAGTATCTACAGTTAAATAGAAACTTGATGTCTGGCTTCTCCATCTTGTTGACAGACATAACAGGATCCAATTGCTGAATGTTGGAAGGTGAACAAAATCAGACTAGAATGAAGTGGTACAATTTTCCCTAAATACAGATCAGTTAACCATTGAAACTGTTTTAATGTAAATTATAATGGGATTTCCATTGCTAGTTTTAACCTCAAGAGATGTCTGTCTTAAAAGGTGTATTCTAGTTCAACTCGGCAGTAGTTCAGGACACCTCAGAGACTTCTGTGAAAAAACAAATCAGCCCAGTAGATGGTCAAAGTGTATGTTCTAGACTTATCATTGATGGGCGCCAAAGTGCTTTTGGCTCTTCTCTCAGATCTTCATGGGTTTACTACATGATCCCTTTTATTGCCTGTGGAGGCTAACATTTGTACTGGAACTTCAGAGCAGATGCAGCTGTTTAAGAGAGGATATATCTGTAAATGGTGTAGTGTGGCAAGGGATCCAGACTGCACAAAAACCTGGTCTAAAGGTACACAGAAGACAACCAGCCATACATGGATTTTAGCACCCCTTTGTCCTGTGTATTCCAGTCTTCTGAATTGATAGTGTATCTGGTGATTCTGTGCTACTGTATAAGCCTGTGGTCATAGACAGAAGGTGGAATACTTTTCTGATTTAGCAGTTTCAGCTCATGTATTGTATGTATTTCAGCTCTAGTGTGATTCTGAATGCCTGTATGATTTTAAATGCAACAAGGGTGTGCCCATATCGACACTTGGTTTTTTAGCTTGTCCAAAACTTCCAGCTCTTGTTTGTAAAGTGGTATTTAGTCCTTCAAATAAAAAGTGCAGATGTACTTAGCAACATTAGCTTATCATTATTTACAGCACACCAGTACCCTCTTTGTGCACAGAAAACTAAAATTATATCATTCCTTGGCTGAAAACTTCCTTTCTACAAGTAATAAAAGATGCAAATATCCCTTACAATGGCCATTTCAGCCTTGCAGCTTAGGGCAAAACCACATTGGCAGAAGGACAATGTCTTGTCTCTGATGTCTGTGAAGCGTCTCTGAACTCGACCTGAATATGAACTTATACAAAAAGGAGTTCTGTGCAGTGACAAGAACTTGAAAACAGAATATAATTACGTAAGAAATTTAAAATAACTTGGGAAGTGTGTTTCAATGAGATCAGCATTCCAAGTAGTCCCTAAGAAGAATTGGATATTTGTACCTCTGTTGTCACTCATTTTTCTTTCTGACTGATCATCTGAATTTTTGTGTTAAACTTCCACCAAGCTGAAACCTTATACCTGACAGCAATCCCTCTCAACAGGCCTTTGGTGCAAAGTTTGCCTTGGTATCCAGTATAAGTCTCCCGGCTTCTTGAGTTACTTTGATACTGGTAAAGAAAATGTGTTTAAAAAAAAAATCAAAACAGAAAAAAAAAAAAGGCTTCACAAAGGACTCTATGTTTTGCTGCCCCATGTTGAAGAAGCTAATAAATTGCATTTTCTCAAGAAGTCAAGAGAAGGAAGAGCCACAGTGGTGTCATGGAAGCAGTAGGTAACAGTGGTCACCTCCTCACTGCAGCACTGACCAGGACAGAATTGGGCTAATTGCGGCCATTGGTATCAGTAGCTCCAGATCCTAGCTTCTCTTCAGATGAAGCCAGTTTCTTGCTAAGCTACCAAACAGTATTTTACTTCTGAAGAGATTCTCTTTTCTCAGACTGTCTTGCATATTCTTTGTAGTTTCACTGGTCACCACTCATTGAAGAGTGGTCTCACTCCTTCCTTATCCATCTTCACATGAGATAGCTGTTTGATTGTACTTAGACTACTCTGGAAGTTTATAGGTGAGTGTTGTGGTTTAACCCCAGCCAACAACCAAACACTATGCAGCCACTTGCTCCTCCACCACCGGAATCAGGGAGACAATTGGAAGGATAAAAGCTGGAAAAGTCCTGGGTTGAGATGCAGACAGTATAATACGAAAAGCAAAAGCCCCGCACACAAGCAAAACAAAACAAAGAATTAATTCACTGCTTCCCATGGGTAGGCAGGTGTTCAGCCATCTCCAGGAGACCAGGGCCCCATCACACATAAGAGTTACTTGAGAAGACAAACACCATCACTCCAAATGTTCCTCCCTTCCTCTTTCTTCCCCCCACTGTATTTAGTGAGCATGATGTCATATGGTCTGGAATATCCCTGTGGTCAGTTTGGGTCACCTATCGCAGCTGTGTCCATTCCCAGCCACCCATGCACCACCAACTTCCTTGCCAGAGTGGCAGTATGAAAAGCAGAAAAGGCCTTGGCTCTGTGTAAGCCCTGCTCAGCAATAACCAAAACATCTCTATATTGTCAACACTGTGTTCAGCACAACTCCAAAACACAGCCCCATACTAGGCACTGTGAAGAAAGTTAACTCTCCCCCAGCCAAAACTAGCATAGTAAGCAAAGCATCAAATTGTTAACTATTCCTTATGTCATCTATCCGAACCTCTGGGGTGAGTGGTCCTATGTTTCCATGCCTTGGGAACTCCATTTTTGTATTGTGTACTTTTAAGAATCATCTTTAACTTTGAATCTCTGTGTGTCCCCTCCACGGCAAAGACTCTGCCTGGCAATTCTCCTGCTAGGAGACAATAGTTTATACCTTGTGCCTCCACAGTTCATTTTTACCTTCTACTAGAGTTGCATTGTTTATGTTGCAACAAGGTCACAAGGAGAAACCCTGCAAAGCAGCACAACTACACTTGAGCATCATATCCCCCTTTCTCATGGGCACTGGAAGAAAAAAAATTTGATCTGTGGTTTTGAGGAAAGTAGGCAAAACCTTTTTCATCCTCCTAGTGCAAATTTTACTTCTGCCTTTGGATTGAAGGAGGTTTCTCTTCTGAGAGAGCCCAAGCCTCTGACTTTTGATAAGATCTTCCTGGGATATGCACCAGGCTTATGTCAACACGCTGTGATAACAGTTGTTTGTAGCAGCAGTCTAATTGCTCTTCAAGGCTGAAAGTATTCCTGACTGAAGTACTCTTGGAGGCTGTTTTCAACTCCATAGATACAATCTTGTTTCTGCTACAAAATGGTAAGTCTAATCTGCACTTTAAATTACAAGGAAATCATATCCACAAACTGGCAGGCATTCCCCAGACTATCACACCTTTCTTTTAACATATGGACTGACTGACACAATTGGATCAAATGATTTCCCAGGCTTTTTGCTGTATCCACTAAGCAGCATTTCTGGTTTAAGATTCCTGTAGTGAGTCTGTATCTGCAATGATAGTTTAGATTTTCATCTGATGTAAATTATCATAATTCCAGTAGACTTCAATGGATTTGATAATTTATGCCATCTGAGGTTCTGCATCTGAACACTCTAATAAATAGCAGCTGCTACTTATAACTAATCTGAAAAATGGTAAGTGCCTAGTGTGTATCTGAGTCTAGCTATCTTAATACATGTTACTCAGCTGCCAGCACACCCCTGCATACTGGAGGTTTAAAGTCTCTTGCTTTTCATCTGAATATCTGGGATTATGTCCATTATTTTGTCCAAAATGAAAGGTGAACAGGGACTGCCATAGACCTTGCAAGCAACTTCTGCAGGGAGACCCAAAAGCTCACATTTTCTCAGCAAAGCCTGTGAATCTGGCTCTGCTAGAAGCTGCTCATATCTTTATACTGAGCATGAATATAACATACATAATACATAAGCAACTTTTAGAGCAGTTACCTAGGTTTGTCACATTAACGTGTTTTAATTTTGGTTTCTATATTCATCTTCAAGCCATATGAACTTTACTCAAAGTTTGGTAACAATTTGAACTTGTTAAAAATATGAGATTGCATGGATATCAACTATTTCTGTCAAGAATGTGATAAGAGTTTGTAGGGTTTCATAGAAAACATGTTCTGTGACCTACTCAGAAGAATAGGTTTCTGACTTATTCAACAGAAGAAAGGGAAGCCATCCAGAGGTATCTGGACAAACTTGGAAAGTGAACATCATGTGGTCCAATTATGCCAAGTGCAAGGTTCTGCACCTGGGCTGGGGCAATCCCTAATATCAATACAGGGTGGGGGATGAAGGGATTGAGAGTAGCCCTGCTGGTAAGGACTTAAGGGTGCTGGTGGATGAGAGGCTGAACATGACCCAGCAATGTGCACTCACATTGGCCCAGAAAGCTAATTGTATCCTGGGCTGCATCAAAAGCAGCGTGGCCAGCAGGGCAAGGGAGGAGATTCTGCCCTTCCTCTCTGCTCTGCTCTGATGAGACCCCACCTGGAGTGCTGCATCCAGCTCTGGATTCCCTAGCACAGGAAAGACATGGACCTATCAGAGAGGGTTGAGAGCAGGGCCACAAAGATGATAAAGGGATTGAGAACCAATCCTGTGAGGAAAGGCTGAAAAAATTTGAGTTGTTCAGCCTGAGAAGACTCTGGAGATTCCTTATAGCATCTTCCAGTACCTAAATGAGGCCTACAAGAAAGCCAGAGAGACTTTTTTACAGTGGTAGATAGTGATAGGACAAAGGTTTTTAATTTTTTTTAATTTTAAGCTAGAAGTTGAAAGGTCTTGTGGTTTAACCCCAGCCAGCAACCAAGTACCATGTAGCAATTTCCTCATGGCCCCACCAGTGGGACTGGGAAGAGAGTCATGCAGATAAAAGCTTCAAAACTCCTG
>VWZF01002066.1:26607-76308 GCA_013396755.1 Sclerurus mexicanus
TCCAACCTGAACCTCCCCTGGCACAGCTTGAGGCTGTTTTGTCTCTTCCTGTCACTGATTGCTTGGGAGAAGAGGCCAATCCCCATTTGGGTACGACCTCCTTTCAGGCAGTTGTAGAGAGTGATAAGGTCTCCCCTGAGCTTTCTCTTCTCCAGGATAAACAAACCCAGCTCCTTCAGCAGTTCACCTTAAGATTATGACATTTCTCCAGCTCTGTTGCTCTTCTCTGAACGCACTCCAGCACCTCAATGTCTTTCTTGTAGTAAGGGGCCCAGAACTAGACACAAGATTCAAGGTGTGGCTTCACCAGTGCCCAGTACAAGGGTACAATCATTGCCTTGTGCTGGCCACTCTATTCCTGATATAAGCCAGGATGGCATTGGCCTTCTTGGCCACTTGGGCACACTGCTGGCTCATGTTCAGCAGATGAAGACCAACACCACCAGGTTCTTTTCTGCTGGGTGACTTTCCAGCCACTCCTTGCCCAGCATGATAATGCATTCTGAAGAGAGATCATTGCATACTCTTCTACCACAGGAAAAGACCATCATGGGCATGGATGGGTGAATTCCCAAGCACCCAATGGAGCTGTGCCTAAACTGAGCTTTCCCAGACAGCTGAGCTGCAGCTGAAGAGAATGATTGTTCCACAGACCCACATATGGAAGATTCCCATGCTGTCCTCTCAGATGCAAGGAGTTTCTGACAGGTCTTATACTTCTCTGATTTTGTGGGTAGGCCTTCAAAGGGTGAACTGAAAACGCACTGGCCTATACTTTCCCCTAGAGAACAAGCACATAATTTCTGCTTATTTTGGCACTTGAACCTACCAACAAAAAAGTCCCACTGTGGTAAAATAGTCTGTCATTCTCGTAGCAGCCTGACTTGATTAATACAATCGCAAAGCTTGTTTTGCAATTCAAACCTTGTCATACCAAATCCAAAATGATTTTCCTGGATAAATCCAATTAAAATATAAATACTGAATTAGAACACATTTTCTGTAATTACCAAGCAATTCTGTGAAAAGGCTTTAAAGTAGACTAAATTGCCTCTCTTAGCCTGCCACGTCTTCTTGCTCCCCCAGGGGCACCTTTCTGAAGCAGTGCTGTGCTTGGCAGCAAGGCAGGAGACCAGACTGCATCTGCAGAGCCCCCAACTTTGGGCTTGCAGGCAGTGGTCATCCACTCTGCCTTAGTACTGCTCCAGTGGGAGGAGATCCCTGACAAGCCAGTGTCTAATATACATGGACACCTCTCCTATCTTCTTCATCTGAAGTCCTCTGCTAGCTGGATATGCTTCTGTCAGATCAGCCAGGGCATCAGCAGGCTTTGCTCTGCATTTGCACAAAGACAGAAATATTTTAAATTATAATAGTCACTTGTTGTATGTTTCTATTTAATTTTAAAAAAATATTTCTATAAAAATCTCCATAGGCAGGTGCTGAGAGAGTTTCCTCTTTCTGCAAACCTGACAGACATGTCATCAGCATTACCAATTCTGAGAAGTTTGAAGACAAAATGTTTTTTTTTCATTAACTGGCCACCTTAATCTCTATAGCAGCCTTGGGTTTGAAGGGTCTGATTTTTAACTGAGTGGCAGCTTAAATGCCTCAAAGAATTCATAACAGTCCCCCTCAGTTTTGTGCTATTTTCCCCAATTAAAATTGTGAGTCACTAGGCCAGGACAACAGTTTCACAAAAACAGACTGCCATGAACAATCCTTCCAAAGCAACGGGGTTGTGAGCAGGAGTGAGTACGTGTTCAGCACAGCAGGTAGAAGCATTTTTGAGGAAAGGGTTTTTTTCATCTAAAAATAACAGGTGATTAAGCCAAATATTTCCCAGGAATGGCACAGCTTTGACAACAGCAACAAGAACACAGAAATGTGAAGAGTGCTCCTGGGCCAGAGTGATTTTGTGGGATGAGAAGCATGCCCCCTGCACCAGTCAGATGCACTGGGAACCAAAGGGTTTAACCATCTCCCTGGCCAACATCCTACCTGTGGAGCCATGCTCTGTCCTTCCTGCTTTTCTGCTGGAGATACTCCACTTTAGAGAAATGATCATGTTGTTGCAGGAGAGAGGCTGCAGCTGCCCACTCTGCCCTGGGCTCTCAGGAAGGTGCCAGGGCTGAAGCTGATCTGCCTTCTCCCCCGTGCTGGGAAATGGCAGTGCTTCTGCAGAACACTGCATGAATCATTGTGGGATCAGCTTGCTACTCTTTTCTCTTTGCACTTTTACTAGAAAGTGCAATTTTACATTTTAAAATGTGCAATTAGTCATTTGGTGTCAATATGGAAATAAAAGACTTTGTTCATGTTTTCACAGTAAAGCTGTTTTCTAGGCAGACTCCAACAAGACTAAACATTGACAGGCTGTTGACATGACTGAGGGCTTTCTGGAATTTTCTTCTGGAATGGCTTTCTGGAAGTCGAGATCAGATCCACATGTCATTTTTAGTATTATATTTCACTTCAACAAAACAAACAGGAAAAGAAGGAAGCTCCCTATCTCAAAATGTTTCCACCCATGCCAATAAACATTCTTGTACTAATGATGCTTAGACTATGACTTTATGTATCATTATATTTCAAAGATGCACTTTAAGGATTGGCATGTTAAAACTTCCAGCGTAATACAGACTGTACTTGTCTAGAGCTGTTTTTACACCACAATTTCAACACCCAATTACTCCATACACAAGATAATTTGTGGAAAATTTTATAAGAACTGCATTAGCCCTGATTTTTACAAGAAGTTATGAGAATCAAAACAAGAAATCACTGAATAAATATACAATTTCTCTGTATCTCCTTCTATACCATACACAAGTTCCACATCTCTGTTTCTTCAGTTATTTGTCATATTAGTAAAACAATAATCTTTAGACCCAGAAAATAGGTAAAAGTGTGGAAAGTGATGATAAAACATCTGTGACTTTCATATGAAAACCAGAGAAATACATTTAAAAATCTAGGAAGAGATCATTAAAACCATCAAATCTATTACTGTACTTCTTACTTTTGATATTATGGACTACACAGTATCCCAGTTCTCTGGTGATACAATAGAGGAACAGACTCTGCTTGACTGACACATTTCAGGTTTATTGTTATTTTTAATAGTAGAAAGGGTGAAAGAAAGACAATGAGGTGAATCTAACAATTGTAATGGTAAAAAAACTACTGCTGCTCTGGCAAGAATAATAATGATGTGCTTGTCAGTGAGAACCTGCAAGTGAAACCGGTGTGCTCTTGCTATTCCAGTCAGACAGTGTATTCAGGTAGAATTCCATGTGGGTATTTTTGGTCTGTGTTTGGCCCAGCCACCTGTGAGAAGCTGGGTTTTCTCTTGCCATGTTATGGGAAAACAGGCTGATAAAGACAGTCTCTAGCCTTGAGAGAAAGATTTCTGTNAGACAGAGATGGGACAGAACTGTGCATTCAGGAACAGCAGCATGATAAGATTAACAACATTTTAGTATTCCTTTTAGAACACGGAAACCCCAAAAAACAGTGTAAGTATTAAAAGAGTCTGTTCATGGTTAGCTGAAAGAAGTGATGGGAGCCTAGCACTAGTCAAGGGCCCAGCAGGTAAAGAAAGGCCAAACATAGTTTAGAGAGAAAAGTGTCGCCTGCAAAGTAACCTGTCCCTGTTCCTGCAGTAGGGTGGGCACTGAGGAGTAATAAGCACGCAGGGAGAGAAGAGCATTAATAACAATGACCAAGGTAGCGTGACTTTGCACAAGCTATCCAGTGAAGCCAAGGACAGCCTGGATGCTACACCCTTCCCAGCTGACTGAGACAGAGCCATGTTAGACCCTGTCATAAAGGTAGAATATGGACAGGACAGGATAGGAGATGGCTTTTCATTTTTTATTTGTGCAGTCTGTGACATGAAAATTTGATTTTGATCCACAAGTTCTGTTATAGTACATAACACTAAAGTGACATGGTGGATTGAAGTTTGGCTTGACTGGGGACTGCAGGATGTAGCCAGGGTTCAAACCTGGCCTTCTTACCTTTGCATGGATACCTCTAGGTATCCAACTATCTGCAAATTGGCTCAAGATCCTTATGCAAGGACAGTATCTTCCTTCTCTATTTGGTTAGAAGATTTTGGGGGGGAACCCTGAAACTAAACAAATCACTCTTAATTATATGTAATATAAAACTAGTGGTGTAGATGAGAAAAGTGTTTCCTTAGTAGTTAAAAATAACAAAAAAAAATCCCAGAATTTAAATTCTTCCCAAATTCAGGACTTCCTGCTTTGCCTGCACTGCAGGCACTGATACCACTTAGCAACAGCACTTACTTAGGATCAGGTATGCTTGTATACTTGTCATAACCACCATCTTCTAACAAGGTTGCAAATTAATTAAGAAAGCTAATATACTCCGTTTTAAAAGGAGAAAAAAGTTGTTTGCTTACCTCTTCATCACCAACTTATGAGATCCAGCCTAAATACTCCTCTAATAAATACACTGTTTAAATATAGGTGTTCTAGTCTGATCATATTGATATAGAGATTCATTTTTATTGCATCATCTTACCAACATTTCAGCAGCAAGTTCTGGCCTAAATCACCAAATAATTTCTATTTGTGAAGTATCATGCAACTAGTTGCATGATACATAATGTCCAGAAAAGCTTATTAAAGATATTTGACTGTTTTCTTTGAGACAAAAAAGTTCTTGACTTGAGATGGGTCATGGGAACTTCTGAGAAAAGATCCAGAGAACAATAAATAGAATTATTCTACTAAGGTTTGGGTTTTGTCTTTTGTTTTTTCTCCTGAAAAGGGCAAAGAAGGGGGTTTGAATGATTCCGTTTTTTTTTTTTCTTTCCTTCCCTCTTCAACACCAGATTTGTTGGTAAGGAAACTAGAATTTTATGAATCAAATAAGGTAAAATAAATGAAGAACATCCACAAGTGGATTGTGCATAAATCTAGTTTTGAACTAATGTATAAGTTAGTGTTGGAAGAACTTTCAACCACCCATTGTCATTAAAAAGGTTTCCTATTTAATAAACAGGTGGCAGATGGTTTGTGCTAGNCTTTGCCTGCACTGCAGGCACTGATACCACTTAGCAACAGCACTTACTTAGGATCAGGTATGCTTGTATACTTGTCATAACCACCATCTTCTAACAAGGTTGCAAATTAATTAAGAAAGCTAATATACTCCGTTTTAAAAGGAGAAAAAAGTTGTTTGCTTACCTCTTCATCACCAACTTATGAGATCCAGCCTAAATACTCCTCTAATAAATACACTGTTTAAATATAGGTGTTCTAGTCTGATCATATTGATATAGAGATTCATTTTTATTGCATCATCTTACCAACATTTCAGCAGCAAGTTCTGGCCTAAATCACCAAATAATTTCTATTTGTGAAGTATCATGCAACTAGTTGCATGATACATAATGTCCAGAAAAGCTTATTAAAGATATTTGACTGTTTTCTTTGAGACAAAAAAGTTCTTGACTTGAGATGGGTCATGGGAACTTCTGAGAAAAGATCCAGAGAACAATAAATAGAATTATTCTACTAAGGTTTGGGTTTTGTCTTTTGTTTTTTCTCCTGAAAAGGGCAAAGAAGGGGGTTTGAATGATTCCGTTTTTTTTTTTTTCTTTCCTTCCCTCTTCAACACCAGATTTGTTGGTAAGGAAACTAGAATTTTATGAATCAAATAAGGTAAAATAAATGAAGAACATCCACAAGTGGATTGTGCATAAATCTAGTTTTGAACTAATGTATAAGTTAGTGTTGGAAGAACTTTCAACCACCCATTGTCATTAAAAAGGTTTCCTATTTAATAAACAGGTGGCAGATGGTTTGTGCTAGAATCCAAGCCCACCTCACCTTCAAATGTTGGAGCAATGTGGACATTGAGCCACGTAGACTGCTCCATACCTTACAGTGTTAGAGAGTCTCAGTGTCTTTTGTCTTTCTTGACTAGATATATACATTTAAGAAACAGTTATTTGCGCTGTCTTTTAAGTTTGAAGATCACTGACATCCACTGGTATATGCAATCACAAATGAACAAGTGAGATCGATCTGTTTGGTGTATATGAGACATGAGTACATGCTCTATACAGAAGTATTTTAATACTAGATTTCACACTCTGTCACTTGGTGTTACCCTTCTCCAGTTCTGCTTTGCCAAAACCACAGTGGGAAGTCCACGGATCATGGACTTCTAAAGACCAAGTATACAGGCAGTTCATTCTGGAGAAGCAGAAAGCACCTGTCTGACCACAGGTCAGATCTCATCTGCTCAGCTGGTCTGCCAGAGCGTGGAGGGCACTGGGCTTCATCCCAATGCACACTGTAATCTGTAGGGAACAGCAAGATTGGGCAATATTCTGTATTTTGCAGGGACCTCAAATCCTATTGTTGCACTTTTAAGGCCCTTGCAATCTGCCTAACATGTGATTAGAAGGAGCAGCTACTTTTTTTTTTTCTTAGTGACATGTTTCTTTGCATAAATAAAAATACCATGTGCCATACATGTTGCATCACTGATTTATATGTGTACAGTAATTGCCTGAGCCAATTACAGCACATAAGTAAGCAGAAGGGGAATGGAAAGAGGATTCCTCACTAGGAGTGAGAAGTTAACTTTTTGAGGATTAAAGTTTTCTTTTTTACCTGCATAACAAGTATTTAGCCCATGTTTGTCTTAGTATGGATCTTGCTGACCCAAGAGCATGACACTAAACTATTTGCTGCAACTGTTTTGCTGAGGTCCCCACATCACAGTGGGAGCACTGAAAGTCAAGAAGTAGCTGACTACCTTCATGACTAGAAGCACCAACTCTCTCTGTTTTCACCCTCTGCATTCATCTCCATCTGCACAGGGTGAATTCACAGATTTCACCTCCCAGCACTTTGTAACTGGGAGAAGAAACCACTGTGATTGCTCATTTTTTAAGTAGAGTTGGAAAGATGTCCTACATAAAAACAAGATCACCTCTGTTATTAGGCAAAGAGCAGAAGAGCTAGGAAGAGAGATTGAAGCTATGCAGAATTCTTCAATTCTTCTACTGCCACTTGGTCATTGCTGGATTTTGTAGAGGTAACAACAAGTTTGGGGCTACAGCTGAAAGGGGGTAACACTCCTAGAGAAAAACTGCAGTCAGTGTGGTATCTCTAAAAAGACTTCCAGCTAAATTTAAACCCATAGTTTATGCCACTGTAAGCCATGTTGGCCAATCCTAAATTAGTGTCACCGATAACAGCAGCAATGTTCATATCACAAAAAGAGGCCTTAAATGATGAACCAATATTTCCCCTTACAATGTTTTCAAAATTATTTTCAGCATAATTTTAACCATTTGAGTGCAGTTTTACATCTCTTTAGAGCTGCGTCAATGAAGACCTAGGGTTCTATCTTTCCAAGTGCCTCCCAGATATTAAAGAAAAGCATCACAGTGGACTTCTAATGTTCTCAGTTGTCCCTGGTTCACTCTCATTCCAGCTGACATTAATCTCTGTTACTCTTGACTGTTCTGTTAGGAGGCTTAAAGTGTGCCTGCTACTACACTGTGCAAGGATAGGTAAAAAAAGGAGACTAAGGGTGGGAATAATAGCTGTTCAATGAAAATAAACTCAGCCTTTGATGCAGATAGAGGCAAGATTACTAGATTCACACATTCAGTCACACTGCAGAAGGAAGCTAATGCAGTTGAGTTCACACTGAGATTTTTTGCACGATCCACATCAAAGTGTTCACAACTCTGCCCCAAGCTTTTCGTACCAGTTCATTTCTCAGTTCTCACTTTTTTGGTTTTTTTTTGTTTGTTTGGGGGTTTTTGTCTGTTTGTTTGGTTTTTGTTTTTTTTTTTGTTGGATTCAGCAGTGAAATCTAAAGGTGGGAATGGAGGGGGGTCCCACAGGAGCTGTGATGTTGTCACAGGGACTGGGAAGTGACTAGAGGAGTTATGCAGGTGAGGAAGGCTGTAGAGCTGTTGGAGCTGATGGAGCATCTGGGAAAGGAGCAGTGAGAAAAACTCCTGCAGGGAAACCATAGCCAGGGTGATGGGTAGGGAGCAAGGACATAGAAAAAAGAGAGGGAACATCAAGAATGTAGATCTAGAAAGCATTTGGTCTCAAATGTGCTCTGACACCCTCACTAAGATAAGCAGAATTGTTCAAGTGGCTGACAATATGCTTGGGAACACTCAAGGTATGTTCACCGTATGTTACATGAGTCTTAATGAAAGCTTAGGGCAGTCTGTTATTAGCTTGCTTGTGCACAATACAGAAGATGCAGAACAGCAAATTAATATTACACCCTGAATTTTTAGAGTTTTCTGACTTTTCATATTTGGTCTCTCAATCCCAACATCACTTATATTTCATGCACTATATGTTCAAACACATCTAAGGAAAGTTAAGCAAAACCAGTACAATTTATTGAAAAATCATGTTCTCAGCTTGTCATCAGAGTGCCAAGAAAGCTAGTAATGTGAAAAAAATGTATTCAGACTTAATTAGATATGTTATTCCTTTTATAAAGAACAAAGCTCAGATTGATGTGCTCAAATGAAAATACAAAATGTGATCTCTTTTTAATTTTGCTGTGGGTTTGTTTTTTTTTTAATCACATCCTCTTACATTTTGGGGTTTTTATCTTTTCATTTGGCATAGTTAGTAATCATTGACAGGCAGCATGCTCTGCTGTAGCTTATTTTTCTTAAGGAAAAACAAAAGCATTAGGGTTACCCAAGACTAGCAGGGTTTTTGACAAAAGCAGTTTTGAGGAGTGAGGCTGCTCTCCCATTCCATGCTCTCCCACACTCCCCCTGTTTTTTCTGCTGGGAATGTTCTTCCAAGTAGTTAGTCTTGCTCTGCTCAGTGTGTCATTTGTTATCCCACATCTCTCCATGAATAATATAATAGGCAACAAAGTGTAAAGTGCATAGGTTGCAAAGTGACTCCTCTTCCTTTATTAGCTACAGATGCAAGAAAGGAAACACAGAATCTTCCATATTAAAGCCTATACCTTCAGCAGGGTTGTTCCCATAAAATCTCCCCTGAGCCTCAGACAAGAAAGTCAGCTGTGGATATCAAAATATCAAAGCAAAATCCCCACATGAAAGAAATTCAGTTCCTCAATCCAGCCAGCTCAGGACAACTGTCTTTAGGAGGCATATCCAGAAGATCAGACCACCTTCCTTACAAATCCTGAGCAGATCTCAGTCTTGGAATCAACCTTCTTCCCCAGGTAAGAGGGTAAATATGTTCTCGTCTTCTTGAGTTTGGTAGAAGAATCTCTGATTAGCTCTTAAAGCAAGACCTTGTGACCAGGAACAGTCTGTCTCCTTCTGTAACCAACTAGTTACAGATAGAACTCTGTGTGCAGAGTGAATACCTCATGTGTTGTAGTAACAAGACTTCTACGCGGCCACTATCCTGCCAGAGCCCTCCAGTCCCTTCACCATGCAAGTCCAAAGTTATAGTTACCAGCAATAATCAAACAGGGAAAAAACAGTATATAGCAGTTCATTAAATATGTGGTGAAAAAAGGAATAGGATTTTACATGCAAGTAAACTTTCGTCAAGTGTATAATTGCCTCTGATACCTAAACTACATCTCCTAAAAACTTAATCTATGAACATTATAAAACCAGAAAGAAAACCCACAAAACTATTACTGGCTTACCTTTGGAACCATCTGATACCTTCTGCTACAGTCTTACCCACAGGAACCCTTGTTATAGTCCCAGTTGAGTTCCTCTCTGTGAGTAGTCGAAGAACTGATGTATTGGATCAGCCTTTGGATCTTACTTTCTTTCAAGCCAACTCAGCTGGAGTTGCACCCACAGAGTGTCTGAGCCTTCATTGCCTCATAGGACTTACTCAGGCACAGGTGTTCTCTCTGGGGATTATGCAGTCAGTAACACAGTTGTTCCAGTTCCCAGTTTAACCATCTGGGAACTACATGATGGGTAGAGCATTTATGGCCTACACAAAAAAACTTTTTACCATGCAGTCAGCATGGGAAAAAAAGCAACATGAGAGCTAAGAAGTTGAAAAAAATTATGAACGTGGGTTTTTTTTCAGAATCTTCAGCACCTCTGGGTAGTACAGCTCTTTCTGCTTCCCTGGTATCTGCACTCACTATTCCAATCGGGATGTGGAGGAGAACTTCTTCCCCTTTACTGGGTGCTGCCATTCTCCTTCCTCTTTTAAACTTGCTCACCAATACTTGTTAGCTTTCAGCAGTTATTATCCAGGCAAGACATCCTAATTCATTATTACTCTCAAGGCAATATCTCATTTTCCCAGTCTCCCTTTATTGACATCAAGTGGACAATTCAGGTTGTGCTGAAAGTGATGGGGAGTTTGTAAATGCACACTGCAGAGTTCCCTGGTTCACGACAACCCTGGCTCCCTTTGCAGCCTGGGCTAGAGCCATGTGTGTTGCCTTGCCCAATATGCAACAAAGAAAAACTGCTTGGAGAACAATCATCTGGTGGCCAGTGTGTATTCTTTGTATCACATTTGAGGAACACGAAGCTGCGTCAACATAATTAAGGAAACCATGGCACATTCAGTCTTATTTTGGCCCTAAATCTTCTGTTTGCCTATTTTATCTCTTAAAAAAAAAAAAATATGACTACACATTCTATTCACTCACGTATTTGTTTTATCAAACCTGTTTTTCTTGTTACAATAGCATGTGATACATCAACTATTGAAAACAATTAAGAAAAAACAGTAACACAGCAAGTACGCCTGTGCACACATTCCAGGGCTGTGACAATATCACAAGTCATGAGAGCTTTGCTTTTTTGAGAGGGTATCATTTTGCCAGAATGACTGTGTTCGGGTGCCTTTGGGTTAACAACTAGTTTTGTAGGGTTTTTTGGGCACAGCTTTTGATTCCCTTAGCTGTGTTTTTAAGATAGGAAGGAAGCTTCCTAGTAGTAAATGCTGCATCTAAACATTTGACTAATTACAGCAGAGACAAGCAGTCCTATCATTCATAGGAAGAACAAGTTATGAGAATGATCACTTCCAGAATCACTCTGGCATTCACATTTTGACAGTCTAATGTTGTTTAAACTGCTTATTCTGGAAAATTTCTTCCCAAAGTTCCTCATTAGGTGACTTGAAGTGACTGTGTTTCATTTAATTAAAAATCTCATTTGCCTTCCAGTACAATTTGGAGCCAATAAATTTGACCCACTTGTGCTGACCTACAAGGTGCAACTCTCCTGACTTGCAGTACCGATGGATTTCCAAAGTAACTGTATGTCCCATTTCATCCTAAAGTTTCTTGAATATCTGATTAATCAAGCGATATATTTCAGCTTTATCTCTGCTGAATACATTCAGGATAGTACCTGCATAATAGTTTCAAGGTCTAGCACTTTTGTTTGAATAGATGAGGCCTTATTTCCAGCACATACACACTTCAGTGTTTTTGTCTCCTTTCCTTCCTGGCTTTTGCATGCCAGGTATTTTTGTCTTCTTTTCCTGCTGGCTAATGCATGCCAACTAAGTTATTGCTACAGCACAGAATATACCACATCTGTCACAAGCACTTTTTAACAGAGTCTAAGCTGAATGTTGAATTAAGCCATGCCTATGTAGAGGAGTTTTAATTATTCTTCAGTCTGAGGAAGTAGGAAGTAAGGCCAGGATGAGGAGGACTGGGTTGTCAGGAATATAGCTGGAGGGAATCAGAATATATCATTACCTAAGGGAGTGGTATCCTCAGCCTTCATCTACTTTAATTCTCTTACCAGGCACATCAAATGACAGTGCTGTAGGGCTTGAAAAAATTGGAGCAAAGCTGGGGCAGTGGATGGCTGATAATGACAACCTGTCTAAATGTCTGAGTGGCAGACAAGTGGTGAGAAAGAAGTTTGCAGTATGGGCTAGCTGACATGGAGTGATAATGTATTTGGATTTTATCTGCTTTCTTTCTCGAGTAAGGTTTGGCAGCTGGTTAAGCTCTCTGGCTCTACATGAGCTTCACAATGCTGTTTATTAAATTATTTGCTAAGAAAATTGAAATTTGGCAATCATCTCAGTTGTCCACAACTGGTTGTTACTTCATTGAGCAGGAGAATTAAGGACTTCAATGTCTCTTGCTTTATTGGCAGAAGTTAGAGAATAAAAGAGTGAGAGTCACAGCTTGTTTTATTTCCACACCTTCTAAAAGGGACCCAAGTTAGGAGTCCACTGCAGATGGAATTACTCAGTATAAAGAAGGAGCTCTCCAGGAAGGAATGTAGCTGCAGTTCTGCCAGTCTCTCTTTCCCATGACAAAACACCTTTTCCATCACTGTGTCACTATCTACAAGCAAAAATCTATTTCCTACTCACTAGGCAAATCTGGCATGTGTTCCCCTGGCTAATTCAGCTCTCGTGGCACATGCATACGTACTGCACACAATAGCCACAAGTAACCTGTGAAACCCATGCTGATCCCACCATGAGCCCTGTGAGGCAGGTAGATGCTGGTTCACCCAGCACAGCTGGAAGCCCTGGCACATCCCACTGATTCTCAGGGGAGATGAGGTGTCTCGTCAGCCCAGGACTTCCTTTCTCTGACCAGACTTGACAATTACACTGAGCTGGCAAGTGAGGAATAGTATAGTGCTACCCCTTCACTGTGGAAACAGAAGACAATTCCTTACCTGATAAACTTTTCCATTTTCTGGGAAAGCGAAAAGATGGATAGATGATGAGTGCCCACGTGGAAGAGTAGGGTTGATCTTACTCAGCTGTGTGTGTTTAAAATTAGGCTTTTAGCTGGGTTAGTCACAAGCCTCCACCTATAGAGAAAGGAGAGAAACAAGCACTCCAGAGGCACATTCATGCCATCTTTGACAGATGTTTAAAGAGAGCACCCCTGGAAGGTGTTTCATCCCATCTAGAACTTTCTCCACAGACTAGCAAGGGAGTCTAGAAAACTGGGTGTCAGGTAATTTTTGTCAGGTAGCAAAAATTGAGATGAGCTCAATACAATATAGATAAAAATCAATATGGTGATACCATCCTCCAGGAGTTCTAGAGCTGTTGATTTTTTCTTTTTTAATGTTAACTGTTATCTGAAGCCAAATATTATTTAGTAGTGCAACTGATCAAACCAGCTATTATAGATCTGCCACTTGATTAGCAGCAGGTTTTGTTACCATGTAAGACAGTTGATGCACCATTCCCATCCTGTGCCAAGGTAGCCTTTTAATCAAAGCCTATTCCAGATATCATGCACTCCATGACATCGAGGGGAAGAAACTCAAAGATTTCTCTCATCCACTCTCTGCTGTTTAAGCAGATAACAAAGAATTGCTCAGATATGAAGGTGGCTGGCCACATATAAATATGCAGTATGTGGTAGTATAAATGTAAGTATATAGTATATAGACTATTTGAACTTACACGCCTTACCAAGAAGCTGTCTATAAAAAGCTCACCGACAGTCCTAATTTCTGCTCTCCTGGTTACACATCAGGTGACCCTGAATCTATTTCCTGAATAGCTGCAAGAACACACACAGAGTAAGAGTTAAATTTCTTTCCTGGTCTAGGATCAAAATGAGTTAATGTCATGCAAAGATGAAAAAGAAAAGAAAAGCAAAGAGCAAAATGACATATCCTTCCCTAAATGACTTAGAGTCCTAATACTAAAACAAAGAGACAAGAAGCAACAATAAAGAGGGAAGTACTGTGATAATATCAGTAATAGACAACTTGTCAGGCAGTACACGTTGCACTTCTACAGCCTGGCTTATTCAGGCCCCTGCAAACATCATGGAAGAAAAGAGCTTGATGAAGACAAGCTGGCATTCTACAGAGCTTTGCAGAGCACCAGGGCAACATGGCCTTTCTCAAATCCAAACATGAGGTTTTCTGCTCCTTCAGAGAAAGGGGAAAGTTCAGTAGAGTGATAAAAAATTGGCGTCTTTTGCCCAGAGCAAGAGTGTCAGTTCTTAGCAAAGGTTGCAGTTTAAAACATATCCTTCTCCACTTGGCAGCACCATTGCCCAGCTTTGGCAACTCCCCACTCAGCTCCTTTCTACAAATCCCACTCCAAGATGCCAAATTTCCAGCATACCCATGGATCAGATTTGGATGTTAGAAATACCACTGGCTGCCTACAACTCAGGAACTATGACCTCCAGCATTATAATGTCCAAGTCTCTGTGGCTACAGACCAAAGACACTGAAGGACCTCACAGAAAGACAAACAGAGGGACTGTTCACATATGTTTTAGCCAACAATAAGACAACTCTTTCTAGGCTGCTAGTTTACAATATGCAGTGAATGAGTGGCTCAGTCCAGCCCTTTCTAAAGAAATAAAAACTACTCCAGTTTTACAACAATACCCACAGGGTACGTGCTACCTTAAGATTAAGGGCCCAAGACATACTGAATTCAAATAAGCCCAACTGCTGAGTGCAATGGGCCTGGAGGGCTCCCTTACAGGAGATCACTGCTAAACAGGCAGCTTAGCTTTGTAGAGGAAAGGCACAAGAACTACCCTGGCTGCTTTTCATTGCCCCATACTTGCACGGTGGGAAGATACTCTAGCTCATTCTCCTTCCTCCTACTTGCTCACCTCCTGTTCTTCATGGCCCTTTCCACGGTGGCTCAGACTGGAGGAGGGGGAGGAAGGCGCTGCTGGCTCATGAAGGGCTCATTTACTTTTTTACAGACTCAGTGCAAGGGTTTTATTTGCCTGACATATTGCTTAATAATAAACCTTTGCAGTAATCATAGATCATGGGAGTATTTGTTAGAAGCAAACAAAAAGGCTATAAACATCTCTTTCACATTTAAACAAACATTTGGGTATGTCCTCATTCCCTTTACCCGATCTTTAGGTGAGTATTTCTCAGTAGTAACATCTATCTGTGCTGGATTGATTTATTTATTTACATGCTTGGATTTAAATGTCACAGGGGTCCATGTTGCTCAGCTCAAAGCAAGAGCCAGGAAAACGTGAGGTTGTGCTTAAAATAAAACCCTTAAGTCACCCAAAGAGTTTGGTATTGAGGCTTTGGTGACCTGTGAATGGCTGCTGATGTTGACTGTGTCTCATGGGAATTTCATCCGACTGTTCCAATCTACCACCCTGTAAAAGGTGGTGCTTGAGCAGCCACTGCCTCTATGACAGTGTGACCCAGGGCCACTGTTCAAGCACAGAATATGATGTGTTGTATCTTAACTTCCATCTCTACAGGACAGATATCTACATTGCTAGTCCCTTCTGCCTTTTTGTCTTTGCAGTAAAATGAAACCCATGTTCCAGCAATTAAAAAAATACATTCTTAAAGCATTCACATTTTTCATTCCACATGGCAGTGCCAAAATGTGCAGAGACAGCCCTATCTGTTAAAAAGAGCTGTTAAAGACTTAGAAAAGCATATAATTAGCTGAAGCTACAGACCAAAGAGCCACTGGACCAAAGTCTGCAAGATGAACACCTGATCAGGGCACGTGTACTAACTTATTAAAAAAGGAGAAAATTTTCCTCTATTCCGTTGTTCTTTGGTTAGCACAGAATAAACCTTCCAGACTAATACTCAAAGGCCCATTTCTGGCTTAAGGAACTAGAGACTGAATTACCTTTTGTTTGGTCGTAGATCTGAGAACAAAATATTTCAGTTAGGGATATTACTCATTTTCTGATCAGTGGCTAAAACAATCTACACTCTAAAAATAGCATTCAGGTGTATTCCACCTCTACAGAAGTGTGACTACTCAGTCTTGTACTGCAATGTACTCCCTCCTCATTTGTGCTGCACTGGAGTTTGCTGGGCTTGCACTGTCAGCCATGAGGATTGATGTGGCTTAAATCCCTCTTACTCCCATTTCTGTCAGAGCACACAGATTTAGGGATGAGCCTCCTCACTTTCTGAAGGGCTTCAATGAAAGGACAATCCATTCACTATCTGCTGGCCCTCAGCCCTGGATTTGGTCATCCATTTGGGCCAAATTCTCCCTTTAGGCATGATTTAATGTGATCACATAATGCTTTCAGTGGCAATCCTGCCCACTGCGTTGAAAGCACAATTTAGCTGTTAAAGATGACACAAATCCTGATGCAAAGTCTTTCCTTTGTTCTTTGTTATCTCAGAAAGAATTTCAGTCTCCCTTGTGGCTGTTATTTTATCTAACAAAAACAACACTTTTGTGGTTTTTACAAAAAATTAATATCTTTCAGAAGCCTCTCCTTAAAATAGCACTGTGGAGCATTTAAAGTGTCTTGTCACTTGCATTACTACTTTTAGGCATCATGCTCAACTCCACAGGATGCCTTTTTATGTTTTGACTTAAGTAGTTGCATTTCCTGTTGCATCAAAAATAACACATACATTTTCAAAAAAAGTACTCTCCAACTTCCAGTGGACAAAACTATTCCTATAGAGTCAGTGAAACTGTCTGTGGAGTGAGGCACCATTTGGGAATAGTGAAGATCTTTACATTTAATCCTTTTGTAACTGTAGCCATGTACCAAAACGAATTCATTGCCTAGGACAGTGACCACAAGAGAACCGAAACAAATCAGCAAACAAACAATAAATCCTCCCTCACTGTTACGTGCATGTTCTTACATTTAAATGGGCAATAAACTATATATGAATTCTTGGATTAATATTTTCCAGTTATAAGAGATAACATAATTTACGTCTCTATTCTGTACAAAGACTTAATTAAATACTTAATTAAAAATATTATGCAAAAAATGACAGTCTGTCTATATGCTCTGCTTTTCCAAGATGCTTAAAATAGTGTTAAGTTTTGGGGAAAATGGGCCAAGAAATCAGGAAAATGTGACGATTAAACTGAGGTATTATCAGTTTCTGAAGATTGCACACACACATACACACACACATTTGGGCTCATGATAATGTAGAATATCTTGTTCTAAGGCATCACACATTGTACACACACATATGCACACACACATTTAGGGTCATGAGAATGTAGAATATCTTGTTCTAGGGCATCACCAAGGTTCAGATTTATTGTTTGTGTTTCATTGAAACAATTTTGCTGATGATGATCTGTGCTGGCAAGAAAAGAGGCTGGAATCTTATGTAGCTACTAGAAATACTGCTCAGGCTGCAGAGGGTTCTGAACTCCTCGCTGCTCACCCCTTGAGGGCCTGCACAGGGACTCACAGTGTGGGCCAGGGCAGTTAAGCAACAAGAGCAGAGGGAGAAAAGTCATACAGGAAAAAAGGAAGGCAAACGGACATTCTCACTGCCTCTGCTGTTGGCTTGTGTATCTGTAATCAGTGTGGAAAAACAGCCCAGCCATTGAACATAAGCCTGAATTTTAAAGAGGATGTTCCATGGCTTTTTTCATTCATAATGATATGCCTCAGATTTTGAAGGAGTAGAGATTTTATATTCCATTAAACTTTCTCTGCATGTAATATAATTCTGGAGAAAACAGATGATCAGTTCTCAAATCCCAAAAAGGCTTTGGGACTATTACAACGCTCTTCTTCAAGTGCAAGTCAGGTTCCGTGTCTTTCTTATTGAAGGGAGCAGAACTGCTTATTACATCCTATACTTCACCCAATGGGCTTTTTGTTAAGATGAGTGTGATGTACAATGGGGATCATGGGAGTCTTTTGCTTTAGTGGCCAGCCATTTGTCCTGTCGTGAAGCTGTACTTTTCATTCAAGGATGTTTCAGGGAATGGATGTTTCATGGTCAGGATGACTAGTTGGGGTTTTTTTTCTGTCACAAAAATAAAATAAAAAAAATAAATTCTTAGAACTACGTTGTAAATAAGTAGAGAACATAACATTTCGCACTACAAAATTACAGACAAAACAAGAAACACTTTTGCAAAAATACTTCACAGACACCATTGAAAAAACAAAGCTGTAATTGTCATAGGGATTGGAAAGAGAGTGATTAAATATCTTGACATTTTAAGATAGAGTAACTTTTGTGTGCTTTTTGCTTTTTAGACTTTTAAATCTCCCCTGACTCTTTTTTTGTCACCTGGACTATAGCTTATTCAAGACAAGAAAAATATGTATTTTGACTCAGGATGAACTCTATTAATTGTAGTTAACAATGAAACAGAAAGGTACCATTGAAGGAGAGGGTTCCTTAGTAGGATGTGTCTTTAGTAGGAGCTGTATATTTCTTTTCAGAAGAACAATTGTACAGAGACAGATAAGAGAACAAGCTTGGTATCTGGCACTAATTCTTCAGTGCAGAAAACAGGCAGATCTGCTGCACAAAGCTCCATGGCATGCAGCCTGGCAAAGAAGCATTTACTATGCAGATCAGAAAAAGATGGTAACAGTGAAGACTGTATCCTAATAACCCAAGTTCCAGTTAAGACTGTTCTATAATAAATGCAGAAATCCCTTGTCTCCCCTGTCCCTATAAAAATGGCATCCCATTCAAACTAGTCACCTTGATTCTTCCCCTGTTGTCAATGGTGAGAGACAGACATTCCGAAGAGTGATTTATTCTTTGTTCTGTGGGTGCATACCCTAGGATAACATCACACCTTCTGAAAGAAATCCTGAATAGAGATGGGGTACAGTCTTAACACCTTGACTCTTCAGAGATTTAGCATAAAAATAGCAACACTGCTACAGTGGTGGAAGCATCTGTGAGAATGCTGAAGGAAAACAATATTTTTGGCTACTAGTCATGTTGTAGGTAATATGATCATAGAATCATAGACTCGTAGAATGAGCTGGAAGGGGCCCATCAGGATCATCTAAGTCCAACTTCTGGTCCTGCACAGGACCAACCCAGGAATCACATCATGTGCCTCACAGCATTGTCCAAATGCTTCTAGAAATCTGGTTGTCTTGGTGCTGTGACCACTTCCAACCTAAACCCTCCCTGGCACACCTTCAGGCCATTCCCTTGGGGCCCGCCACTGGTCACCAGGGAGAAGAGAGCAGTGTCTGCACCCCTGCTTCCACTTATGAGGAAGTTGCAACTGCAATGAGGTCTCCCCTCAGTCTCCTCTGCTCCAGAGTGAACAGACCTAATGACCTCAGCCACTCTGTGTAAGGCTTCTAGGCTCTTCACCATCTCCATGGCCCTCCTCTGGATGTTCTCTAATAGGTTTACATTCTTACTATATTGTGTTGCTCAAAACGGCAGACAAGACTTGATGTGAGGCCGCCCCAGTGCAGAGCAGAGCAGGACAATCCCCTTCCTTCAGGACACAGTTGGCCCTCCTGGCTGCTGACTCATGACAGTGAAAATGCCAATGATTTCCAGAGCCTGATCTATACCCACACTCCCTCTGTGACTAGTGAAAAGGGAGTGGTGGTGGCAGTAGGAACAGCAAGCTATTTTTGCCACACAGTATGAAAGGGAGGGATGACACCTCTCCATCTTGTTCCACCTACTTTCAGAAATTAGCATTCTCCATTAATGGAGCGGATGGTAACACAACAGACCAGCAAACTTGCCAAAGAACTCATTATAGTGGATTACTGTGGTGGGGGTTGCACTGCCAGGTAACAATGCATTTGTTAGGTGAAAGCTGCACATCCCTACATGAGAGGTTTGATCAAATGTTTCATTGTTTTAAATTTTCATCTAAAAATGAGATTGCATTATAGATGTAAATATTGCCTCCTGTTTCCAAAGAAGCATCTAACTCTAAACAGAGAAGGCATTTTGCCTTCTCTGATACCAGTACGTAGAAGTTGAACTGCAAGGGAATTCCTCATGAGGTTCTTTTTGTATATACCAGCCATATTCTCTTAGATGTGTCTATTAACTTGGTTTTGCTCCACTGAAGTCAGTGAAATAATTCCAGATTTTCACTGATGCAGAGAAGACCAGCATCTGCTGGCTGTGACATTAGCCTTTAGATTCCCTGTTCAAGCAAGTCCCACATCATTAAGCAGGATTTTTGTACAGAACAAAGTATACTACAGAGAGGGTGGAGGTGGCTTTGCAGTTAAAGCTCCAGCACTGGCTTGAGGTCTCTTTGCACTACTGTTTAAAACAGCTATGCTAAGCCTGCAACTCTGGATGACTTTGACTGGGAGACTCAGGAGCCCAAGATTTGGCTTTATTGTCCCTATTTTTACAAAGTGTGTGGGGAAGGAGGGAGCAATTCCCTGGCAGAACAGAGATCCCTCCACAACGTAAATGTTCACAAAACTCAGAGCTGCCCTGAATGAAGAGCGCAGTTAGTGTCTGGACTACAAAATCCTCTCCAGAGAATGTAAGTCTATTCTGCTGTGTAACCTAAACCTTCAATATAAATGTAAAGCTGCAGTTTAGTGCAATTGTGTCTTTACATAAGTACATGTCTGTGTATGGTTGAGTTTCAATACACCATTGATATAATCACCAATAAGAAACAAAGACTGGCATCTGGTGACCCCATAATTTCACAGATGCTATAATCAGAACCAGAGAGGTTATTTGGAAAGCTTCAAAGAATCTTCCCATTCCAGAATCAGACCTCTTACTGATATCTTAGGTCCCTCATTGAATAATAATGCTGAAGCTTTATTAGTTAATCACTAAGACATGATACAGATTATGGTTATCATAAGACAATCATACCCTGGAGCATTTTGAGGCATAATCTTTATGCCTCCAACCAGATTGGGGTGGAATTATATTTTGATAACCACACCCTTGGGGACTGGCTCATTTCTATTATGAGAAATTTTATGATTGGGAAAAATGTGCATTCCTGCTGTAGAAAAATGAAAATGGTAGTTCAGAATTAGCAGCCATTTTTCCCAAGCTGAACACCACCACCACCACCACCCCTTCCAGATTTCCTTTTGGAATGCTCCAGGGGAATTCTTCCTTACCCATGCTATTTCAAGGCAAAAGTAATTTTAAAACAGGCAACATGTTTCAGAGTCAGCTTTAATCTACCATATGTGTGTGTATGCATATATATATGTATATGCATACCAAAGAAGCACACTGGAAAAAATATCCAATGATAAGTTTGCTGCAGAGTGCAAAACAAAGAAAGGTATTGCCTTGTTTTCTTTAACAACAACAACAACAAACTAACCAACCAACCAAAAAAACAACGAAACAAAAACAAGCAACCTAGCTGATTAGGTATTGCTTTTGTTGTCATATATATTACATGTCCAATTACTGTTTATATACTTTAGAAGCCTATCTACAGTTAGTTTTTGTCTACTACTTACTAACAGAAGATTGCAATGTTGATAAAAGTCTCATTTAAAGGAAAAAAGAGCACATTGCACTGAAACAGAAAATAACCCTTGTACAATACAATTTTAAGAAGTAACACATTTGGGTGTGTACATTGCAGATGTACTCATACACCCTCATTGTACAAACAAACTCACTGCTGACACTTTGAGACATTTGAAAGTGCTTTCTCTGAGTGTTCTAATGAATAGAAGTCTCAAATTTGCATTAAATGTGAATGTGAAGTGCAATTTTTAGATGTTTATGAACACATAGCTGTATGAAATAACAATAATTTCAGGGTTTCAGACTGAACCTAGTATTTTTTTTTATTGTTGGAGTTCTGGTATGTTTGTGTTCCACCCCACCTTGCTCAAACATAAAGGGAAAGGAAAGCATGAAGAGATGAAACGTCTAGTCCCAGCTTACCCAAGACCAAATGACAGAGTCAAAAGCAGAATCATAGTCTAAATACAGAGCAAATTTCTACACTATGAGTTGCTATGTGACTGAGAGGGCCCAGTCACTAAACTGAACCCATATCAGGGTTCTTGCTTATGCCTCCTCAAGTGAAAAATTACACAAATGGCATTTCTAGGGAACCATTGAATATGAGCCTTATTGCAGAAAGCAGATAGCACAGGAGGAAGGCTGTGACCTTTCAAAGAAGATCCAGCTAATAAGAAGCCTTCAAATCAAGCAGAAGCAGTGTCAAGCAACAGTGTTCCTACTGCCACCATGTTCTTCTGTGCTCACATCCATCCTCTCTGCTTGTTACGATTTTTCTAAACTTTGTCTGTATTTTGTAGTATGTGACTCTTCTTCCATAAAACGAAGGAAGATACTTTTAGATGGGGATGTTTCTTGCCATTCCCTTCAGCACACACATCTTTTCCATCTTTATTTGATGCCACTATTCTGAGCCATAACTGTTTGTATAGCCCAATAGCATGAGATTTTGGGATCACTTTGAAATCAGAACAACTAAAACAACTGCAACTAACTCAGGACCTTTTGTTAAACTACCAGGAAAACTTTGTTCATATGTATTTCAACATGCAGGTATTTAAATTACTCTGGTATTATATTCAGGTATTTGTGAACAGAACTAATGGAAAATGTAATGGTAGCAGGCTGTCTTGGCCACAGTGATCATGAAATGGTTGAATTTAAAACTTTCAGAGTAATTAGAAAAAATGACAGCATAGTTGCCACCCTGGAATTCAGGAGAGCAAACTTTGAGCTACTCAGGGAGCTATTTAGAAGAGTACCTTGGGAATCTGCTCTTGAGGGCTTAGGAGTTCATGAGTGCTGCTGTCTTTAGGAACCACCTTTCAGGCAACTCATGGTGTGATAACTCAAGCAAGTGTTGTAGAACACCAGCTTGGTTGAATCAGGAGACTCCTCATGGAGCTTAAGAGGGAGAGGAAACTCTGGAAGGAATGCCAGATATCACAGGAAGGCTACAGAGCTGTGCTTTGTATATGCAGACAGAAGACATGAAAGGTCAAAGCTCAGCTAGAGTTGAAATTGGTCATTGGTGTGTCAGGCAACAAAAAGGCTGCCTTTCAGTGTGTTAATAGCTAAAGGAGGTCCAAAGAAAACATTGGAATGATACTTGTTGAAGATGGTCATTTGACTAACAGGGATGAGAAAATAGCAGATATATTCAATGCATTTCTTGCCTCAGTCTTTAACAATACTGATGATACACCTTGGCTACCTGGTGCCCTGAGCTGGAGTGTGGGGACAGTGATTTTCTGTTTGTGGGCACTGATACTGTAGAGGACCAGCTGGATCAGCTGCATGTTCATAGGTCAATGGGAAGTGAGGGGATTCAACCCACAGTACTGAAGAAGATAGAGTATGCTATGGCAGAACTCCTCTCAATCACCTGCCAAAGGTCTTGAGAGTGTTTGGAGGTCCCCACTAACTGGAAGCTTGCCAATGCTTTTTCATTTCATAAAGAAGGGTGTGAAGGAAGATCCAGGAAACTACCAACCTGTTAGTCTAAGCTCAGTACCTGCAAAAATTATGGTGAAAATTGCATTGAGTGCTGTTGAAAGACACTTAAAGAATAATGCAATCATCAGACAGAGTCAACACAGGTTCACAAAAGAAAAGTCCTGTTTAACTGATTTGATATCCTTCTATGACAAGATCACCCACCTAGTGGATGAAGGGAAAGTGGTGGATGTGGTTCTGATTCTGATCTTACTTACTGCACATTTAGTAATGTAACACTACAGAAATAGTTGGAATGCATGGAAACCCACAAATACAGGATGAACAGGGTTTAACTCCAAAGAGGTGTAAGCAACAAGATCAGGCCTAATACTTAAATGCTTAAAAACACCCAACTCTCAGACTTAATGAAAGAAACTCAAAGAATCCAAGTGTTTAAAAGATTCTTTTTTTTTCCCCTGTCTTATAGCACTGAATTTTGAGCGTGTGTGTGATTTCTGTCTCAGTTCATGGTTAGTCACAACCACACCAGTAAAAGGAAGAGGGCAGGATAATTGTAATAGCTCAGATTGTTTTGTTCCATTGCCTTGAACCTACTAACAAGTACAGCAAAGATCAAAAGTTGTCATGGTCTTACCATTTGAACAATGAGGCAGTGTGTGCATGTGGCTGGAGCATGTGTTCACAGCGTAAATGTGCCTAGTCTTATATGGTGCCCTTAAGGGTCCAAACTACGTAGGCTTTAGTCATGCAGTTGAGTCTTTGAGCTATAATTTCTGAAACATCTTTCAGGGCCAATTCACAAAAGTAATCCCAAAAGGCAAGTGTCCTTTTGTTTTCCTTACAGGCATATGACTGCAACAGTTTCCATCTGAAGCCCATCACACAGAGCACATCAAAAGACAGCATTCCTTCTCTTCCAAACTCCCAATGACTTCAGTGAAGCTTGTTATGTATTAAGTGCTCTAAGAACTTCTATTTATATGGTGATTAAAAAACCCCTACTTGATAGTTTGTGTCCACTGCTGTTATTTTATGGTTTTATTTTTTTTAATTGGTAAGTCTTTGCAATTGCGGTACAGCTAGAAGAACACAGTTCTGAAATAGAAAATTAGATACATATATGCATGGTGACTTTTTGAAGATGATCATCAGTTAATCATAAACTGTCTCAAAGCCAAAAAAAGTCAGTGACAATCTCTCCATTGCATCTGAGGAGAGAGCTGTAACACCTGACAAATTAGGTATTGCTGAGGAGGTACAACAGAAGTTCATCTCATCCTGAAGAAGGCCAACATGCACATTGTTACACCACATGAGTTGTGACAGGCATATGGATGACCCTGATAGAATTCTTCCCTTTGTAGCTTACTTGAGGGACCAAACAGGGATCACCTTGCACAGCTGCCCACAGACCGCTCATGGCCCCAGCTCCTGAAACTGCTCTGACTTCTCCACTTCACCTTCTACTACTCTCTGAAGCCGAAAAATGTTAAGACTCAGCCTACAGTCAATATTTCAGACTTGCTGTTATACTGACTGCTGGTGTTGTAAATGGACAAGTCTTTAATGGAACCAAAATCTGGGCCATATATCCAAGTGGGTAAATAAACTTGAATTTTAAAAAGCAAATATGGTGAAGTGGTTTTTTGACATGAATGTTAAAGCTGCATTTGGTATTTGTTAATCCTAGGTCTGTTATTCTTTTTATTATTCTTCTAGTGTGAATCTTATTATTAGATGCTTTAATACCTTGTTGACTGTAATACCAGAAAAATTGAAATTAACTTGCATTTTTTTGTCACATTTACTATTCAGATGTGGGATTTTTCATTGAAATAATACACTGAAATATTCTCTAAAATAATTTTTCTCTGTTAGATAGGTGACACATGGAGTAAATGTCAACATGAGTCTTAAAGGCTAGAATTTCTATTTAGCCTATGTATCTGAAAACACAAGGGGTATGGGAAAAATTAAGGGAAAAATACAAGTTTAAGGAGCAAAACTGTAATTTTGTCCTTAAGTGTCTCTGTGAATTACATGGTGTCAGCTTGTACTGGATCTTTCATATTTTTTACATGAAAGCTTCAGTATTATGAACCTGTCCTTAGCTAATAGACACTAGTAATTTTATTCTTCTCTAACAGCCATTTGCAATGTGAAAGCAGATCCCTCTATCCTGCTGCTCTCTCGGTAAACAACCAATCATGTTGTTTGCTTTGATGGAGTAAGAGTGTAGCTTTTTCAATATGATTTTGCAATTGTATGTCATTTACCTCTTCAAGTAAGAATAGTCCTTTCTGCTTTTTTTTTTTTTCCCAGGATAAGATTCCCTTCTAGATGTTTGTCCTATTTCTCAAACATTTTTTTTAGAAGCACTATTTGGTGGCATACTAGTGTTTGTTCCCCCAACTTAAAGGAAAAAAAGCAATGTATTTTTCTAGTTTTATTAACATGAGAAATAATTTAAGATCTCAGTTGCTAAAAGGCAACCAAACAAAAAATCCCTGAAGCCATGTTAGCATGAATCTAAAATAACACTGGTAGCAAGATACAGAATTCACAATAACATGGAACCCAATTATGGACAAAGAAAACATCCTGAATCTTACAGCAGCCAGTCCTTGTCAGCACTGGCAAAATTAAATGTATTCTGATATTTTTTTTAATCTTTTTTAAATTATACACTTGAAAAAAGTCTGCTCTGAGCCTCTCCCACTGTTGGAAACATTAACGGTAGGAAGGGACCTCCTGAAATAACTAATCCATGTCCCCTGCTGAGGCAGAGTCAGCTGCAGCAGGTTGCCCAGCACCTTGTCCAATTGAGTTTTAAGTATATTCACAAATGGAAACTCCACACCCATTCTGGGAAACCTGTTTCAGTGCTTAACAGCAAAAAGTGTTTTTGTGTGTTCAGATGGATTTTGATGTGTTTCAGTTTGTGCCCACTGTGTCTTGTGCTGTCACTGGGCACCACAGACAGGAGTCCATCTCCCTCTTCATTCTCTGCCATCAGGTATTTAGGCACATTGTAAAGATGCTCCCCGATCCCCTGTTCACAGGGACAGAGGGAGCTATGAAAAACACCAAGAATCCAGCCCTGTAGTAAAGTACTGAATGATCTCTAACTGCTCCCTGCAAAACTGTTTGATCAGCAAAGTGAATTTCTCTCTAGCAATTCACCGAAATTAAAGGAATACTGCTTTCTTTGGAGTTGTACTGTTCTACCAGCACTTCTCTAGATTTTTTGATATGGAGGAGAAAGACAACAATTTAGAGTCTGTAGCTCTCAGAATGCACTTTTTCCTCAATTTTATACGCATTTTCAGGGCACAAGGGTCTACCATGAACTGTATGTAAAGATGAGAAGATTGGCCTGCCTCAAATCTAACGTTCTCAGCAGCCATTCTGTATAGCTGCTCAACAAGTGACAGTGGCTTCTGATACAGAAGTACAACTGTTTTAGGAACTGGAGTAGACAAGCACTCTTTCATTGCAAGGGCAATGGCTGCTATGTAAAGGAGAAAATTTGTCAGCTCCTGATGTAGATATTTCTTTTTCTATTGATAGTGAAAACTGGTAAGAAAAAGAAAATCATGACCCAAAATCATGACTAAATGCCCAAGCGAATTTAAACGCCCAAAGGCAATTAAAATATAAAATATTAAAATATAAAAACATAGAACTACTAAGACTGCAATGAGAATAGAGAATAATGGTGAAAGCTAAAGACTAAGGAAGTCACAGCCAAATAGTCAGTTCTGCTGCTTGGCATGTGTGTCCCATGCACTGCACAGCACACTGGTTGGACACATCTGGTTGGACACATCTGGTTGGCTACTGAAAACACCAAGTATCTTAGAAACTGCCTATTGAATGCGGGGGATTGCGGGTTTATTTGTTCATTTGTTTGTGTAGTTGTTTTGTTTTGGATTTTTTATTAGATACTTTCCATGCAGGGGGGAAAGTCAGAGGAGTTAGATTCTCCAAAACAAGTAACTGGACTGGAATGCAGGGTGGTGGCCAGTCTTGTTCCCCAGAGAGGAGATAATAAGCCATAATCTGTTCTCACATTCCTACATTTTTAATGCAGACTTTTCGTTACGTTTAAATGCCCCTTTTTTTCAGAGTTCACAAGATTTGTAAACAAGATTTTATCATGAAGTCACTACTAAGTTGACTGTTAGGCATCTTGAATGAGAGAAAAACAGGTTGATAATGATTTTTGCCCCACATTCTTTCCAGTAGCTCTCCCCAGTGCATGAAAGCCCAACCTGCTTCAGTAAGTGGCAAAGTTACACTGACTTTAATTGGCAGAGTTTTGCTCAGCCTCTCTTAAACACTTCATGGCAGACATCCAATATCTTACTGTAAACTCTACAGGCACACAATTTGCAACTTGTTAACAACTTAATGTTTTTGCTCTCAGAGGAGCTTATCACATGTTAATCATTGCCCCAAGTCCAGTAAAATCACATAATCATTCATTTTGAACCTATAAAATAAAGAATGCCTTTGTCCTACTGAAATGGACACACAGCTAGTAAACGAAGAAATGCAAGGGAAAGAACATGTGATGGCTCTCCTCTTCCAGCACTCCCTGGCAGTTTTGATGTTTGCCGTTATCAGGATTGGTGTAGTTATTTAGGAACCCAGAAAGAGCATTACTTGCTCTTCATTACAGGGTACTGTGCATCTTCCATGACATTAGAAATAAAACAAAATGCAAAACACAGGAAGGGGCTGCACCGTTTAGAATAAAGATAGGCTTCTAGTCCAGCCATGATCAGCAAAGCTGATTTCATTTCCATTTTCAGCTGCTTCTTCAGGTTTAGGTCAGGGACTTCCACAGAAAGCAACTATTTGTTTGGTGGGAGGAGTCAAGGCTCCCCACAGCTGTGAATACACTGGCTGTGGCCCACAAAACTGAAAAGAATGAGACCTCTTGCCATTTATGATTGACAGAAAGGCTCTGAATTCACTGGCTTCAGCTACAGAAGATAGAAGAGAACCAAATTTGACTTCACTTGAAAAAAATGTTGTCCTATAAAATATAATTTAATCAAATATGTACCTACTTTGTCTCTGAAGCCCCATTTAAAACCCAATCCTTATCTCCAAACCTATTTTTAGATCACCTAACAAAGATGTCTTAGCATATTAATAGAAGTATGGCATTCCAGCATGAAAAATCACTCCAAAAACTTTCCACAGGAGGCTGATTATTCATGTACTCCAGTTGACAATGAATCAGTTATTTCTAGTGAAATCATATAATGTCATACTTTATAACTAAAAAATTTCAGGAAAGGCAAATACTTCCTTGCAAATTTTTTTTTTATCTCCTTTTTGAAGTGCTAAAGGTTGAAATTCTAGGAATAAATTTTGTCCCATTTGGGTGACACCCAGAATTTTCCATCACTGGATCCACTCAGTGGATAGCCTGGACCTACTGATGTTTTCATTTTTCTTTAATGTCCTTTGGAACCAAAATCAGCAACAGCAAACGTCTTAGAAGAAAGAATCTAATTTGAGACTAATATAAAACAGCAAATCCCCATATTAGCCAAACAGGCTGTTGAAGTAACTGAGAGAACTTCAGCACTGAGACCTATGTACACAAGACTTTCTGAAATGGGGTTTTGAGCAGAAGAGTTTAGTCCAGAAAACACCCTGGATTCAGCTTTCATCTCTGCCTGCTACCTCTTGCAGCCTTACTTAAGTGAATATGAGCAATCAGAATCAGATTTAGGCATGCTTGAGGTATAAATGTCTATCCATGATGCCACCCTTCATTCACACTGTGTCCATGTATTACAAATTAGTCTCACGGCCTTTGGGCTGTAGAGTCCCATTAACACTACCTGGTTTGTGACTGCTTCCATCAGTTCAGGCAAGCACTGTACAGTCACCATGAGACCTAGAGTGATGTGTTAGCCCTGCACAGTAAACGTTCTCCAAGCACACCTAAATGAAGCTGACAGAATGAGATCCTTCACAAAATGCAACTGTATTTGTTATCCTATTCAGATCCTGTTCCTGATGGCACAAGTAACTTATGTATCCAACCTCAGGCCTAGGTATAAATTGAGAAATCCAAGTTCACATCCTTCTTCGGCCACAGAGAGTTCAAGTCCAAAAAATTCCCCTTCATAGAAGAAAATATAAATGCCCAGGACACAGGCTATGAAGAAAGAAGCAAGTTTTACTGGACAGCAGAATAGCAAGCAAAGGGCATGATTCTGCAGTGCTCAGTGGCTCTCAGGCCTTTGCCTGGAAAAAAGTCGGAATTGACCTTGAGACCTACAGCTACAAACTCCAAACACATTTGAAGAGGAAGGAGTGAAACAAGCATACAGGCCATATTCATCTTAAAGCCCTCAATACTGAAGATATTTTCACTATGCAGGCATGATTCTTTTTAAATATTATGTCTTTAACACCAAAGCGTCCCAAATGGTTACTCTGTCAGAGAAATTTCTGGCTGGCTAGCTGGTCAGCTTACTTCTGTCTTTCAGTTTCTGGGATAGGCATGTCACATTCACAAGCACATCTCTGACTAATTTCATGCCAGAATATACACAAAACCCATACAGAGGGAATCGATTTTGTTGTAAAAGGGAGTAAGAGTTAAAGAAGAGCCATGGCAGTAGTAATATTAATATTAATGAGTGCTGCAGGTACCTTTGTTCTTCTAGGAAAGCACACAGAAAATGTGCAAGCTCTAAAGCTCTGACTTAGCAACACAGAACTGAAATTAAAAAAACTGATGTGATGCATCTTTGCCGAGGAGCACAAGTGGAGAGCTTCATGGAATGATGAAATTTTAAAGTTGTATTTAATGGTGATAATGAAGAATACACTAGGCAACACCAAGTAGCAACCAGAAGTAAGAAAGATGAAAGTTACATCCCCTCTCTAAGTTATGTCTGCTGCTTAACAGAGTCAAGGGCAAAATGTCATGGAATACTACAGGTATGTGGGAATATACAGAGGATAAAAGCTTGGAGATTTAAAATAAGAACATTATTGTGGTCTAATCAAACTCTTCTGAAGGCAATATTTTTAACCATTACACTGTTAATAAACCACCAGGTGCAAATAATTTTAGGGACAGAATGAGTCACAAAGTATGTCCGAGATGGCAGGGTCTGGTAAGAGCATTACTGCACAGGGAATGTGGCTGAGAGGCAGGAGGCAGCACATCTATTTCAGACTGTGCCACTGGCTTGTTTCTGAGTGAATCACAAAGATTCACATATTCAAAAGCAACTTGCACTGGACACCTGCAGTTCTCTCTGCAATCAGATGGGATATTCTCTGGATGAAGTCATGTATATCTGAAGCCAAGTTCTGAATAACTAAGAGTGAGGTTTCATGTTATGGCAAAAGTGATCAGACAACAAACTCCTGGTATAAGAGCTGCCCTGCTCCCACCTTAGTCTCCCATGAGCTGTTTTTGCTTTTCTTGGGATAGGTCTGACATCACAGAGCCAGAGGCTAAACTGGCAGAAGTACTTACTTGTGGGGGTTTACATACCTTAGGATCAACTCCTTGAGTCATCCTCCTTTGCAGCCAGCTTCGAAAGCACCAGAGTGCAGGGAGCAGGGAGGCAATAGGGAGGAGCAAGGATTCCCTCTGAGGCAGTCACATTTCAAGATTAATTTGAACCCATATGTCTTAACTGCAACAATAATTTGTGTCAGTATCACCATTTGTAAAATGGAGATGGGTACAGGTTACTGTAAGACTACACTAACTGGAGGAAGAAAGAGGAAGTACAAAGACTAAGAGTAACTCCATATAAATACAAATCTTAAGTAAAATGTTCTTATTCTCACATTTCTTCACAACTCTATTTCCATTCTCATCATAGAATCATTTAGCCTTCAAGATCATAGAGTCATTCTCACTTCTCTCCTTGCTAATGCTGTTGAACTTATATATTTGTTTCAAATCAAATTTAATTGAAATATATCCACTGTATGGTACTTTTAATCAGTCTGTGTGTTGAAAGTGGTGTGGTGGTTTAGTTTTCTTGGTTTTGGTCTGGGCCTTCCCTAGTAACCAGGNTTTTGGCAGGGAGCCAACTCAAACCTCCACAAGTGGTCCTACCTCTTTTAGATTCACTTTAGCTGTCCTGCTATTCCTAGTACCCTGAAACACCACTCCTCAATCAGTGCCTCTTATCTAAGCCTGACAGGAGGTGCTGCTTCCAATTCATCAGTTGGGAGGAAAACACTTGCTATAGGATAGCCACTGCTCTGCCAACACCACTCCACAAGTCAGCCTTTGAGAGGAATTACTGCTTCAAGTACTCAACTAATGAAATCTTGGCTCTGCTGAAGAAGGCAGTGGGATCTTTGCCACTTGCATGTAGTGAAGCCAAGATTTCATCCACTCTCCAAATGCAGCTGCAGTACACTGGGGCTCAGGATTTTCAAGCTCACCCATAAAAGGTTATTCCCTACTTCTGAGTTAGCTCAGGAGTTGTTGTAGTTATAGACCACCCATTATTTCACCATGACAGCCCCCAGAGAGACAGTATGGCTAAGAGAAAAAGAGGGTAGATATTGAACATGAAATCATATTTAGACCCAACAGGTGCTGGAGGGTATGGTGAGGGGATTTTTTCCATAAATTTCAGACTGAAAGAGTATCTGGAGAAGAGCACAGGAAGCCTCAACTCACACTTATCAGTAACTAATTATAAAAAAATCCACATGAGCTTAGCTTTTACCTTCCACATGAGCAGGTAGTCTCATTATGCAGTTCAGTGATAACAGCAATCGTAGCAACCAATTCAGTCATATGATTTTTTTCTTCCAAATACAACTATTTTATAATGTGATTTGTTCACTGAAAGACAAAGTATGACCAATAATTAAAAGCCAGTGATGCCTGGTTATCCTGGTTTCCATAACCTTCCTATAATCTGGTATTATGGACAAAATATGGTCTCTACTCCAAATGGTCCCTACTCCAAAATATATACCACTATCCACAAATTTATAACTGATGATACATGGCTATTATTAAAGATTAATATCTAAATATTATTCTGAAGTTTGATATTGTGATGTACAACCACATTAGGGCTTCATTAGGACTATCTAGCTGAAATCACAGAAGTTATTTATGTACTGAATACAGTGCATTCAGTAAGAATGACCTTCATCACCTGAAAGTGAGCTGCATCAGTCACACACATCTAGAATTACTTCTCATCAAAAAGGAAAAAAAAAAAGTTGAAAAATTAAACTGATAAAGTAGTACAACTGTGAGCACAGGAGAATCAGTTTTCTATAGATGAGGAACCTACATAGAAACAGGCCAGCTTTTGCTGTGAAATGTTATGCTATAAATAGAAGTGCAGTATGTTATAAAATAAACATGGAGAAAAAAAGAAAAAAACCCTAACAGGTTGTTTTCTTTGTGTGCTCACTGCTGGATTCACAAATATACTTTTGTGCATAGAAAATACTGTATAAACAATCTCTGCAAGACATATTTTTAGTACTTCCTGCTCAACATGAATTAAAAAAAAAGGCTATAGAAGAATAGAAGAAAATACTTCTATTCTATACAATACTTCCTTTAAAAACTGGAACAAAATCTTGTGACACTTTTGTATGCAGCTCTTTGGTTACACTTCAGCAACAAAATAAAAACTACTTACTGCCTGGAATATACACATACTCTGTAGAAACTGTCATCATCCCTTTGGCTAAATTGTGAACAACTAATTTTATAATTCCTTAGCCATTACTCCACACTTGGAAATGCCATTCTGTGGACAAAGTAGTCTATGCTCCATGTTAACTGCACTAAGCAAAGAGTAATTCAAAACAAATATTGACAGAACATCATTTAATGCAGGAGAGGATGTCTATTTGCATTGCTTTATTTTCTTTAAAATGCTGAAGTATTACTCTTGTGAACACAGGAAGAATCTATATCCATTAATGTACCCAAGCTAAATCAGAATAGGTCCCAAAATGGAGGTCTGTAGCGCCAATTCACCTATACCCACAGAAATGAATAAAAGTCCTTCCACCGACTTCTAAGTGTGCTGAATCATGCAGTTAGTCACCATTGCATGAGTTCAAAACTACCTATAGATGGGTTGTTTCTTCTCATAAATACATATTCTCATATTTTAATCACTGACGTAAAGTCCTTTTACAAATCTTGAATCAAGCTCAACAGAAAATAGGGATTCAGTTTTTAAAAGTAAACATTTTGCATGTTCCAAACTAGCTGTATTAGAAAAGTTTCTGCATTCATAAAGAAGGAGACTAGTTTTGACTTTTTCTTAACTTTCTACTTCCACGTTAGGAAAGACTGCAATCAAGTTTAAAGGCTGCAATTAAGAGATAATTTCATTCTGGTATAGACCAACAGAGATAAGTTAGTTTCTCTTTTATTTTCTTAGAAATAGTCAAATACATGAGACAATAGAAAAAAAATTATCATGGCCTACTAAAAAAGGTGAGAGCTATCCCATGTAATCCAAGGGTATCCATCCCCAGGGCATATCCACAGCATTTTAGATATTTATCCATGCAACTACCAAACCAAGTGAAAAAGAAAGCAGTTCTTTCTAAAACCTTTCTAAAAGAGAATATGTGCTTTTGTTACATAAGCATTATATACACTGGGAACAAGATTTACTTATAGCAACATTTCCCTGGGCTACCTCAAGGATATTCTGAGGCAAGCTGCTGACTTCCAAAAGAAGACAATTTAAGCACCCACAGAAATACTTAAAAAGTATTACACTATGTATAGAAATACATTCTTCATGTGTGTCATAGCAGGTGCTATGGACAGGTTCCAGACTTCTGTGCTTCCATGGGTTTGGACAAGAGGCGGAATGACAAGGTACAGGGTACGAGACTACGAGATTGATTCTCAAAAACATTGCCAGCTTACACATAAATTAGTGTCTTTTGAATTGTACAGTGCTTACAGCTAGCACAAAGTGTTTCACAAACAATGCATACACACTTTCTGTGAAATACATATGGGAAAAGTGAGTCCAAGGCCAAGCAAGATGATGCTGTGTATCCCAGTTTGCAGTAAAGGGTCATTCAGCACTTTTGCAATTCTCCTGTGTAGCTCACAACAGCACATGTGCCCTACCCCAAGGAGGGAGCACTGTGAGAAGCCTGAGTAACGGAGAGGGACTCAGGAAGGCATTGTACTGACAGAGAAAGAATAATAAGAAAAGGAATTTGACAGGCACCCTGATGTTCCTTTAGCTGCTGAAGGTCTTTCCATGTGCCTCATAGGTATGCATGAGAGCACAAAATCCCACCTCCTCATCATATGACTCCAAGGAGATTCTGTTGCCAGGATGCTGCAGCATTTTTTACATAACTTTATTATTATGTGGGACAGCACTGACTTGAGAGACCAACTATTCTCCTTCACGTGATGTGCAATAACTCATATTCATATAGACATTTATACACACAATGTCACCATTAATAAAACTGGTTTTATTATAAGATAATTGAGACTTTTTTATATATATCATAGATTTTTGTTTCCTAATTGGTATTTTTTTCCAATGGACAAACATGTTAACCAAGTATGCATGTTAAAAATTGGTTTCCCTAATTTGATATCTCAATACAAACACTTTTAATTTTCAGATGTAATGAAAAGATCCTCCTGTGTATCTATAAGGGCTCTTGTGGATGTTTCTTTCTGGTTTATAAATTGCTTTCAAAGCTGCTTAGGCAATAACAACTAGTGCATGATAAAATCCAACAAGCACAGTGTCATTCTGGAAAGCGGCAGGCAAAGAAAATATAACAATCTATACTCAAACACAAAGCCTAGAAACATCAAATTTTGTTTATTTCTGAAGGCAAGGAGAGAATCTTTTATACTAAATGTCTATGTAGTATGAAAAGCAAGCCTAGTCTAGTAATTAAAATTATACAGTGCAAATTCATTTTGCTGAGGAAAAACATCTTCTGAATGCCATTCTCCTGGATGTGAGGACTATACTAGATTTTTAAGATTTTTAAGGTGTCCAGTTTGAAGAGTATGAAGTACTCACCTGAAGCACTTATATGCTTTCCAAATAATGAGGAGGCATCATGTAATTTTGTGTGGGAGGGCTGAGAACAAGGAGGAGAGGAGGACTTCATACACTTAGGATTTACTGTAAGTTTATGTGAGATCATGTAAGATCTACTCATGTGACATTCCTTCAACAGCACTGCAGAAACAAGAAGTTATTTACAGGGTTACAGTTCATCTTTTTCCCAAAATGAATGTTTGAGTTGAGTCAGATAAATTTCACGCTTAAACTGTCATTTCTTTCTAGTAGCTCTAATGAGGTATTAGGGCTCAATTGTAGCAAGTAGGCAAGATGAATCCTTTCACCAGTACTTGCCAGAGACACAGCTGACTTAGAAGCACAGAAGAAAAAATTCAGTGCCTGAAGTAGGGGAAAAGGCATCTGTATGAATGGGATCTAATTGAGGATGGGAATGGGATGGAAGAGCACCAGGGACAGAACCTTTGTGTGTTTGTTGAAGGAGGCCCACCCTCAGCTGAAGGGAGCTGTAGGGATACAGTGCCAGCAGCTTGAGAGAGGAGTCCACAAAAGACACTGTGCACAGTGTAAATGAGTGAATGATTCAGTCTCTCAGAGGACAGCTGTTTTCTTGAATAGCACCAAAATGCAAGCGATTCTTCTTCAGCCTATAATGCAGTATAGAAGGTGGACTCCAACTTAAGGAGCCTTCTGTGACTTCCACAATATTGTTAACTGTATTACCCATTTGCTCAGAAGAGCTGAAAATGCAGGTGGTAGATATTGTGGTGCCTGACAGAGCCAATTCAAATGGGAGCTTCTAGAAGCTTTGCAGCCTGGGTTACATGAAAGACTTGCTGGGTGACACTACAACCTAAGTCTATCCAATTGTTGGAATTAGATCTTGAGATGTCCCACAGGCCACAATTTTAAAATCTTGCTTTACAGTACAATTGTATTATTCTTGCTATCTAAGAAACTCAAACCCCACCTCATCCCCTAAAGGACCTGGGTACAGGAGACCTGATGTGATTCTCTTGTATGACAGAAGAAATCCAGGGCTGGATTACTGATGATGTGGCTTGACATTACAGTGTAAGAAAATTTAACTGCCAGCTGCTACCAACAATGGCAATTCTTCCCCCACACTATTTGCTCTTCATGCCCTGGCTGGTGGAAAGGTGTATGTTAGAGGAACTTCTCTGACTCAAGGAAGGAGAAGCAGTAGTGTGTGCATGGGGGAATGCTAGCACATAGGTCCTGCACTTCACCTGGGTTGGCACTTGCCAATATAGCAACAAAATGCAATAGAAAGCTAACCTGTCATAAAAAATAAGTTTGCTTGACAAACATTTGTCAAAGGACTAAAAAGCCATGGCAGCTTCAAATTTCCCCAAAATTCCAAGGCAAAACTGAGCTTTGCTGCCTTTAATTCATGTTGGAAATAGATAATATAAATAGGAATTTACATAATATGAGTGTTTCCAAAGAGACTTATTATGCAATGCTTAACTGACTTTATTTTATACTAACAGTCACAAACAGATGAGTTCCATGTATCTAGCTGTTTTGATGGTAAAACTCTGGTGGCAATCTAATGTAGGAAAGGGGATCTTTTAGCTTCCACTACAAATAAAAATACATTGACTCACTGGTGGCTGTGGTACATGGTCTTTCATACGGAAGAATGCACAGCTAATAAAAACATGGAAAATAAAATTCTGTATACTTTATTAAAATTAACCTAAATAAAAACTATCCCAAAACATACTCAATTCCTGCATTCTGCAAAGTGTAATTACCCTGAACCCATGTAATTGCTTATTTCCAGAAAACTCTGCTGAAAACAATGGAAATTCTAAGTTCTAGCTATAACCCTTAGGAAAGGCTGTAAGGTATAGGGTGTAAGAAATGTGACACTACAATCAAAACCAAAAAGAAGGCTGTATCTTCCACAGTGTTGGACCAAAGTATAGGGCAAACACTTGGCTGTTACCACTGCATTATGTATTCCAGAAAGAGTAAATCTCAGTCAAATAGAAGGAATAAAACACAGTCTCTCTAAGTTGCATACTTTTTGTTCTTACATTGACTCCTATTCTATTTCATTTAAAGTCCTCCTCTTTGAATAGCTAAACTATGAGTTTAATTAGCTGTATTTAATAAGGAGCAATCACTGTTTTATTAAGTACACATTCTCTGGGAAGATGTAGTTATGTTTGAAGAGAAAAATCCCCTGGCCTTCAGAGTTAGGGCTACTAACCAATACTGAGAAAAAGGAATTACATATCCTTTATTTTCTTCTTTATGTTTTTTGCACATTATTACTAGATATGTATTAGATGCAGCCCAAAAGCAGAGCCCTGAATCTGATAGTTTCCAAACTATTTGGAAGTTCAGGAATAACAGAGTACTCCCCATGTGAGGTCCTAGGCTCTGGAATCTGATTCCCTCTTTGATCAACTAGTTCCTGGATTTAGAAATATTTCAGGAACACTACATGTCCCTCCTGTCTTGCAGATATTCAAAGAGGATGAGGCTTGAGAGACGGAAGGGCCAAAAATGCAGAGAACAATGTAGGTGTGTTTTCATAACACCAGTCCCTAGAGCATCTTTGTTTTTTTGTGGGAGAATATGAAAACAGGAGCATTAATGATGAGAAATTCTGATGAAGTGAAGTATGTATTGAAATCTTGTAGGCTTCCACCATGCTGAATGCTGAAAGGTACTTTGAGCTGTGGGTCACTGTACATGTATTTTACTTGTTCCACAACAAAAACAGTATGAAGATACCATGAATCTCAAATAAACACACTTACTAACTAATACACAAACATACGAAATATTGCCAGGGGAATGCTGCTGCTTTGACTGTTTTTTGGCACCCTCTGTGAATACAGAGGGTGCTATTAAAACATTCACAAGTGACTTAAAGAGACACTAGTGTGTACTTATACACTATGAAATCAAATTGGTGCTGCAGAAATCAAATCAATAAATAAAAATAAATGTAGACTGTAAAAAGAAAGCATTCCACTATGTTGTCCTTTTTTTTTTTTTTTTTAATGAGAAAAACTTAAATGCAATGCTTGGAGGACTTTTGATCAATTAGAATAACATTCTTAAACACCACAAATCATAACTGAGAAAGATTCAGACAATAATGCTACAGTAATACTGAAGTGGTCTGTAAGCTGAAGTAGTCTGAGCTATATCAAGTTTCAGCAGCCTGTGAGGTAATTTAGTGCATTATATTTATGTTGTAATTGTTAACCAAACATGTAATAAATAATTATATACAATTTTTCCTCCAAATGAAAATCAAAACAATAAAAAACTTTAACATAAGTGCAACAATACTAACTACCGAGACAGACATATCAGTATTTATATGCATATAGTTATACATCTGCATGGCTCATTACAGACAACAGTGCAGTTCAGTTCTGACTGTGGCACACTACATCTTGGCATCTGCTGTTTTAGGATTATGCAATTCAAGCCATTATCAGGGTGTAAAAGTGAAAAGTGACAGTAGAGACATCTCTGAAAATAAGTTTGAAATTTCCTACCTTGTACATTACTAAAATTAGAGCTTTAATTACACATCAGCTACCACAATTTTACAGCATTCTCACTATAGCCTTCCTTAGTTAGAAGAGAAGTGGGGCCATGGGAGAACTCCTGACTAAGCTACAGTCAAAGAAGGTTTTTTTATTGAACATCAAATATATGAGAACTGGTTTATACTTCTTTGCCATTATCAGAATGTTAGAGAGAGCAAAGAATATCTGAGAATAACTCTTCACTAGTCAGCCACTGGTAGCATTAAAGGATCTAATTTGAATCCCAGATACAGGAGATTGGGATATGACTACTCTGTGCTTTTTGAGGAAGGTGCAGTGCAAGGATGAAATCCTCCTCCATGTTTTACCTGTCTTGGTTATGGGCATCTGCTTTTAATTTATTAGCTCTCCAAGGCATGGGCATTATGTAAAGCACCAGCCCAACATGCAAGTTCAGCAATCATCTCTAAGCAATTCACACAACCGTCTCCTCTGCCTTCAATTTTGTTTTTCTACAGATTCTCCAGTGCTGTAAAATGAAGCAACAGCATCCAAAAAAGCCAAACCCTTAAATACCTGCCTCTCCTACAATGATGTAAGCAAAGATTTTGTGAGTATAAAATTTGCATTGTGCTCCCCAATGTCATTTTTGTGAGTTTGACTTTCCTTCCAGTCAAGTCAATATGAAATTCAATACCAACACAAGCAAGGCAGAACTGGACCAGGAGTCATGGATACCCTTCATTTGACCAAGGAGTCTGAGGGATGTTCTTACCACTGCTGGAGCAGGCAATGCACTTATTGGGGCAGTTTGTGGGAACTACAGAATTCACATGTCTTTCTGTTCTCTGTTCCAAAATGGAGACAGCACAGTTCCCCATGGGAATGTTTGAGCAATTAAATAAACACAAGCGCGGAGTAGTTAAACTTCAGGGCCAAGTATAAACATACTTCATTGGTTCAAAATGTTTTAAGAATGAAAACCAGGGGCCCCACCTCTCCCTGCCTCGCAAAGAACTATGACTAATGTGAAAAATGCTTTTGAATCAGAGCAGGAAAAAGTGTGCCCTCTGTTTTTAGGAATGTTTCCTTGGTATTTTTGATGAAGTGAAAGCTCTCCTTGGAGGAAACACATTGCCTCCTATAATGTATGCCTGATGGGAGCAGGGAAGAAAAGGTTTCCCTTTCAGAAGTGAAAAAGCATAAAATTCAAGACAGAAATTAAGCAAAACTTTGAGTGGAAAATAGTTCTAGTCATGCAGGTGTTTCTTTGTTAATCACAGTTTACTGGCAAGTCTAGAACGAAGAACATTTGTCATATGAGGCTGAAAGAGTCTTGAAATCTGAGAGCAGGTAATTCAGTATCCGCATGATATAAAAAGCTAAGCTGAATCACAGTCTTCAACCATATCATGAAACCCTTCAATTCAAAAAGGATATCACAGCCATTGGCTTTCTCCAGCAAACATTATATAACGTGTAAAATAACAGACCAAACAACTTGGGGAGGTGTGACAGAGTGCATGAACACCTACCTCATCATCCAAACTAGATGAAAGATAGTATTGTTGGGAAATAAAATGAAATAGACTCACAAAAAAATACTGTACTTTAATTTGAAAGATCATTATGCAATGCAACATACTATTGACTGAGACTGTTTCAAAAGCAACAGAGATAAAATTATATTTTCTCGTTGGAAATAAAAACTATGTATGAGAGGCAAATATTTTCTTTAGGTGCCACCATCAAACTGGCATCGTTGTCACTAGAAGCACTGGTTTCAATTCAATAGAATATTCACTAAATATGTAAAATAAGAAATCCCCCTGACCACCTAGTTTAACTGCTGTTTGATTCTGGCTATAACATTTCTTTGAACCAGCTTCTTTATAGAATATTTTTTTCCCTGTAAAAGTGTCCTTTTGAGGTATGTAAACCTGTCCTATCCTTTTATAAGAAAGTGCACACACATATTAGGCTATAAACAAGACTCTCCACCAAATGCAGACCATAAATATTTACTAAACATTTCAACCTTCCTGGACCAATCCTTTTATTAGAAGAAAACATAATCAAAACTCCTAGTTATCCTTAACTCTTCTGGTTATAAGCTTGTCCTCTTCCTTCTTTTACCATCCTTTTGCTCTAGAATAAGGATTAATGTTTAGTTTTTCCCTTTCTTGATATCTATTATTTCTGAAATAGTGATTTTCTGAAATAGAAGTTTTCTTTCTAAATGGATTTTTTTTAGACTGTGTCATCTGATTTTTGATTCTGGGACATCTAATAAAAGCTTCTTTAAAAGTTCCTAAAAAACTCACACTTTTTTTTTTTTGCTCCTTTTAATATGTTATTCAGCTTTTAATTATTTACATTATTTTGTAATGAAAGAGGAAGATATGAAACACACATTTAGGAAAGATACATATTACCCCACGCAAGCTTTTTAAACAAAAGAAATACTATAAGAAAATGGAATTGTTTTAAAATAGGGTTCACTACAGGTAAAGAAATGGTAGATCTGAACATTTATTGTCGAAAAATAAAGTTAAAAGTTTCCTAGTAGAATGGATTGGTTTTGATAATCTAGTTTATTTTAATTCTTTATTAATAAGCCTGTCATAAAAAGTAAAGTCTTAATGACAAAGCTGGATGTGTGGAGTGTTGTGCTCCTCTGTACAAGAGAGACAAGGAGACCAAAGCAAGTCCAACAGACGTATTCAAAGATGATTAAGGGCTTGGAGCATCTTTCATGTGAAGAAAGGGTGCATGAGCCAGGACTGTTCAGCCTGGAGAGGAAAAGGCTCAGAGGGTCTGTACAAACCTGTAGAGGAGAAGTGAGAGGGGACAAAGAATATGTGGCCAGACTCTTCATGTTGGTTTCCAAAGAAAGGATGAGAAGCAACGAACGTGAATCAGAAAATTAAAAAAGCTTCTAAACTAGCCATAAACACATTAGATCAGAAATTTAAATGTTAAAAACCTTCAAAATAAAGAAATTCTGCACAAATCCTCCAACCAAAAAAATTAGTTTATAGGTTGAATTTGAGGAGTTTATGAAAAGTATTAGATGAGTTTCCCACAGTAGTTTGTAATAAGGCTAATCCACTCAGAAGATAACTTTCAGTCCTAATTTTCAAAACTAAGGGTTTTTAGAGCATGAAGCATACACAGACATTTCAGACATCCTGATCTAGCCACAGTCAGTTTGAATTAAGTGGTTGCTTCCCCTAAAGGCCTACCTGCATTAGTGCATGTGTAATTGCTTCCTAACCCAGTTCTATTAAATGATGCAGTTAATCTTAAAAAACACTCAAACACAGTATCTCAAGCACGTTTCTAAAACAGGTGATTTCAAGAGAACTGTTAAAGAATAATTACAAATGTCCAGATGAATGGTGGTCCCTCACTTAAAAGTTTTGGCAAGTACCACTGGGAACCAGCTTATTAATTTGTATCAGCTATGGGCAGAACAACCCACCATGCCAAGGCCAAAATTACAGGTGTAGATCTTAATTTCTTTCTAGAGATCAGAGGAAAGCAACTCAGACTAAATAGAGATGCAGCTGGCATACCAAGCTTTCTTAGGGTCCCAAGTGCACCTCTTCTCCAGGGACTGTGGCCTCACCTCAAGTACTGTGTGAAGTTTTGTGCACCTCAATATACAAGGGACATCAAACCATTACAGCACATCCAGAGGAGAACAACCAGGACGGTGAAAGATCTTGAGGGTAAGACTTAGGAGGAGCAGCTGAGCTCACTTGGTTTATTCAGCTGGCAGAGGACAAGGGTGAGGAGTGACCTCATGGCAACCTACAAAACTTCCATGTTCCTACAAGGAGAGCACTAGGGATCTGAGGGTAGTCCTGATCTCATCTCTCTGGTATCCAGCAACAGGACACTAGGAAATGGAATCAAGCTGCATCAAGGGTAAGTCCATACTGGACATTAGGAAAAGGTTCCTCTCTGAGAGGGTGGCTGGCCACTGGAACAGACTCCCCAGGAAAGTGATCATGGCACTGAGCCTCCCAGAGTTCAAGGAGCATGTGGACAATGCTTTTAGTCATAGTTTAGATTCAGCCAGTCCTGTGAAAAGCAGGGAGTTGGGCTCTATGATCCTTGTGGGTTCCTTCCAGCTGGAGACATTCTGTGTTTCTGTAATTCTGTGTTTCTGTAATTCTGTATTTTAGCTGCCTATGACTCAAGCTCAGCACTGGCTTCATGCAGCTCTGTAACTTTGAATCAGAGGTCTGCATAGAGACAGTGGTGTGAGAAAAAGCTGCCCACTTTTGCTCTGGGGCTGCTTTTTAGCTCAAGCTCTTGCCCTCAGTGTCTGCCTGAATTTTGTTGAAGGAATGCCTATGCTTGATCTTTCACCTTCCTGACTCTTGACTCTGATCCTGGTCTGCTCACTTGATATTGTGGCTTCATCTCAGACCTTTCTCATCACTACAGGCTTGCCAGGTTGTCTGGACCACTTGGTGAGCCTTGTTGCCATCACCAGACTTGCTCTGCTCTTTGTGCTCCAGTACTGTGGGACTGTGCCCTTGTCAGTGAGGTCACCATCGTGCCTGCCCTCTCCCCTGGCTCACCTTCCTGTACAGAGTGCCTGCCCTTGCTGCTTCCTGCTAGATATGGCTGTGATCCTTTGGAGGGTACAGAATAAATTCCCATGCTAATCCTGTGGATAGAGCTCTTAAAAAGCATGCAATACAGCAAGGAACACCCTTCCTTTAAAAGCATATCTGATCTCTTCTATAGACTTTCTGCTACCTAGAGAAAGAAAAGTCAGATGAGCATTTGAATCTACTGTTCCTGTATGCCTCAGAATGGAGAAACAATTAGGGGAAAAGCATCTGACTTTGTTGTAGGGGTGAAACACCCTGATGGCAGCTTTCAGTTGTCTGAGTTTTGCAGGCTATGCTATCAAGGTTTTTCTAAACAGATCAGATGTATACTACTGTATTTGGTGACACCCAAGTTACACAAATTTGGTTGGCTGTTTCTCCTTAGTGATGCCTCCTTTAAATGTACACTTTGTATGTCTGAAACTTAGGAGCAAACCTGGCACTGGCAAGGATAGACAAGCTGACATCCACCCAGACTGATAAGCATGTCATGAACAACTCCATTTCAAGAACATATATTTATGTATTTTGCAAAACTGATCCCCACTATTGTGATAAAGGTAGATTTATGTCACTGAGATTTCTCAGCTGTGAAGACACTTCTGAGAACATTATTTCCCATAATTTGAGGAAAAAAGAAATAAGTACCAATTCCACAGTGGTGAATTACTTCTCTTTTCTGACTGCCTTTTGAGCATGCAGTATCATTTAAATCTGTGATCCTGAGGCTGAGGTGCTGCAGACCACAAAAATCAGTATGAAGGCTGGCTGATGTTTAGATATTTTAATCTTGGCAAGATTTCTTTATGTTTGATCATTCTCCTTTGTTAAGAATGAACTCTAAAGCTTTAAGCTTTATCTGTTTTAACTCCAGTGTGAAAACTAGGTAAGGGAACTTATTAGAATTTTCTTTGTTTTGGTAGACTCCTTTGCAGCCTAGCAGAAGGCAGGAGGGACGTACACAAGATGCTGCAGACTGCTATAGCATTTCATTCCATAGGGCTAAGAATTCAAGTAAGGTCCAGACTTCCACTGACAACAGTTTCTTTCCATAGAAGACTGAGTGGGAAGCAGCCCCCAGTGCTGGCTGTCTTTCAGATCTCAGTGAGTCATGCATACACTACTCTTGTAAGTTAACTTAATACTGAAATGGGCCCTCATCAGTAATGAAGATTTATACAGTGTCTTTCAGCAGCAGAGAACTCATAATACTTTATAAACTTTATAAACACACATAAGCAAAAAAAGATACTGCCATGTTCAGATGGAAATGACAGCTGTACAACACACAGGGAAAATGTGCCGTAACATATATATCAAATTTCACAAAAGGGAATAAAGAATTAGAATTAGGGTTCTTTTGCTCCAACAGCAGCCTTGACGCATTAAAGTATATCCTATAACAAGTCTCAAATTTCATTTTTACCCTGGATTACCTGGTGGCCTGCAAAAAGGAAATCAAAATTACCAGATGTGTGAAAAGGAATTTTTTTCAGGAAAGTGTATTATTTGAACCTGAATTTAGCAAAGGCAGTAGAACAACTGTGAGAGATATACCCTATGTAATGAACACTTCAGAGCACTGAAACATCATATATATATGTATATAAAATGTATTATTATATATTAATACTGCAAGTATCAGGACCTCATTCTTACAGAATATACAGATCACAATGATTCAAGTAAAGAGATTCTTGCAGACACTACCCTGGGATACTTTTTCAACAGCAATTAGAGACAGTGTGATCTGGTGAAAAAGCTGTGGCACTTAGTAAAGCAGTATTATTAGTTCCTACTGCTCTTGGAAAGAAACTATGAAAACAATAACTATGCACAGCGCTTCTGTGAAAAGTGATAGGTTAGACAGAAGTATGGTTCTTGTTTCCTAGTTCTCAGAACATACACAGGACATACCAAGCAGGCTAAGTTTCTTACTTTAGAGTGTACATCAGTTAAGTTCAAAAAGGATGTAATTTAAGACTTAAATGTCCATCAGTCTCCTCAATTTTGTCTTATCTGCTGAAAAAGCCATAGAAACTTAATTGTACATGGTTTTGGGGATATGTCTAGCTGTACACTAGAAATACCAACTTCTAGCAAGTTTTTGCAACAGAAAATAGGGTAAAACAATAGATAGAAGTCTTAGAACTGCAATCCTACTCCTTGAATTTGAAAAGGTTGTGTTTTGATCCATTACTTGCATGTGGCTTTATAATAGACATTAATTGTTAAATTCAAGCTTCTACAAAGTCAAGGAAAATGTGAATCCTAAAAGTTCAACTAACAGTCATGCTGACACTGCATCTTTTATTTAAGGAACTCAAAATATTTGAAGAAGGTGGACAAATATTAGTACCTGCATATACATAAAGACATGGAGTTGATGCACTGAAAGATATGATGTTTGCTTTCTGTTATTTTCTCTTCAATTTGGTGTTTGGTTTTAAAACTGGGAACACTATCCTCAACCCTTAGTGTGCTGTCTGTGGTCCAAACAGGTAGCTTCAAAGCATTGCGGTGAGCCTGAATCACTGTTCCAGAATCATTATCCAGTGCCTTTCAGCATTGTTCCTTGGGGATCAGACTTCTATGGTGATGGCTGAAATTTTCTGAATCAGCCCAGGCTTAGTGTCACAGCTGGTATATTCTCCTGTGATTCTTGTTTCTTACCTGAACTGCTACACTAAGATACCTCTGGGAAAACCATTGAGGATTTATAAAGCTGTATTGATGATGACTTTTTTCACTCCTTTCCTTTAATATAACCCACAAAATTCTAGAAGTCAGTTAGTACTTCAGTCATGACCATATCAGATGCAGTAATGATTCAGGAGATGACAAGGTCTCTATTATTTGAATAACTTCCTCTTCTATCTTTGATAATTCTTTTCTCTTTTTAAACTCTAGTAAGACCTAAGACAGGAATAAATGAAGGCTAGATTAAGGCCTGACACACTTTAGTTCTTCAATTATATAATTCATTAGTAAAAACAATGCTATTACGTAAATGAGTCCACCTAGAGCACAGAAGCATTTGATAATTCTTTAACCAAATATTAGACAAATGTACTTCTATGTTCTATCATTTTCCTAAGATGAAGCATGTAGCACGTTACTTAGCCTACAGGCTATACACTGTCCCAACACATGCTCTGTCCTTGAAAAGATATAGGAGCAGAACAATTTATAAGGGCAGTTTGTAGTGAATTAAGTACAGCAGCAGCAATAATCATGATTTTGGCTACCTTTGTCTTGGATACTCAGATCCAGCTGGGGTGAATGGCAGCCAAATTACAAGTATTTGGGGTTGATCATCCAATTTACAGAATAAATATATACTGCAAGTCCACCTCAACATGAAACACCAATGTTCTTAAACAAACATTTGTAGCAGAAAAAGATATTTAAGAGGCTGGAGAATAAGAGAAATAGTCTTTTTAATTTTGAAACCTCTTAAAAAAAACCCATTGTGCAATGGCAAAGAATTCTACCTAGCTCTTCAGGAAACAGGGATACTCAGCAAGTGGAGTACAACATGCTCAAGACTTTAATAAGTATACATAAAGATTACTGGAGAATTCCTGCTGTATGTAGAGAAAAAATGCACTTCAAGGAACTAGTATATCCTCAGAATTTACAAATTATAAAAGGGTAGTCGGACATCACACTGAGTGAAATGTTTAGCAGCTTCCTTATACAGAATGATCCTGATACATGTCAACACATCTGAGTGAAATGAGTACATTTACCCAAAGCTTGTCTTCACCACACACGATCAAACACTCAGAGACCCTTCAGTCTCTGTTGGCATGAGAAAGGCTTTGCTTTCATGCAAGTAACTCTCCCATTTTCCATACCTGTATTACATTCTCAGCAGATTTCTCTCCATTGTATCTTTACTTTTCCTTGATATTTGGAGTGCCGATTCCATTTCTCTGCCCACTCCCTCTTTGTGATCTTTCATCAGTGGATCCTTCCCTGACATATACTAAATTAATGACTCTTAAAATACACAGAGGCACACACGTAGCTATAACTAACAGAACAGGGTCATTTAAAGGAATTCTAGATGAAATGTAAAAGAAAGTGCAGACTCACAGCATAGCAGTTCAGTGACAAAGTTATAGTTAACAGAAATATATGCTTAATGTGGTCTTTTAAAGTACTCTGACGGTATGCTAAGGGTTGTGCTGCTTTGTGTGAACTGTAGTGTACTTAAAGTACAACATCTGAGTAACTCAGAAAACCAAAACAAGAATCCTTTTCCTCCCATGGCCTTGTGGTTGACTTATTCTGAATTTGATAAGAGCGCAAGCCATAAATGAAGCCTTCCCATCAGGTAGTATTCCCATAACATCTCTTCATTCCTAATAAAGACGCAATGCAGCCTTCAGCCAAGGTGGTAGCCTGGGCCTGTCTTCTCTACCTAGCAGCCTGTTTTCACAGATATTAAAGGAGAAGAATTGTTATGTATGAGACTTCTACTACTTTGCCAGTATAAGCAATCAACAGCTTCACAAGATATTGTGAAGAGAGACAGACAGCCGGAAAGGTAATTATATAAGATCTGTTTTCTAGGAAAATCCCTACCTTTTATTTCTCCCCTGCCACCACAGATCAGGTACTTTCCTCTGTAAATCAGTAAGGCAGAGAAGATACTGAAAGACAGACAGAACATGGCAATTACTATTATATGAAAGACTGGAACCAGAAATTAATTTTGCAGCAGATCTAAAGGTAGTAATATTAAACAGCTTGCATATAGCTGTTGACTAAGTCACTGCTTATTTTGGAATAGGTATCTGAATTTGACATTCAAGCATCAGAAATGTAACTGTGTCCCCTCTAGCCCAATATGTAATTTCACCAGAAATAGGATATACTCACCTAATAGCCCACCTACTTCTAACTTGGCTACACAGTATGCAAAAACTTATTACAATGATACCATTAAATACAACACCTCAGAACTAATATCTAAGGTCCAATAAAGAGGTATTGTTATGTTTTGCTGTTTACAAACTACAGACCAAACACAGACCCACCATTTCTCCACAAGTTTTAATGCTCACCTAAATGGCTGAGTAACACAGATACAGAGATGCAGGTATCTGCCAAAGGTCTTGGAGTCTTTGGAGGTCCCCACTGACTGGAAGCTGACCAACATTATTCCCCATTTACAAAAAGGGCATGAGGGAAGACCCAGGAAGACCTGTTAGTCTAAAGCAAATACCTGGAAAGATTATGGAGATCACACTGAGTGCTGTTGAAAGGCAGTTAAAAAATAATACAATCATCAGGCACAGTCCACACCGGTTCACAAAGGGAAAGTCCTGTTTAACAGATTTGGTATCCCTTTATGACAAGGTCGCCTACCTAGTGGGAAGAAGGTAGATGTAGTTTTCCTGGATTTTAGGAAGGATTAAGGATTCTTAATGGATTAAGCCTGGATTAATGCTACTGATACTGTCCCTCACAGCACCCTTCTGTTCATGCTGTCCAGCTGTGAGATGAGCAGGTTCGTGGTGTGTTGGGTGAGGAAGTGGCCGAAGGGCAGGGCTCAGAGGGTGTAGTGACTGGGACTACAGCTGGCTGGTGACCAGCCAGCAACGCTGTTCTCAGGGTGCAGATTTTAACAACATGCTTTTGTTCAGCCCTAAGGCAGCCAGGCATTTGTATGAGAGGATCTCTGCGGTGCCTTTGAATGGAAGGATTCCGTCCTATCCTATCCTGTCCTGTCCTGTCCTATCCTACCCTATCCTCAAAAGATATTACAAGGGCCTGAACAAAACAGACAGGTTTTGAATAAGAATGCAATGCACAAACAATGTAATTTTGCACATAGCACAAAATTGCACTCAACATGCTGAAACTAAGGCAATTTAGGTAAGTGAGATCTTTTGTTATGGTGGTATATCTCTTTCATGACACTGGTCAATGACTCACTGACAAAATGTATTTTTATTTACCTGTTTGCTGCCCTTTAAATAACGTAAACATTCGTATAAAGAAAATATTTACAAAACCGGACCATTTGTTGGTATGTTACGGAGAAAGGAACTCCTGAATTGATCGATACAATTTGCATCATTGCGAGATCCCTTCACGTACTAAACTAACACGCTAATCTATGCTTTGCCTCCGTGTGTGCGCACACGAAGGCAAACACGACGCCTCTCGATCCCGCTGCATTTTCAGTGCGGGCCCACCCGGGGCTCAGGGTGCCCAAGGGCCGAGCCTGCCCCCGGCCCTGCCCCGGCCTGCCCCCGGCCTGCCCCCGGCCTGCCCCCGGCCTACCCCGGCCT
>VWZF01002066.1:76846-114291 GCA_013396755.1 Sclerurus mexicanus
CGCCGGTTCAGGGCCTGAGGCGCCGCCCTGGTGAAACGGGGAGAAACCCCCCGGGCTGGCTTTCCTTCTCCTCCAGAGAACCAAGGACCGTACTCGTCATTTAGCAAATTACTCTGGTAGTATCTGCAGCTGCGTTGGATGAAATGCTCAATTATCTTTTGCAAGAAAACAGTGAACTTTAAGGTGGGGCCAGTGCTTTGTATTACACTTCCACATACTAAGCCCTGCTTTTAACTTCAGACAAAAACGGGATTGCGCGTTGGTAGTGGAAGAGGGGGACTGACACTGAGACAGTACTTGCTGTCACAGGGTCGGAAGGGCCCTCTGGAGATCATCGGGTGCTGCCCAGGCCGGGGCACCCGGGGCAGGTGACACAGGAACGCGCCCCGGTGGGCTGCCTGCCTCCAGAGGAGACTCCACAGCCTGTTCAGTGCCCTGCCACCCTCGGTGCAGAAAAACTCTTCCTCGTGTTGAGGTGGAGCTTCCTGTGCTTTGTGTTTGTGCTTTTATTTTTCTGAGTCCTCAGAAATTTTTGTTGCTGTTCCATAGGGTTTTCCCACTAGAAGGAAAGATGTTCGATATTAAGGCGTGGGCCGAGTACATCGTGGAGTGGGCTGCGAAGGACCCCTACGGTTTTCTTACGACGGTGATCCTGGCCCTTACACCGTTGTTTGTGATCAGTGCAGCACTTTCATGGAAGCTTGCAAAAATGATTGAGGCCAGGGAGCGAGAGCAAAAGAAGAAACAGAAACGCCAAGAGAACATTGCCAAAGCCAAACGAACGAAGAAGGATTAAGTGGGCAAAAATTACCTTCCTTGTGCAAAGAATCCACTTTTTAAATGAAACACTTGTACGTTTTGTGTTGCAACTGTCCTTTGATACTCAATCCTGTTATTTCTTGAAGTATGAAATTTAATACTTTGAGTGTATTTTTTCTCCTGCTGATTTGTGTTAAAATTTGCCCAAGTGGCACTTCGTTAGAATCATTAAATCTACTACTTGTGTTTTCTAGTGCAGGTTGCTTTTCTAAATTTGCATGTTATGTTAAAAAATTAACCTGTATGGCTCTGGAGGTAGATTTGTTTTTCCCCTTGGCTGACCTTTGACTTAAGAAGTATCTTAAAATTGTCAAATTTAGGGGAAAATGTGAATAAACTGGATTACAGAAATGCAACTTTTGGCATACCTTCAGCAGAGCCATAGAGATAAGCTAACTGTAGCATTAGGTAGCAGACACAACTCATTTCCTTTAAGAACACTGCAGATGGCTATGTGTGCCCATAGTGGCTGCTGCAGTGTCTTTAGTGGTGGGGTTTGCCTGCAGAAATAACCTACCTTAGCTTTTCCTGAACTACCAGCCATGAACAGCCTTTAAATTCAGCCCAAACTCTAGAAACTGCTTGTTTGTGTTAGCTTTGTTGGTCTTAAGGCACTTGTCATATTCTACAAAATACAGTTCTATGTTGTTTGGTCTTGTCTAACAATCACCCGAGTGCTCCACCTGTAACTGATTTGTTTCTGCCTTCATAAACTCTTTATGCCTCCAGGAACAGCCATAAATGGGGTGAGACCAAAGACCCAGGTGGTGTAGTGTTCTGTGTCCCAGTGACCTATATCAGATGGCTGCGGGAGGACGATGCACATGCTGGAGACAGTAGCTCTTCCTGCTTTCTAACCTGGCTACCTTTGATCTAGGACCTTCTGAGTTTAGGTGGAATTTTTGTTCTCATAGCTCTTGAAACTCTGCTGCCTTACAGGTTGCAAAAATCTACTATACTGGAGGAAAAAAACCCCAGTTTTTTGTTAGAATAAAGCCAGAATTATTTAACCTTATTTCTAATTCATGTTTTCTTAATAGAATGGATTATTTTTCAAAGGCCTCTACACAGTCTAGTTCAAATGAGCTTGTGGCAGTCATTAAGTTTTTATATTTTGTGTGTTTCTAAAGAGCTCAGAGTTGAGCATTCTAACAGATAGTCTTTGATTATGTTTAAAAATAAAACCTTAAAATAATATCATTGCTCAAACGACAGAGACCTCTAGAGCTGGCTGACACCAAGGGGGATCTGAAGTGGGGAATCTAACTGAAATTACTTAAAGTAAATGTGAAGTTGGTCCCCTTTCAATTTTGTTGGTGAAAGCAAGCATTATTAGAATATGATATTTGGGCATTTTATAAATATGTGAGATCATGTCTCTATGTTTTGTATGAAGTGGTGTCAAATATGTATGTGTTCCACCTTTGATATCTACACAGCTTGAAACACAGGGAGGAGAATTGGTAAGGGATAAACCCCATCAATAAATTTGATACTTTTTGAAAAAAAAATTATGTGGTTATTTTTATTTGAAATTCTCAAATATCCTCTAAGCAAATAATCTATGCATTTTATATATCTAAAGTATGCCCAAAATGATCCAATCACTTAAGGAGGTCCACGGATACACCAGAAATACGTTTTTTAATATTCATGACAGTCCCTTGTCCCACACCTCGTGTTATTTTCCAACAGTTTTATCAGGTACTTCCAGCCTCTGTTACAGCAGTTATATGTAGTCTTAACCAATTTTATTCTGTGCAAATTGCTGGCTGCAAATGAAAAATTCAAACACATTGACTATTTTAAGTTACAAGAATGTCTCTATGATGAATACAGTGTGTAATCAGTGTACTGTTAAGTGATTCCTGTCAATGAAATCAACTTTTCCATCTGCTTGCCAGAGGAAAGCACATTGGCACTGACGGGGAGTTATGCTAAAGAGATATCTTGGCAAAGGTTTGGGAAAATGTAAGTGTACCAACTACAATTTATTACATCAAAAACAATTTTAAAAATAAATTCATCTTCAAGGAAAAAACAATTTAGACTGACTTAAGAAAAGTAAGTTAGACAACATTCTAACTGAATTCAAGAGTAACTGATGAACGGCAACTGTCAAAACCAAACTTACTTAGTAACACATCCTGTTTTTCACTAAACCCAAACATTTTACAACAGCTTGTCATGATTGAGCCCATTCTGCAAAAGTAAATAAAACTGCTTTAATACCACTTTATTGCACACTCATATATAGCAGCTCTTTATGGTGTCTGTTAAAGCACTTATCCATTAGCAATATCTGTACATTACAATTGTTTATTTATTTTTATTACTACCACTGGCTGGTGGCATCCAGGCACCTGGCTGGAAGGTATTTGCAGTGCTCGTGGGACTTTGTGAAGGCTCCTTCTTTCCATAGTACGGGGCAGATGCGTGGCCTTTAATCTGCGTATGACCTGGTTCAGCAACAAGTCCCTCCTTGTATTCCTTGGCCTGAAGCAGCTTATCCCTTTCAGATACCTCTTTGATTTTCTGTTTCATTTCTTCTCTGTAATTTTCATTCTTAAGAATCTCCTAAAAATGCAGTAGAAACATAATTAGATAAGCCAGAAGCCAATACACAGTGTTGTAATAAAACGTTTTAAAACAGCCACTGCTTTTCTTAATTTTATAATCCACATTTTCAGGTATTTAGATAGAATGTGGAAAAATTAGTTGGTGTTCCACAACTGCAAATTCAACCCTATTTTAGAATGTTAGCATTTTGATTGTATTGTTGAAGCAAAACTGCATTGTGATGTCCATTTCACTGTTTCATTGGCACAAAAAGAAGAAATTAAGAACTTAACTATAGTCATCAACAAATGTGAAAATACATTAAAAATAAGGCTACCTTTTGCATTGTTTTCTATGTAGGACTTGATGCTTATAGCTATTTATCACTTGCATCTCTTCCTGTAGTTCACTATACCCTGTGGTGTTAGGTATCTGTGCCACACGGCATAGCTTTGAGAGAAATAGATGTGCAACCTTAACTCTGCCAGTGCATAAGCCAAAGACATGGAAGATTAATAAATAAATATCTAGAAAAACAGAATGGGTCAGGTTGGAAGGGACCACAGTGGGTCATATGGTTCCACTCCCTGCCCAAGCAGAATCATTGTAGAGCACATAGCTCAGGATTGTATCCAGACAGTTCTCAAATATCTCCAATGAGGGAGACTATTATGACCTCTCTGGGCAATCTGTTCCCATGCATGGTCACCCGCACAGTAAAGAAATTCTTCCTTGTATTCACGTGGAACTTCTTGTGCAGCGATTTCTGTCCACTGTCTCTTGTTTGGCACCACTGAGAAGAGCCTGGCTCCATCCTTTTGGCACTCTCTCTAGATACTTATAGACACTGATGAGGTCCCCTTTCAGTCATCCCTTCTCAAGGCTGAACAGGCCAAGATCCCTCAGTCTTTCCCTGTTAAGAAGCTCCAGCCATCTTTGTTACTCTGCTGGACCCACAACTGGAGCTACATGTCTCTCCTGTCCAGAGGAGCNCCATTAGCGACAAGCCTCCAACTACACCCTGTGCCACTGATTACAACCCTCTGGGATCTGCTGTTCAGCCAGTTCCCAGCCCACCTCACTGCCCACTCATATAGTCCACATTCCTGAGTTCGCCTAGGAGGATGTTGTGAGAGACAGTGTCAAAAGCCATGCTGAAGTCAAGGTAGACGATATCCACTGTTCTTCCGTCATCCATTCAGGTAGTCATCTCATCATAGAAGGCAATCAGGTTAGTCAAGCATGATTTATTTCTTGTGAATCCATGCTGACTACTCCTGATCACCTTCTTGTTATCCATGTGCATAGAGGTGGCCTCCAGAATGAACAAAAGGCTGAATGTCTTCTCCAGATTACAAGTATATGGAAGAGTTACGGACAAATTAGACCAGTACACTTCTCTCTGAGCAGAAGACCGTGACATTATTTTAGAAATGGTGTTAAAATACATTTGATATTGCCAAGAGTTGACATAACAACTATGAAGACCTAAGAACGTTTTAAAAAGCAGTATTTGAAGAAAACCTTATCTTCACGGTATCAGGGAAAGTACCGCTCTTAAATTCACGGATGCACAGAGCAGACACAGAACTCTTCACATACCTATACTGCATGGGAATATGCAAGCAGCACACAAATGACTTTGAAAACTAAATGGGGGAGAAAATTCTCCTATACTCAAATAAAAATATTGCCAAGCATAACAAGATCAAATTTTCAAGAGTCAGTATAGGAAAACTTCACTGTAGCATCTCTCAATTCTATCCTTCTTTACCACACAGCTATGTAAATCTACCATGACCTTATTGATTTCAAGGGCACTATTCCTATGGTGCTTGCATTAACCCACTACTAAGAAAAAATGTCAAATACCTTTGTGATATCTGAAGACTGCATCACAGTGTCTGCTAAAACAACATGAAATTATGTACTCAAATTTATTTTCCTTACTGTAACAGCTACTTACTCATTTAAAATCTTTTCAAGTGATTACTTTGACATAAAGTTACCTTAGTCAGGTAAAAGTAGCTGTAACTAAATTCCAAATGCTCCAAGTCCATTTTAAAAGTTGACGTATAATTGTCCTCTAGTTTTCAGACTCCAGTAAGGCTTTTTTAATGAGTTTTCAGAGAACAAAGTGTAGTTGTGATCTAGTAAAATAATTATGTGGATCTTTCAAAAAGCATGAGACATTATCCTTATTAGTAAACAGGAAAAAAACCCCCAACAAAACAAAACACCTGAAATTACTTGTTCAGAACTTCCTATACAATCCATACCTGGACAAAAATGTTCAAGTTCTAAGTATCTGCACACAGTCATTTTAGGCATTAAATTCATGTCACTAACATGTACATTGAAATCAGGTGGTTCCTGTACTCAAAAAAAATACAAATTGGAAATCTGGGATCAATTGCTATGTTAGAAAAATCAGGTCAAATAGATGGGTTTTCTTATCATAAAAACTTTTTCCTTTGGTTCTGGCAAGTTCATTTTGTGGAATTCTTTCACAGACACCAAGTCCTTCCTATTTTTAATTATCACCTGCTAATAATTAATTTTCAGTTCTCACTAGAACATATACTTTTTTTTTTTTGAGTGTTCTGATTGTGTTTCTAAATACTACTGGTTCAGTTACCATAACCACTGCAGTCTGAAGCAGTTATGACACTGAAGTTTCACTGTCAGTACAGGTACTTAAATAAAAGATCCAAGTAGTTCCAAATCTGCACAGGATAATCAACTTTGTTCAAAATGCAAACTTTAATGAAATTACTGCATGCATATTTATAGAAGAAATTATCCTTAAAACACACTAGAAATGTGCAGGATCTTTATAACTAATCTCCCAGATTTGCCTTCAGTTTATCTGCATGGCTCACTGCAATTAAATGAGTGTTAGAGAGGTTCCTCCCCAGACACCCTCTTGTTTCTACAGGGCTTCCTATCACCTGAACAGTGGCAGAGGAACTGACATATGTGGAGCTCTTCTACCTGTGACAAGTAGTCTATGACTCTGCTTGGTGCCACAGGTTCTCATACTCACTTTGAGGCTCCATTGCTACCCAGTGCTGTTAGATAGACTATAAAAAGTAACTGAGAGCTAAAAGTTTATTTGCTTGCTGGTTTGCACGTTGTCTCTTTGGTTTTTCATTTTTGTTTTGGTTAGGTTGGTTTGTTTGTTTGTTTTCTTTGAAGTTACCCTGTCAGGTTCAGAACATATATCTTCTCTCCTCCTCCAAGATGAATCATAGTATTTCATAAGATGGCAAACTTCTCTATAAACTGCTCCCCACAACACAGCATTTAAGTTTTATGCTGAAATACATAAGTGTGCGAACACGTAATGTGCTCTGACTTCAAGGGAAATACAGAATCATTTTATCCAACTCAGAGAACATAGTATCTACCAGATAGCTGCAGTTTTCTAAGGACTAGCTTGTTCTTCCAACACTCTCTTTTGGTACAAATAAATAATATAAGCCCTTTGACCCAGCAGTTCTCAGGAAGCACATGGCATCTAAAGAGTATCAGAAATGTCCTTCAACATTTTTATGAAAAGAGGGACTGGGGATTATGCTTGCAAAACTAAAACATGAAAAATGCCTTAAGACATCTGGCCATCATGTGCCAACAGCTGCATCCAACTACATGTTCTAAGGTTTATTTTCAGATGCAAAGTAAAAGAACACATTTTACTCATTGCAGGTAATTAACCTCGTGATCATTGTAAGCTGCATGAGGTGTTTAATCCTTCTAATGTTTAGAGCTGCATGTCTTCCCTCCTTAGGAAGGCAGAGGTTAAGAAAGGGATGTTTAAGGTTTTCTTGAAGAACAGTATTATTAAGGAGACACCAAAGCGGCCCTATGTGCAGTTTGAAGCAGCTGCTTTTCATCCAGAAACGGATGGCTTCTGCATATTCTTCCATCTTAGTATTGATAACAGCTGCATGAGAAAAGAATGAGATGTGGCCTGCTTATGGGGGCAATGCAGCCCAAAATGTGTTGCTTCCTTCCAAGTCTATTGCTGCAAAAGGCGTCAGGCTGTATTTCCTGCCACTGGCATGAAATTTCCACTTTTGCTGCAAACTGTATTTTTGTTTAGCACTCTCACTTAACTCTGGCAGCTGACATGTATCACCAAATATCCTCTGCTGCTTGGAAACTGTATTCACCTCCACTTCATAGAAGGAGAAAAATTTACATGTTTATCTCTAGTGAAAAGCTTTTCAGTACCTACCAGGCTGTATGGGAAGACCTGCTTTGTAGGTGAACATTTGGAATGCAGTGTTCTTTCTTTCTTAAAGGGTTTCACACTGCCACTTCTTTCCCTTTTCTGAATAAACTAGTAGCTTTACAGAATTAATAAAATTAGTCCCTCCTGGTAGGAAAATGTCATGATTACCAAGGAGGGTTCTCTAAACTTGTTCCTTCAGCTGGGGTGTGGCTTGTGAGTGACTAGCCTCTGGTGAACACTTCCTCCCCGTCTTCTCCACAGGTACTGCACTTTAACCTTTCTATCCTGCAGCACCTCCTGAACCCTGCAATCTGAGGAAATACTCCTCCTCCCCTTCCTCTTACTTCCTCACTGTTTCCCTCTCGGCCTCAAGGCAGCCATCAGTTACACCACCACTTGCCTCTCACAGAGCATTTTCAAACTCCTGAAGGCAAAGGGCAACAGGAGGTTGTGAAAGCAGCTCTAAGGACGCAGGTGTCTAGATATACAGTATCAAAGTAACAATGTCTAAATGGGATTGTAAAAATTTTAACATTGGCAATTGTTTTAGTTTTATTCTTTCCAGAAGGTTTTCTGAAGACACTTTACCTAACCCTATAAATACAAGGGTTTTATTTATTATTATTAGTTATGAGCAAAGTGTCACATTTTATTTCAGATGGGTTTGTATTTTGATTAAATTAAAAATAAATAGCATCTTTATGTTATTTTAGAAACTATTCCAACTTCCTAAGTTATCTTATATGTACGTTGAAATATTCATGATTTCTCTTGATTTGGACAGGGTTAGTTAGCTACTATTTGACGCCAGAACTGAGAAACACCTGGACAGATTAAAACTCTTGGTTTGAACTGTAGATACACTGCATATTCACAGAACACTTGTATTTTGTGTCTAGTTTGAATATTTTATGTTTAATCACTAATGAACTTGAACTCTGAAATCTGCCTGTTAAAAATTCATACATACAAGTTGGAAAAAATATAAGAAATAAATGGAATTGAAAAAATGTTTTGGCACAGTATTAAAAAAAAGATTGTTATACGACAGTTTAACATGTCAGAATTTTTCTTCATTATCAAATTAACTAAAAATATGGCAAAGTTAAAGTTAAGCTGAATCACCATTTTTTACAGTATCGCTTAAACTCCATTTTTCAGTTTGACAAGTTAAATAGGCAGGATGAAATAATTGGCTATTACATCATATTTCAAGAGTAGGAGGCAGAGAAAGGGGAAGCACTGAATGTTCCAGTCCAGGGCAGGTCTTGATAACTCAGCCACTGAACATGAGCTCAGCAGTGCCAGGCTGGGAATGAGAAACAATGCAGTAAATGAAGGGCTGTCAGTGCACAGCAAAAACAGAGAAGCAGGTTGGATTAGAAAGGCATATCTGGATTTGCTAAAATACTTATTTAAATCAAACAGTGACTCAGCTGACTGCTGATTTTGTAAAGAACGTAAGTGCTAAATATCTTTTGGTCAATCAACATTAGTCAAATCAATGTAACATTTGCTTTATGCAGATTCAGTTTTTGAGCAAGTCTCTGATCAATTGCAATATTTTAGTTTTAAATGCAGTGCTAATACTGCATTTATTATCATACTAAATCAGTTAAATACTAATTCTAACAGTATTCTTTGTTTAAATTAAATCTAGAGAGAAGCAATGCTAACTATTACTGAAGTGCTATATTATTACTCCTGAACTACAGAATCTCCCTGTTATAGTCTCTAGGACACCACGGTGTAACACGTGTATTTGTCAAGAACATATAACAAGAGGCAAAAGGAAGAGAAGAGGCACATACACTGGAGTGTAAAGCGTATTGTCAACACATGGAGACAGTAGGGATTTGTGCCTGAATTATTTTTATAATACTGCAAAGATTTTTGTCCAGAACTACATTCGAAGTCACAGATGAAACTGTGTAGAAGCAGCAAAAACCACAAACTAGCCTAGCACCTCAGTACTCTGCCCTGAATAAAGGGCAACACACAACCCTGATGCCCACAGAGCACACAAGAAACTTGCTGTGACTCAGTCGCAGTTTGGTCCTTGCCTTCCCCTTGGTCTACATGTGATGTAATCTGTACCAGCCCTTTTCCTGGTACACTGTACTTTGCCCTCCACCCCCATTCAGCTGTGCTGACACTGAATTAGGAGACAGAGCCAAGGCCCCATGCACTCCCTCCCACATGGATAGGAGCAGCAGAACAGCAGCAGCCCTCTTCCTTCCAACCTTCGGATCTGCAGCACAGGTAAACTGAAGGAACAGGACAAATTGGTGCCTCAATACTCCTCTACAGAGGTTGACAAGAAGCTGTGTTTCAAACATGAAGAGAAAGTGAAAACGGACAAGAAGTAAAAGATTTAAAAGGTGATGGCTTCTGAAAACTCTCAATTTATTTTTTTTATTTTCTCTGACCACTCCCTTCTATTTAAGACACTTGTAGTTCAGCTCTTTATACTGTCAAATTTTACAGAGTAATAATCCTCCATGGAATCATGCTTAATTTACTATGCTACTTAGTGCAACCTAAGTTATTTGAATAGGCCCAAATCCTAGTTGTGATCCTGGACAACAATAGTCGAAAATATTTTGCTCAGAGACATGTTTATCCCTGTGCTTTTTTAATATTATGTCCCAGAACTGTAAATCATACTGTGCAGCTTTTGGTGCCTTTAGGAGTAAAATGTTCATTTGCTAAGCCCTGTTCTTTATGTAAGAATGTAAAACCTCCATGTCAGAATTCTCATTTTAAAACTGAAGCATCTGAAAGCAGACAGAGGCAAAACTATAACATGCAATCCCAAAAATGCCAAACAAAGCACTCTCCTTAAAGGAATGTGACGCCTGTGTAAACTAATTTCCATGACTGAAGCGAGTTTTGATCATACCATCTCTTAAATAAGTAATGCTTATGATCAAACAAATGGGGAAAGTGCATATGCATTGTGGGAACCAAACAGAATTTAATTTCAATGTAGTTATTCAGGCAGGTGAGAGGAAGAAAGAATCACTGAAACTTTATGCTTGTAACAACTCACTGAAGTATGTTTTTTCCTCTCTTGACAGGGAGCATGTCAAAACAGATAATTATGGGAATGCTAGAAATAGTTTGAAAGAAGACAGGCATCGTCACGAAAAAGTTTCTTTTTTAACATTTCACCTTCTATCCAACTGTTCAATTCAGAAGCCACTGAGTTTTATTACTGTGTAACAAGTACATAATGCATGAGAAAGCAGTGATCTTCTGTGGTCTTCTATTTCAAACTATTTTCACAATCTTGACACTAATTAAAGGAACATGCAATTCTGCTTTACTTCCCAAACTATTAACATAAGATAGACATGCACACAAAGCAACACATATGTTTCAGTTCAAAGTGAGAAGATTTGTGGCTGTGCAGCCCTGCGTTCACATCTACCACTTGCAGGATACGACATTGTTGGGTTCAGAGGTAAACCACATTTCTCTCCATACCAGTTTCTCTTGGCACTGCCTAACTGCAAGTCTCCTCATTAGTTTTATGGCACCACAAGATAGTCTATAACTTTATCTCCATTCTACAGACAAGGACTTAAACAATGCCAAGTTACTCAGACAATCTTGAACCTCAGACATTACCAAACAAGGTCTATTACAGTAAAAAACAAGGGTTAAATTTCTAAACACAAGCAGGTACCTTGTTTTACAGGCAGTAGGATTCTTTAAAAGCCGCTACAAATTTGATGCCCACTGAAATAGGAGAATGCTAAAAAAATCAAATAGAAGGTAGGTACAGAAAGTTTTAAAGGTTCATTAATATGCCTGATATTTTTAAGGTTTGCTACTTCCTTAAAAATATGTCTCTTAGTTACTTCTAAGTTTAGAAGCTGAAGACTCAGAGTCTTAGATACAAGATACCTAAACCAATTTTGACACGGCTCTTACTATCTGTATGGGGAGAACCTAGCTGTGACACAGAGGCAGGTACCCTATTGAAGCTGGTATGATAACCAAAGCTTACAAGTATCTTATGCATCAAACCACTACCTCCATTAGAAGATGTACGAACAAAAAATAAGAATTTCTTTAATTACTACTTTTAATACATTTACATAATGCTTTCTCAAATTTAAAATATTTTTGTTTTAAGGGAGCGTGACCCAGAATGAAAACAGGAGATGCAGAACCAGCAAAGCTTGTTAATGCCTTGCAAAGTTGCCTACCGACCAAGTGCTGAGAAGTTCTCATCAGTAGACCTTAGCCTGAAATTCATGAAAGTGCATAAAAAATGTGAGGCATAGCCACAGTGGTCCAGTATGTCCAGCAGGTAGACATTATTTAACATCTTTTAAATCTGAGAAGTTTCACTTCGGCAATGTAATAGCAACATAAACCCAAAAAGAAGAAGCCCTGAAGAGACAAGGGTTTCCCTTCTATCTTCCATGAGCAACTTTTTTTCCTCATGTGAAAAAACCAAAATATAAAGATGCCATGTTTTGAGTTAGCAGGGAAATCTGTATCCAGAAGGATAACTGAGATGAAGGAGCATATGCGAGACAGCACATTTACCTTACAAACCTTTTGATGAGCCATTTTGAAAGCAGATTACGAGTTGAAGAATGGAAGGGAAAAGCCTCTTCAAGAAATAACATGCACGGATAGAACATCACTCCCCATAAAAAACTGCTATATCTCAAGACAACTTTTGATAATAAATTCTTACACAATTACTGCTCAGCAGGTAAACTAATATGCATGTAAAATGATAAATTATTAAATCTGCTCCCACAAAATAGCATTTGATTACAATTATTTTAATATTAGTAGCCTTTAAAATGTTTCCATTAATTTAAAACTGTAACCTCCCTAGACAATTTGCCAAAAAACTTGCTACATACATCTAGTTTCCTATATACATAATAAAGACATGTATTAGTCTACTTAATTATTCATCCCTTATTAAACCAGTTAAAATATAATTTACAGCTGCACAGGAATAAAGGCAGCAACAAATGTTCCTCACCCATCATGTATGCCCATACTCAATATATATACAAAGGGACTGACGACAGAGTGCTAAATTAGTGCAAAAATATCCATATTCAAGCCCAGATTCTCACCTGTAATATTGTATCTGTGTACATGCATACATGATTACACTGGGTGCAGGCATGATCCAAAGTCCTGTATCAAGGTGGATTTCCTGATTACCATAGGAACAGAATAAGTTTAAGCAGAAGATAAGAAACAACTTGATCTCCATTAATTTGAAAAGTTATCAGCCTTATCACAACTGAGTTGAGACTTGGCATATTTCAAGCTGTAATAAAATCAAAAGGCAACCAACTGGTGACCAGTATTCCAGAAGCTGGCTTTAAAGCCCAGAGCTTCCAGCATTAACATGACCCAGTGTAACTGGTCAGGAGATGAGCAGCATTCTTGGGTTATGTCTAGCCAGACACAGAAATCTAAGTGACTCCCTACAAAAATGGGGAAAAAGGGATGGGGGCACAAGGAGGAAAGAAACCACTAGGGATGTGGTACACTTAACACTGAACAAGTTGACTTGTGAAGTCACTGAAGTACTCTTCCACTAAAAAAAAAGAAAGAAAATAGAGAAAGAGAAGAGATGTAAAACAATTTCTTCTAATAAAAAATGAAAGCTTTATCATGGAAACAAACAAACAAAAAAGATCAGTTGCATGTTTATGAAAGAAAAAATGAAATAAAGAAAGAAACAAAACATGATCATGTCTCAAGAAAATCATCAACAGACTTAGCAGGTGTCATGACCCAACTACCCTGACCAGTGGCAAGGAAGGAAAACTCACACTCCTTTAAATGACTAATATGTCCTCATGATTATGAATGGCATTTTTTTAGCCTACAGTATTTACCAAATCATCGGTTCCCAAAATAAGGCCATCAGTGTGATCAGTAAGATCCAGCTGATTTGTGAAGCCATATCTCTGCAATATTTGCAGTTAAAAATTGACAAAGAGCTCATCATAAGACATGATAGCCTGAGCAGTTTGGCAACCTCTATCATCAAGAGCTGAGAGCTGAGTAGAAGACAAGTTTGACAAACATAAAAAAAACAAACATAAGATACAAAGGGGGGATGGTAGGCTAACAGAAGTGGAAGAGAAATTTTAATAAAGAAAGACAGAGGACAGCAGAAAAAAAAGGAAAATCATCCCAAAATTGTATATTATAGACTGCAAAGGTAAGAACACAGGCACAGCTCCAGAAACTTATGCGTCAGGAACTTTAATGATGTTTTGTGGTGCTGGAATATGATATTGACAACAGAATGTCATTAAAACAAAAATGCAAAATTTGTGGGCTTTACATCCTCTTTCAGAAATAGTTTAGTCTCATGAGAAATATGTGAAAGAACAAAAAGATTTGTTATATAGGGTTTCAGGATGAAATATGGCCACAAATATTCCCTTGTTCCATAGCTGTCAAGCAGCAGTTTACTGTATCACCTTCCCAGTCAAAAAGGGAATATAATACAGAATAACAGACAGTAGAGTTTATGTGGCTAAAATACTAAAGCAAATCAGTCCTAAAAACAGGGAATCAAGTAATATTCTATATGCACTTCACAACTTAATTATATTTATAATGATATTGTGGTGTAAGGGTTTGTGGTATAGCAGTTTCAAATTCAGAGAAAAGTAGATCGTACATATCACCCTACACTAATACAGAGAAAAAAAATGGGCTGCACTACCATATATTTAAAATACAACTGTAGCATTATTTCCAAAGTATTAGCAAGAGTTTTTAACATACATATATTTGACTTACTTGTTCTTATACAGGAAAAACCCTCTAGAGATTACTTGAAAATATAACTATTTTTAAATTCCTGGTATATCACTTCTGCTCAGATAAGGTCAATGTGCAGCCCTGCAGGTGAAGTACCCAGCTGCTAAATTATTTTTCAGATCTATTACCTCATGAAACTGAAAGTATAAGCAGTCCTGTTACTCTGAATGCACCATTAGTTCCAGTAATCTTTCACTCTCCATAAATTGCCTTTTCCAGAAGGTAAAAATATTTAGAACACTATTGTTCCACAGTTCTCTCACCTGTGGAGACTCCTTGCTCCCTATTTCAGAAGTGAACCAACATCCCTACCGCCAAGAGGAGCTTTATTGCACCAATTCCAGACCCAAGGCTGCCCTCCTTGGAGCAGGTTTATCTCAGCACAATTATCACAACAGCCTGCTCACAGAAACAATAGAACAAGAGACACACAACACCTCTCATCTTCAAGTATCACATTAAGTGACAATTTCAACAATAAAAGTTGTATGAATACAGTTCTTATGAGCCAGAGCTCAGGAGGTTAGTCCAAACTTAGATGGAACAATTGTATTATCAGTTTTATGATTCTGCACAAGTGACTAGGATGAGGAGGGAAGGGAAAAAAGTTTCTAAAAAACCTCAAACCCACAATTAGTACTTACCCAAACAGCTTTAAGCATAAATATAACTTAAACTTCTTTAATTCATGGGTGTATTATAGCCTTTATTGTCTCTACAGCCTCAGTGGCAAGTGTGAAACAGGAGCAAAGATTTAGCTGAAAAGCTGTGTGTTGTGTGAGCATTTGTTTTGATGAGTTATACCCTGTAAACATCAGCTGACAAGCCTCCTCAGGTATCTCAACACACAGGCAGTCAGGGCAACTTTTCACAAACCAGTAAGTTCCAGTAGATCTCAGTGACCAAACCTCTGGCTACAGGTGCCAACATAGATTCACTAAACTTGACACGGTTATTGCTGATGGAAGTCCAGCATCTGCCTTGGTGGGTGTCAGTTTGAATCTTCTGCAGCAAACCAAACCTCATGTACTCTCTCACTCCTAGCTAGTGCTTAGCAACTTGTAACAGAAATCCTGGGCAAGTAGTGTGTGTGTGCATCTGTATAAGAAGATCAGTAGTCAAACTTGTTCCTCTTTACAAACCTATCAGCATGAAAGACTGAGACATTTCCCCATTTCCTCTTATGAAGACAGACATAGCTGCAACTCCCCCACCTCACTAGAATTGTAAAATGCTAGTGCAATTAATTTTCCTGTTTAGATGAATCCACTGGCAGCTGGATTTGAAACCTACATATGTCAAATACCATTAAAAACCACCTTCCATTAATGCACAGAGGACCTTAAAAATTCATGGCAGTTAATTTTAGAATTTGTTTAATTGAAGAGACTCTTCAATTGCCATTACCACCTTAAAGAACTTATGAAGACCATCTTAAAAGAATTAACACAGATCATGACTAAGCAACAGTACAGTTTGTATTTCCATTTTACTTATTTCTAAGTGTTAGATATCTAGTCTGTGTATAATTTCATCAATTAGGCAAGGAACATACTAAATTCTCCCCTACAAGTGACAAATTACTGCACAAAAAATTCCACCATAAATTAATTATTAATTTCATTACAATTGAAATTCAAAGGCATTTCATCTCACCTCAATGGTGGGTGGATCCTTTCTTTTTTTTCTTATCCATGCTGAAAAAAAAAGTCAAAGGGATTATTTCAAATATCATGGAGTATTAAAACTCAAAATTATTATGAATTTTTAACAGAAAGCAAACATTTATGAAAAAATTACAATAGAATTTGACACAAACAGGGAAAACATGTAATTTCCCCAAATGTAGACACACAATGTTATTTCCTGTGTCAATACTCTCAGTCTTCAGAGAAGGAGGGTGTGAGGGATGGTGTCATCTCTGTGGAGAGCTTGGACACAGTTTAACTACTATCTTGGCTGTTGAAACAGAGCTTAAAAAGCAGTGCTCATAGCACAGGCCTGCTGTTGAGCTTGCTAGACAGAGCTGAGCTTCCACCTGAGAAAATGACAAATTGACTGCTGAAAAGTATGAACACCCTTAAACCACTCCTGTGTATGCTTCAGGCATTCTTAAACCCAAAAACCTTTTTAAGTTAGTCCCAACTAGGATTCCTTTACAGGTGTGAAAGGTAGAGCCCCAAACCGAACCGAGGGGCTGCAGACCCTGGACTGCAGTACATCCTGTGGCTGTGCGGGATTGCCCACTGCATGGAGGGGCAGGTACGAAGACTGAAGGAAAGATCCCTCCACGTCATCAATTAATTCTGGCAAGGACAGCAGAGGAATGAAAGCAGTGGCAATGACAATTGTCCTGTGGCTCGGGGTTTCTGAATCAGAATCCACAGATATGTGCCCAGTCCCATCTCTACCACTGATGTCACCTGGGACGGATGGGAGGCAGCAACCCTAGGAGACCCCCCCTGCAGACTCCACCAGGTCTCGCTTCTTTCAGTCCATGAACTGTAAGAAATAGCTCCAACTACCACAAGCATTATTTAGAGAAATTACCTGACTTGAATAAAGTAATATCCATCACTCTTTACTGTAGCATTTTTTCATGCCTTTTCAATCCACACAATTGGTAGGTTCTGGGTGGGATATTTCAAAGATATTTGTCTCTTCTGGTCATATTTTTCAAATTAAGTAGTAGCAGAATGCAAGCAGCCAGTATTGAACAGTATGACAAACATAAGGAAAGCCAGTTCCAAGTGCTGAGATACGGCAAAATGTTATTTCATATGTTTGTTTGGATAATTCAGATTTTTGCTACTGCGCTTGAAAATTAGAGCAAAAGTGACATTTTGTTATCACCCAGTCAAATTTCTGGCCTCACCTGTAGCCACCTATAGTTTCAGAAATGCTGTAAGCGGGAACTATTCCGAATTTTAATATTCTAAAACCATCTGTGCTGTATTTTGAGGGCAACCAGGGAATAAGTCAGACAACAAGTCCAAAACCTGCACAGAATCGTAAAATCACCTCATTACTGAAAATGCAATTACATATAAGGTGAAACACTAACACCATGCTGCTTCAACAACAATATGAAACTGGGTTTAGGAGGAATAGCTTCCAATTAACGCAAGAACAAATCAAGGGAGACAAAATGGCATAACATAGCTTGGAATTTAGCTATGATGGCAAGGCCAACAGCCTTGGTTGATGGTAAAATACCTAATGATATGAAGCAAGGTGTTATTTTTGGTTCTTGTCTATCAGTTGATACTTCTGAAGATGTGCACTTTTAAATAATATACCTAAAGTACTTTCCTTAAAAGTAGTCTCTGCCACCTCTTCTCAGAGATCCTAAAAAAGAAGAGAGCCAAATTTGCCAATACAGAGAAGTGACTGAACTCTGAACAGTCTACATCACCCTTTCTGTAAAAGTTTTATGGTAATGGAAATAAAAACAGCCCATTGAGGTAATCCAAAATACAGCTAAGTGACTTTCTATTAAGTCTGTAGAACTGGAAGACATATTGCATGTACCTGTAGCTCTTTCAAACACTTAAATTTTACAAGGATTTCAAAATGCAAAATCTTGCAAGATCAGAGACTAAACTGAGACTGCCTCTTTTCAGCAAATACTCTTGCAGACACTTTATAAAAGAAACAACAGTGCCATTGGAGAAAATCTTATCACATAAGCCCTTCTCCCTGACAGAAGTTAACTTTGTCTGTACTTGGCAACAGTTCCAATGTCATCCAGGAAAGCAAGACAGTGGTAGAGATTTCAAGTATAGTGAAGTAGGCATACTAGAGACTAATCAACAAAGATAAAGACGGGAGGGGAAAAAAGGAAAAACTGTGGTTTAAAATGTTTAATTAAGAATTAAGGTTTACACCATCAAAATTTAACAGGTTACTTTCCAGTGTGTCATCTTCTACCTTGCCATGCCTTGCAGGACACTACCACTGTTTTAAATCCCATAGCTCTCAGCACATAAAAATTTATTCCTTTTTTTGAGATTGCCAGTATTTTCTTAAAACATCAGCTGCATTTCAAGTCCAGTTGATTACAATTACTGATCGTTAAAGAAAAAATTTCAAATCCTACAAAAATTAAGCCATAGACAGAAACTACTGCTGAAATATAACCATTACAATAGATTTTCTTTCAATAGCAGCAGTGACTTGTAACAGTTACTTGATTAATGATTTTCAGATGAATGGAATCCTTCTAGTGAAAGATTTTATCATTTAATTATCTACGTCAGGACAACAAGCCACACACAGAACAGTGAAGGGTAATACAATGACACATGTCCCATGGACAGAAGCTGTGAAGCAAGGAGCATTACTCAACACATATTCATTCATTAATAGATCTCAATTAGTACCAACACTCAAAAGAAACACAACAAAACTTAATTTAGGAAGATTTCTTGTTTCAAACATTCCATATTCAGACTGTATCTATTTAAATACATAAATAATGCACATAGTTTAACACTGTACTATTTTTCCTTCCACTTAGAGCAAACCCTTGAATGCATAGTTTTATAGCAGCAATCAACCTTTCTTTTTTCTAATAAACGTCAGGAGTACAAATCTTTTTCAGACTAACTGTAAATAAAACTTGCTGACAAATATTTATACCATTTCGCAAATTAGTACAGGTAAATTAATTTTAACATCTCTAATGAAATGCATTAGAAAACTATTATTTAATGAAAGATTTCTACACTGCCACATATCTGAGGGAGAAACACAGTAAGAAAATTTATTAAAGTCTTTTTATATCCATAAGATGAAGTTAGTTAGCTTTAATATATCACAGTCCTCTGTGCAGATCCACTATTCAAATATTCTACATAAAGCACAGCTCAAGATACATTGCAAGATTAAAAGCAAAGAAAACATCATTTGAAATGAGCACATTTCAGTACACTGCACTTTAACATCTAATAGTTCTATCAGTCTTTCAAAAGCAATAGATTTTGTTAATAATTCATCTGACCATTCCTCAATCTTTGTGGAGAAGAATGGGTGGGCTCTAACATATCCAATTTCCACCAGTTTTTAGGTGGTTCTCTTTCAGACACAAAAAATTTTAAAAGTCTTTCAAATTTTTAAGTTACCAATAAAATTTGAGCACTCAACACATGGTTCAAAAAAGCACCAACACCTCATAACTCAGGCATAAGAGAAATTCACAATAACAAAGGAAGAATGAATTAATACAAAAATATAACCCCTCATTTATTACTGAGTTAGCACTAGCTTTAACAAAATCCAAGTAAATGATACACTGAAATTAAGACATTTTGCATTCTCTTTGGAAAACATAATCAGAGTATATACTTGAGTAAAAAAAAGCTCTCGCCCCTTTCTTTAAAATCTCCATTACACTTTTGGTCTATGCAGGTTTAAATTACTGAACAGATTTATACCACAGTCAAATATTTGTTGATGGAAACAAGGCAGGTAGGTGCTTTACTATTAATTATTTGAACAAAATATGCACACATGCATATACTTCATTGGAAAGCATCCAGTGACAGCTATAGCTGGAAAAAATTTCCATGTGAACACTCCTGGTTCCCCAAGCTAACAAAACAAGATGCCTTCACCATTGTCACCCAATATGTTTTAAACCTGGTAGAGAAGGTAGCATGTACTGAGTGTACCCAAAACCTGCTTCCCTGCCCCACAAAGCTCTGGCAAAATGAATCACTGCCTCCATTTAAAACTGCTGCTTCTAATTTTATCTGAATGGCACTTCCTGCATTCTGTACTCATTTTAATGCTACCTTTGAAAGGAATTTTGCAAGATAGCTGGACATTTCCTACCTGGAGACCTTAGCACTCTTTCATCAGCACTCATTTGCATTCTTATTAGTATGCACGAGATTTTCATTGAACTTTAAGACTCCTACTGGCAGATAACACACGGTAATGACTGTAAAAGTGAGCATTCAAATTAAGACTCCCATTAATCACTAAATGTTACCAGGAGAAAAAAAAAAAAAAGAGGAGGCTAGGAGTAGATGGCAATAAAATGCTGCATGAAGCATGCAATCTCATGAATCGCATGTGGTATGTAAAATTACCCATCTCTTCTCAGGAGTACTACTGACATGTCCTGAGGAGGTAAACTGCACATTCTACAGTAGGTGAACATTCAGAACTAGCATACAGAAAGGTTATCTGTTGTGTGCATCCCTACTGCCTAGGGGAAAGTAGGCACTCCCAGTTTGTAGTAAAATATAAGAGGCTTTGCCTAAACAAAAAGTGGCAATATTTGTATTATGCATATGGATTGTATTCTAAATTCAAAACTATAGTAAAAAAGGAGATACACTTCTGGATTTTTAAAATTAAAATTAACTGAATTTTATGTGTACAAAGAGCTAACATTAAGGATAGCCCAAGGGATTCTGATTCAGTTTTATGAAAGCCTTAATGGACATTTCAAAACTTTTGTAAAATTCGCAGGTGTGAGAATGCACAAAATTTAATCCTGCAGAGCACTTAAAACTAACATCTTCAGGACAAAAATTGTAGGCAAGTTCTCTAGGAGTGAACTCTCATCCCTGTGTTCCTTAAGCTCACAGGACTAATACACAAACACCCTCTCCAGTCTGAGAAACAGCTTGCATAGACTGAGTCTGTAATCTGGATGATTGGTTTATCCACTTGCTTTATTGCTTTCTACTTGATCTCTCTTACCTTATTACATGTTTATAACTTCATAAACACAGCACCAAAATCAGTCCTTTAGCCTCCCAGCTGTTCAAGTTGAATGTCTTAGGGTGTACAATGAGATTTTAACTCAGACTCTCTTCAAATTTCACTGTAGCCTGTTCCCACTCCTTACTTAATCTTTTGTCAGTGGTTTTGTGCAAGTTCTCCTCAGATAACTTATAAGTATTTCTTAATTTCGGTCACAAGAGGTTTCTTTTTCTGGTCATACAGTGTGATGTGGGGTAACAAGCAGAGGGAGAGGGAAAGGGTGCTGGGGTGACTGCTTTGAAATCAGATGGTCATTAAGAATTATCCACAAGTGAAAAGAATGAGCCCTGGCAGAACAAAGAAAACACAAGTAAAAGCAGCACTCTATAGATCCCAAGAAAAAGGAGAGGAGATAAGGCAACAGAAACTTCAGCACAGTTCTTAAAGTGAAAAGCCTGAAAAGGATAGGCAAGGAGACCACTGTTGCTGAGCCAGCCAAAACTGGAGAGGAGAGGCTGTGGATGACCAAGTACATACACAGGGCTTTTGGAGAGGAGGCCCCTGGAGATGTAACCATGTGGCTAACAGACAGTCCAAGAGTAAACAGAAAATAGAAGTAAGAAATATTATATAACCTTCCAACCTTATATTCATCTTCTACTGTTCAGAGGAAACAGTATTTTAGAACTCCTTCTGCAAAGTCTCAGGCTATTTGCCGAAATGATCAGCATCCACTATAGCACAAATTACGAAGTGAACACTCAGAGCAAGAATGTATTAGGAAATTGTCAGGAAATTTTCAGTGAAAGTTCGGCACAGGTCCTGTGAGCCTGGGAAACTTCTAGACCAGTCTTAAAGTGGGAAAAAAAAGGACAAAAACATAATGAGCCTTTGAGCAAAGCGTTTTTAAAAACCTTGAATTAAACTGTTTCCACTCAGATAAGTGGTTTCTATAGTATTATTTGAACTATTTACACTTTCCATTCTTTCTCATTTTTTACTCATTGAGAAGTTTTCTTTTTACAGGAGGCAGAAAAGAAGTAGTGATGAACAGAAATTCAGAGTATTCTACATCCCTAACTCACAACTCAGCAAGTAGCAAAGGCATAACAGATCTTTGCATAGACCCTACACCCACAGCAGAAGTACCAGTTTTGGTTTTTTTAAACTGTATATCCACAAAATTGTTTGCAATGTTTAAATTGGCATTGGACAAAAAAAAAATAGAGGTTAGGCTTTTCTCTGGAATTCCCATACTTTATCTGTCAGAAGCATGGATTACCCACCCATTCTGCTTAATGACTGCACAACGGAAAAAACATGCATGCATATCTTCTTTGTAGAGAAAAACAGTACTGTCGTGGTTTAGGAATGGTACTGCTCGACTTACTTCTCTCACAGAGACTCTCCAAATCACACTGCTGCTTTCTCCCTCTCTTCTGCCCTCCCCCTCACCACTTAGGAGTGCCTGAGATAAGAATTGGAGGCCCAAAAGTTAAAGAACACAGGCTGAGATAACAACAATTTACTGAAAACAGCAATTGGGCTAAGAAAACAAACAGTAACAGCAGCAGTATTAATAACAAAAGTGTACAAAATAGAGAGTGATCTACATCCAAAATGCTCAATGAACCTAGAAGATGGGATGTGCTCGTTTTTTTCCCAACCAAAAGCCACGTTTCTTCTCAGAAGCCAGAGTCCCTTCCCCCCTGCCCTGGCAATGAGGTGAGGTGGTACAGAATAACATTAGGGTCTGGCAATGTCCCTTCAGCCACAGACCTTCCCCACTACTGCAAAAAATTAATCCTGTCCTTGGCTGAAACCTGGAGAAGTACTTAGCAGAAGAAGACTATTATCCAATCTGCACAGTGCAAATTTTCATTTCCTCTGTAAACTCTATTTCATGACAAAATCACAAATTAAAAAACCCACAGGTATAAAGATGAGGAAGTTAAGCATTAAGACTATAAATGCAGCTCATAAAAATGGGACCGAAGCAAACCTGAACAGGATGCCTTGATTTGAAAAGTCCATCTCAAGTCTGGCAGCTGCAGCTGCTTAGGCTAGTCCATATGCAGGATATGTGACATTTGATCCCAAGGTCCCTGTCTTGCCACAAGCAAACTTCCAAAAGTTAAGTTTCTGAAGAGAGACATAGCACAGGTTTCTCTGTGCAACACAGATTACATCTGTCCTAAGCTATGGGTTCATATAGCAAAATCGGTTGAACCAGTTCCAGACCCTTTGTGAAAGGATGACTGACACAGTCTGACTGTCCTTGTTTCCTGTTAATTACAGTCAAGTGCAGACAGAAATTACTGAATTACATTTTTTTTACTTTAAAAGGCATCAGCCTTTTAAGGCCAAGGTCTTGGATGAGAATTCACTCACAGTAGAGCAGTTACCTGAGGCTTCATATGTGCTTGTTGGTGTCTGTGGTGCAGTGTTTGCATGACAGTCACACAGAAATAAGATGAGCAGTGGTGGTTGGAGAACTTTTAGATGAAGGAAGAAGACCACCACAAAGTTGCATTAGGTAGATACCCACTCAAGCACCAGATGACTTAAAAAGGACAAGTCTACCAGGTTGCTGCTCTCCTTCAGAAGATGGCTATCTTGGACTGACAAAGAACCAGGAACAACTAGACTAAGACTTGCCAACCAGCTGTGGGTACTGCAGAAGTAGAAGACAGAAACTGTTGATACTGTGGTTTTGCCATAGTTGGCAAATGCTGCTAATATGGTTGAAACACATTTGAGAAGCTTTGAGATGTTAATACAAGTCTCCATCATAACAAAAATCCTAGGAATTAGTGTAATGACAATGATAAAACTCAAGATGAGAATATTTTATATTTCTCTACTGACTCCATGAAGGGAATATAATGGGACTGAAATTTTCTCTTATCTGTGTCATCTCTCTCATGAGAAGAACAAGAAGCATAAAGGAAACAGAATGAAGTAAAGCAAGCATTCATTTGCAGCTCACTGACAAATAAAACCACAGGAATGTCTGTGTATCAGAACAATTTTTCTTCCACAAATACTTTTCATCAATTTTTGAACTCATGCAAACTTACAGCAAGCAGAATATTCAATAACAAGGAACTCCATAATTTAAATACAAAAAAGCATGTTTCTCAAAAAGCATGTTCAGTGATGGGCAGACACTATGAACTATTTCAGGTGCTTATGCTGTAGAGTCCTGGATTTCAAGCCACATTTAACTCCATACTTGGTCAAACTCCTACCAGACTCAAAGGCCAATATATACTCCCTCTATGCTTCCCCTATTTCTCAAAGGGCTAATCAGCTAATCCTAAGGAAATGCTCTAACTTCCCCTTTTTTTAATAAGTCCCAAATTTTCAGACAGGATTTTGATCAGTAGCAGTGGGATAAAATGGGATAAAATGGGTTCTCCAACTCCCTACTAGATTGTGAAAGGAAGAGCATAAGAAATGAAATATCACCATAAAAAAAGCAACCTCCATCACTGTGCCATCAATACAACTGTCCTACAAATAAACACAGCAGTGAAGGCATAATACAGAAGTTTAACATATTTTGTGCTGGTTATTCAATCAGATCCTTCTCATGCACAAATATCTTCACATTTAGAAGGACTAAGTCATGACCATACAGGCTTTACTGTTATTAAATACTGACTTCCTAAACAAAATTTATCCTACTTATAAAGGGATTACTTTAAGAATTCATAATCATTACACAGTTTAATAAAAGCTAGCATTACTTAAAGAGAAAGGTGACAACCAACCTATTCACTTAGTCAGGTGTCCTATTAAATATACAGAGTATACATTAAAAAAAGCAGAGAGTCTACATTCACTGTCAAAATTATCTTGAAATAAAATGGAAATTGTCAGGATTTACCTTCCCATTCTGTTGGAAAGTCACCCATTTGATACTGATATGCTTCACGATTTACCGCTTCTACAAATCTTCTTTCTGGTATGATCTGCCCTATAGCAGAAAAAAAGAAAGAAAAAGGCAGTTATGCATTTCTATATAAATTTGCAATTGCTGAAAATCTTACTGTTTTGAAAGAACTGTATTTATTTGCAAGTGCAATGACACATACAGGACAAAAATGAAAGATTAAAATACTGAGAAAATTATTACCACCTAGATGTCAATATGAAATGTTTTCTTTTAGTGACTTAAGAAAAGCTTCTGTATTCTACAGTTGACTGGGATTATTAATGACAAAAAACAGCACTGAAAGTTCCCTGGTTAGCTTTGCAAAGCAGGCAGGCCACATGGTCTGCAATCACCACTAGAAGCCTTGTGCATGTGAGCTTTTTCACATATGCCTGCAAACTAAGTATTTCCTCTGTTAAAAACCAAAAGCCAACATGTAGCAATCTGATAGGGAACACTCAGAGTATTGAAAGGGGAACCAGTGTGGGGAATCTGAACCTACGTCCCACGTTGTGATTCTACTACTGCCAAAGAAAAAGAATTAAAAAGTTCAAACTGTAAGGTAGTATGCAGTAGGCTGTCAAATATTAAGCTACTGTATAGAGTATTTTAACTTGTTTTTTAAACTAGCAGGTACTGGAAAGGTCCCATCCCTCGTAGGGAAAAACCTGACATTTCCCAGGTTTTTCCTACCAGCTTTTTCCCTTCCTGGGAGGCTGACCTGGACAAATTTTTTATTTTGAGGAAACAAAGTAATATATGCATAAAACATTTCATAATGAGTGATTAATGCAGTTCATTCTTTCAGTATGCTTTCAAGAAGTACTTCAGCTGATTTTAAATGATTTTAAAACTGATTCACCCACCTCTGGTTAATAGGTAAACTCCATATTGTTGTTCATGATTAAGTATTTAATGCAGTAAAATCAGAACTTGTATAGAAACTGCATTTCCTTTCCTAAGTACCTTCTTTAGCTTTATATTTTATTTTTAAGCAATGCAATATTTTTATTCTTTCAAGATACGCCAACAGGCAAAGAATATAGTGTAGCATGCCTTCATCTTTCAAGATTAAATATTTTAAATCAGTGTTGAAAGATAGATGATTGATACTTATTTGTTTTATAAGTATACAACTCCTATATGCTGATGATACTTGCTTTAATAGACATTTCTTCCCGACAATATCATGAATAATTTAATTTCTTAAACTCTTTATCTACAAATCAAAACAAAATTACAGAATTATTTTCTTCCCATACAGACTTTCAGAAAAGCTGAGGAGGTATTTAATTAAGTCTGATCCTATACAAGTCTCAGAATTAACACTCTTCTCCATTGTTAGAAAGTTACTGGATTTTATTGTTATAACAACACCTTTTAAAAAACTGTCTATAATTTGAGTATCACACTGTCTGAATAAATTGACATAAGGAAAAGTAAGGAAGCGTATTTTTCTAACTGCTACCACAACCACTTCTTATTCTGCTGCAGGCTTTCATAAAACACGTAAAAATTCATTCTCCAGATCCCACAGTCAAACCACACTGTAGAGCCAAACTCAGAAATTATTTCCCAAAGATGTTACTTAGAGTAGTGCTGGTGGCTTTTAAGCCTCCCTGCATTTGTGATGCACACAGGACACTAATTAACTTCAACTGCATGATTTGCCTTGTCCCCTATTTTTTTTTTTTTGGCAGACCACCACTGACTGACAAATAATTTGCATAGACTTTTCCACTGAAGATCACACTGAGGCCTCTTTAGATGTAATTAAAACCTTTTACAGTTTAGGGAAGTGCTTTTTCATACTAAAGATTGACTTTATTGGCTGTTTTGCTTATATTAATTCATTCCCACATTTGCAAGTAAATACTGAGATCTTTGCTACAGCAACACAAGAAACTTCACTTGCATGAGCATTAATATGAAGCAATTAAAAGTAAGAACAGTTTAACTTTTAAATTAACCTCATTTTCATGTGACCACTGGAATTTAGAAACATTGAAGAACCATTAATACTTCAAGTTGGGATTATACATATAATACATCCAAAGACTAACAGTCAACTCCTAAAACAAAACGAAGGTAACTTCTGAAAAAAATTATCAGATGTACAGAATATTTACATAGAGTACTCAGATACAACATCATTTATACAAAACACTGAAGTAGCCAAGACTTTCAGCTTTGCAGGAGTTACAAGCAGGCAAAATGGCCAAGAAGTCTTATGTAATTGACAGATCTTTCAGCAGTGATACAGTATTTACATGTTAGATTATACTTTCTTACTGCCCATATTTTCTCTAAACCATTCTGTCACAATCTATCTGAAAATCAATGTGTCATGAATGAAGTAAATTTGTATAAAAACCTGAAAATAAAAGCATTTAGCAGAAGTTACACAGCCTGCTGGCATGAGAAACAGGGAATCAAAGCCAGCACAGGAAATACTAACTGAAATGTGAAGGGGCAGCAAATGACTTAATGAATTAGTTTCTAAATTTCTGCAGCCTTATCTATGGACTAAGAAGCCTAAAAACTAGGTTATATTTTCAAAACAAATAACATGGTTAACTATAGATATGCACAGATGTTACAAAATTAATATTTTAATTTTTCAGTCTCTTCTGAGGATGAGTCCCTCTCCTATGGACAAAACATGCCACTTATATCCACTGGAGTCACTAAATTTAATATATACATATTTACATTTAGAAAAACCCAAAGAACCTTCCTGATGAAAATAAAGAATGAATTCTAAAATTCTTTTGTTCTACAACCAAATCATTATTTTTCTGATATCAATTTCTTTAAAAAAAATACTATGTGCACACTATTTTAAAGATCTCCAGAAGCCCTTGATTGATTTTCACTGTTTACAGAACTGTTATTTGAAAAAGGTTACCTGCCAACCATTAACCTCAAAAGAACTAGGATCAGTGATTTCCATTTTTACAGCAATGCAGGATCAAGCAGTATTAAACTTGTTAAGTGCTGAATCCACAAGTCCCAAAAAGCTGTAAGTACCAGGCAGCCAGGGTCAAAAATCATGTTTTGATTTTGCTATTTATATTTACATCTTAATAACAATACATTCGGCTTTACAGAGTTGTCTGCAAGTACTATCTTCTTTCTAAAGGAGGGGATGTTTTTTCAGATTTCTGTTGAAAGTTGGAAGCCAGGGCAGTTGCTTCCATTTTGGGGAACATGTTCTATCAAAAAAACCGCACAAGCATCACAGTTCCTTTTCACGTCCCAAAAAGAATTGCCAACAGCAATTTTCTTAGGGGTCAGTGACCAAGGAGTTTACGTATGTTTGCACAAACCTTATGTTTTGAAAACCTGCTCTGTTGGAGGTTGTGGTGGATAATGCAATTAAATATCTTTTTTCAAGAATTAATTGCATTCAATGGACAGCCAAAATCCCTTTGCTAAATGTCCATTACCATTCTAGTCCCTGAGCTCTCTTCTGCCAGCAGGAACCACCAGTTCCTATTCCTTGCTCAGTGGAAAGCCTTACGCCTTCTACCTTATCTGTGAATCCCAACAGATCCGATGTCTTTACAAAGAACAATTGTTTTGTAAATGAATCTACAATAACCTTACTAGAATTATGCAATATTACATTCCTTTTGGAATGAAAGTGTAAATGATACTAGTACAAATGACAGTTCCTTGGAGAGCTATAGATGCTAAGTGCTCTGGTATGCAGAAGCTTTCTCCCAACTGTTCTTTTGATTTCTTTCGGTCTATCAGATTCAAGACACAGTTTTCTACCAATTACTGTCAAAATGTGAATAAATCCAAGAATGAAGTAATGCATAGATTTTGTAAATATATGAAAAACAGTTTAAAACAGGAACTTAGCAAGCAGAGAGAAAGTGCACAATAATCTGTACTCTTATAAATAAACACAAAATGCAAGAAGATAAACAAATAGGCAGTCATACAGTGAAGAGAAATGAGCAAATGACAGCAATGGTATGAATTGTAATTAAATGAAAAGAAAGTCACAGCTGTGAAGAACATCCGTTAAGCAATATGACCCAACACAGCAGTGTTACGGACTGGTTTGGATGATTAATTACATTTCAGTTATAAATAATTTGCAAATGTTTATTTACCCTCTATATATTTTCCAGCATAAAAGGAATTATTACAACTAGCTGCACATACATTTTCAAACTACTACTGTTATTTTTGGGTTTTAGTACATTTTAAAGAATTTTACAAAAGGATTTCAGGTGTGAGATTTGCAATGAAAATTCAGTCCTACACAAGGTCTGAACACAATGACAGCTAATACTGTGCATAGCACTTGAAGGATTAAAGAATACTGGTAATGCTATTTTACTGTGTTTCCCTTCCATTGAAGAGGTTAGGGAAGAACGGTCATGCACTTCAGACACAAGAGCATAGCTTCTGAAGAAAAGTAGCTAAAGTCCTTGAGATGAAATACCTATTTCACATATATGCATATCCTCATCATCATGGCTAGGCTTCGCAAACGAAGATTTGCAGGGGCCCTACCCACGCTTGCCACAAGCACACTGGTGACTAAAAAAGCCAATGCGAGATAGGCAAGTCCGATCGCAAAAGGCACAGTGGAAAGTCTCCATCGGCACTACTGGCGAGGCACGGTTCTTCCTGTGCTGCCTTTTTACCTTGAGACTGATTCTGTGTGTAATCTCAAAGGAAGCAGCAGCATTATGAATGGATGCATATCCTATAGACATTTAAATAGCCTTAAAAACTATTTTTATCCTAAAATTTATATGCCACTCATTTTGTTATATAAATTACAAAATTAGTCTTTGAAATTGCATTTATACTACAAGGCAGCACATTTTAAGAACATAAGGTGCATATGCATGTGTACAAACCCACCTAATCTTTTCACTCACAGAAATCTCACAAACACTGACTCAGATGAAAAACTGGGATGCAGATACATCAACAGAATACAACAAACTCCTGCTGTAGTCAAGTTACTTGTTCACACCTATAAAGTAATTACACAAAAAAAACTCTGAGCAAGGTGTGAACGAACAGAAGTCCTAATATTTCAGACATTGCAAGAAGGTGGAGGTGGTCCCCCTCTAAACCTGCCAACATGGCTCTGGAATTGATGGCGGTGTTGAAAATTTGAGTAGAACAAGACTGAGATCCTGACCCCTCTGCAAATGTCACAGTCAATCAGGAGACATGCTGAATGTGTGTGTTGTGTTCAAAAAAGTCTCTTGGGTCATCCAGCAGGGCAAATGCTGCTCTTCATGGGCTAAAATATGACTTTATGACTTTAGGAAGAAAACAAGAGACAGTGTTGTAACAGCTCAAGAATAAAAGGTACTGATGGGGCAGGGGGAGGTGTGCACGTGTGTGAATATCAGAGAAGAGAGCCAAACTTGATGCAGACTTCCCAGAACATCTGTGGGACCCTGACAGTTTACCTGGCATTTCACTGACGGTTTCATCTGGGCTGATGACCACCAAAGCGCCATTTTCAAAGGAAGGCTGATAAAAGGCAAGAGCTTGCCATGGATTCAGAGGGATAGCCAGCTAGGCAAGATCAGGGGCATCCTAATAAAGAGCAAAGCTCTTCCTTGAAAAAAGAGGAAGCAGTTTCAATAAGACAGAGTAAGTAACTACAGCATCACCCTGAACACGCAAGTAATTTGTGGGGATGTTTAATAAGTGCAGACTGGTACAGGAAAGAGAAACACAAAAAGTTCAAGAAAATAAAAAACCTAAGACAGACTGAAATAAATGTACATAACAGTAGAGTCTGCCAGAGTTGCTAAAAGAGAAAGTATTTTCCATTTCATCATGGAGCTGGGTCAAGCAGGAAGTTTTGTACTTTATAAATAACCTCATGGCAAAGTTAGGCCTGCAAGGTGAGGCAGTCTGGGTCAACACAAGCAGGGGAAATGATAACAAGGGGCTCCTTTCCCTCAGATCTCAGAAAAGAGTACCCTACAGGGCCATGATAGCACAGACCCCAACACAACAAATAATGCCACTCCACTGCACTAGGGTGTGCACACAAGGGCACTGCTGCCCACATGCAACCACAGGCCTGGCAGCTGGAGAGCAGGACCTGGTAAATATCTTTGGCATTTGGATATTCTTGTTTTTAATAAAACAATTCTGAAGTTTCTATTTGAAAACACAGACTTTTCACTTGGATTGAGCTTTAACCAATCGTAAAGAATTAACCTGAGATGGAACAAAAATTGGAACTGAAACAAAATTAAGAAAATGAACATCACTTAGCCTGGGAAATATGAGAAATAAATATCAGGGTTTTATTACAAGCAAATCAGTTGGGCAGAATGGGAGGTTTTATTAACTTATAGGTACATCGCAAAGGTGTAAGGTGCCTTATCCTCTCTGGACCTGGTGCCAAGGAATTTTTGCTGTCAGGAATAAGGAAATTAACAAAGATGTAGCTAAACCAAAGACCTTCCCCACCACGTGGTAGCCTTTGTGTGCAGGGGGATCCATCATCTTGTACAGGGGGGTATGTCACAACCAATCAAGAAGAGGGTAGCACCCCCTCCCTTATTACCTAAGGCAGAGAAACAACACAAAAATAGCATTTAATGAACATGTGTACATTGATGTAAAAAAGGGGGGACTTTTGTAACCAAAGAAAACCACAAAAGGCACAATTTTCAAATGGGCTGGTGCTTCCAGACCTCCATGGCCTAAGGCATCCAGCGTGCACTGCAAATAAACTTTCCATCACAATTCCTTTTTTTCACAGGTACTTGCCATCTTTCTAAATTTAATAAAGAGATTTTTCTCACAGGAAAGAAGCATGACACATTGAATTTAAACTTTAAAATGCTATCACAGAAAATTCCCGTGCTTCAAAATACCCATATTATGTAGCAGATATTTACTGCAGCAGTGAGTTTCAATAAATGTATGTTATCACTTTTTTCCACCTTGAAAATTTAATGCTTTACTCAGATAAACTAACTTAACTTGAATACCTTACCCCATAAGCAAGCCATGCCTTACTTCCACTATGAGAAAGAAAAAGAAAATACTACTGAAGAGGGCTAGAAGACAACCCTGTACCTATAACATGATAGGCCTATATATATTGAATTTAAAACTGTCATTTCAGTTCTAAAAAAACAGAGGATATGCCCCATTATTATAATAGCATTTCAACCTCAGAATTCTCCAGAAGAAGTTGGCAGGCAGTTAATAGAAAAAGTCAATGTAATAGTTAAAAGAAAAATCTCCCCTTGATTCCACTCTTGTTTCCTAATTTGTTTAAAATGTGAGGACTCAAAGAGAGATATTTAAAATTAGATATCTTAAAAAGGGTGTTAACCAGTTTAGAAAGAAGTTTCTAAGCTCTTCTGACTCATTAGTTTGAACTTGACATATGACTACACTAAAATTTTATGCTTATCAGTCACTGTATTTTTCTTTAGTGTTTATATTTACAATAAATTTCTAGTGTGTTTTTTCACATATCTTTATTATACATTTGTTACATATGTTATTTAATATAACACTTAATATTTATTAAAAAGACATTGAGGTAAAAATGAGGAAATACACTGCAAGCATAATCAGTAACATGATTTTTTTAAAAAATATTAAAAGAATATTATACTAATGCTTATCAGAACTTAAGTTTCATTGTTGTTCAGGTTAGTATGCACTTCTATAGCTTCTAAAATCTGAAGCTGCAAAGTGACATCTTTCATTATACAGAAATAAAAGACTGTTTAGTTTGTTAGAGTTCTAAGATAAACAAGTATTTCAAACATAACTGGCACTTTTTTAAACAATATTAAAAAACATGTACTAGTAAGTATAAGAATTCAGTTGATTAGTATTAGCAATGTGAAATCATTTACCACTCAACAGCTGGGTTTTTGTTTTTATCCTCGTTACCTTCCTACTTTACATTTTTAGGTTACTTTCAAAACTCTGCTTCAGAGTTTGTTCTTTAAACTGGCCTGTTGTGCATGCACCAATTAGTTATGGTACTTTCCAGTAACACTGACTCTAGGGAAAAAACTCCATACTTTAAGTGATTTTGGTGAGCTCATAGTGATGCAGGTGGTTAAGAAATACAAAAACTTCACACAGCCAAGCAATGGCAGCAATACATGATCTCCTTTCAAAGATAATTTGAGCAGAAAAGGACTAAAGTGGAACAGCTGGGACCAAGGACTACCCGTAAGTCAAAGGTTTTTACAAACTCATTAATTTATTTTTTTACTCAACTCTTAGAGTTTCTTTGGTCACTTTTCAAGTTAGAAAGAAAAATGCACATGCAAAAAGCAACACTGAGTCCTCACTTAACAGTCCTACTGTTCTACTTTCACAGTTTCAGCTTAACTAAGCAAATTTTAGACTAAACAGCAAATACTGAGGTCCATGTTTTTACAGTAAGTACCTAATCATCAAATACTGAATTGTATATTTAATACTAAAATACTACTTAAAAATTGAATTGTGTGCTTGATGATATAAGAGTATTTTGCTAGAAAATATACTAGAACCCAAAGCACCAAAGCATCAAGTGCAACTATTGCAGTATATATATATATATACATACACATACAAGCTTCTATGTGAAAGCACTTACACTGACGCCAGTGAAAGAAGAAAGACCACTTTTGGATGGCAGCTTTTAGAATTGATTGCTTGTAGTAACATAATGCACAGGTTTGATACACAACCACTGAAAACACAAGCTGTGATACAAACTCTATAACCAAATAATTTAATTTCCTTGTATGTTGAAGACTGGTAGGTTCCTAAACCATATTTTAACTTTCATAAATAAAATTTAAAAGTTACTTCACTACATTTTACCAATTTCATCTCTAAAATGAAAGTTCTCAGAAATAATGGCATTCACAGAGATCCTCGTTATTGCAAAATTACTGAATTAACCTCATTAGCATTCTAACTTATTCCTTTCTGGTATGAGCAGCTAAGATACGTGATCCCCGTGCCTTTATATTAAGATGGCACACAAGCACTTTTATTCTTAAATACCTCCATACAGTGAGAAACCATACTGATACTGAAACTACATGACTCATGTCTCGCTGTACAAAAGCACAACTCGACATTGCCCAGCTATGGAGAACTCCATTCTCAGTTTCTGCAACACTTAGCTGTCTAGTGACCTCAAAACTTACCTCTGTTGACTTTGCAAGACGTGATGGAATTGCAGCATAGGATGGCACAGATACAGATTACTGACTGTGAGGAAAAGGCTTCTGAGCACAGCTCAGAGGGCATAGCTGCCTGGCCATGCATTGGGAGTTGCAAGGAAAAATCTCTAACACAGAGATGAAAGAAAAGACCTAAACATTAAACTTTTCCATAGTCTTAAAATGTACAGGTACTTTGAAACAAAGTTGTCAGGGGAGTTGGAATCTCTCAAGGCTGAGAACAATGGTACTGCTCCTATCAAAGAAGGAGATACTTCAGAAATATTTAACTTTTCCCCCTCCTGCCCTGCTCCATTCACAAAAACAGAAACAGACACGAATATACAAAACCTTCTAAACAAAAAAGACAAATTTGTTCAATTTTATTATAGCTTTTGTCTCAATGGCATTTCTTACTAACTGTTTTGACAACATGGATTTTTGTGAATGCATGTTTGTTTTTTAAATGATTGACATAATGAGACTTGTTATCCAGAAAAATAAATTCAGATCTTACACATCCTTTTCTATGTGTGTGTATGAATGAGAAGGAGCAGGCCAGAGATAAGATGAGATTTTCACCCCTAGTAAAGACAACCTGGTTTAGCTTATTTCAATACCATTCACTTCCTATCCTGAGAATTTATTATAAAATCAAATTACCTGCATGATAAATGTTCTATAATTATAAAAGTAAGAGTCTTATTTTTCAGTTTAAGGACACTTGATTTGCAGTTGCATTTTGCATACTGTACAGATGACTAAATGTATATTTAAATGTGAAAATTCAGACATTTTTAGTTCAAATCAGTTAAACTGAAAAATCTTTCCCTTCTGGCTGCCTATATTTCTCTCTAATCCTGGTCAGTATAGGATCCTATTACAAGTAATTTGCTACTATAAGGCTGAGGAAAAATGCTAGCCTCACAATTTTTGTCACTTTTCCCCCCTCTTCCCCTGCAGGCTGCTACTGTTGATGGCCTTTATGGAAATATAAATTCAATCAGCAGCTGCAAATTTCATGAGACGTCCATCTTCATGCTGAATTTCTGACTATGTGTCAAAACAATCTGTGAATTTCTCCCTGATGAAACACACTTTGAATTGTAAATTTCTGCAATTTTCTCATGTTAGAATTTGAGCTGCACTAAAATAAGAGCCAGCCTAGATATGGTGCCTGCCAGTTTGAGATAAGTAATTTTTCTTCTCATTAACTCATTCTACTATTGAAAGGGTTAAAAATAACCCATGAAAAATTACCTGTTTCTTTTTCATTTTACATTAAAGAATTAGATACCATTTCTGTTCTTTTTAGAAGAAAATAGGCCTCCAAAACATTCTAAATGCTCTCAAATCAGGAATTTCAACCCACTGTTCCTTTTACAGTATTTTGCAGAATTTAGTTGCAATAGAACTGAAAGAATTTTCTATTGTGCCAAAATCACTGACAGAGACAGTTTGTTTCTTTTAAACCTCAACTTTTCATTAAATGTTGATGGAAACAGAAAAGATATACATAAATTACCAAAATCAAAACTTTAGTAGAGTTTTGAATGGTTTGTTTTCTGAATACAGTAAAGCAATAAGTTTCTCAATCAATAACTTTCTTACAGTAGCTCAGAAAGCACAGACAGCCTACCAAGTATTTTGCTTCAGAAAAACATTTGTTTCTCTCTTCTCTAGACACTGACCTGAAATATGTCACAACACCACTTTTCCAATTTGCAAGCAAACTAAATAGTCTATTTATTAAATGAAAAGGAGATAAGAGGAATTCACAAAGAGAAATTCGCTAATAAAGATGATTTACCTGTTCATGTAGTCAAGTACTATCTGACTTTCTATTTGTTTCCTCCTCTCCAGGGATAAATGTTGTGGTGGGGTGGGTAGCTTACTGACCTGTACTTTACCATGACTGTTTTGGATGTTTGCATACAATTACCACATTCCAAAACACAAGACTGTGTCTCAGTCCACAGAAAATTCAAAGGAACATCCTCCCCTTGTATACACCAAACTTTCAGTTAATTATCAGAACGAGGAACGAAACCTCAAAAGGGGCTACAGAATAATTCCCTTGCAGAAGAGTTTCAGTGTACTAAGGTTTTATCACTTTACATATCACTACATCATTTCCTTGGTTGAGTAACCCTCTGTTTGACACCACCTCCCTGGGTTACCTGCCCTGCATTCTGGTTTATGGGAACTGGAATTACCTGGGAGTTGATCATAATTCCAAACCCTCAAAACTGATCTGTACAACTTCCCTGATCAGTTTCTTAAACTTCAGTATAATTTACTGATTTAAAAAACAAAAAAAAAAAATATGGGAGCCCCAGCCAATGTCAAAAATCAGGTGAGTCTCAAATAAAAGCCCAAGGAAAGAATGCTGGCATGCAGCTACAGAGGTACTTGCACTAGTTAGGTGAAATCTCATGCTCTGGCAACAGGAAGGTCAGAGGGGCAAGTCACTTAGAAAAAAATTACTGGGATCCCTTTTAAACTATTATTATTAAATTAATCCTTATAAACTTGCTATTATTAGACTGTCCCCTGCTCAGTGACCAAAAAAACCCCTCAATTTAGCTGAAAATGTTATTCCAACAGAACTCTGGGTTTGTTTCATTGACTCACAACATCTAGATAAAACAATCTCAAGACTTGACTTTACTCTCACATGGTCATATGTTTATGAGGTTTAACAGCAAAACAAAAACATAAACCAATCTCTGCTTTAATACCAGTAATTTTATATAGTGAACCAGATGTTCCATAACACATGTGGTTTCCAGGCACAGGTTTTAGCTACAAATTCTGCTAGGGTAGATAGTAAGAATGGTAAGTACTGAATGTATTATAATGCCTTTCATTACAACAGATTCTTGAATATTATTTTATTTTGATCTGTGGAGCCTGCTAGAAAGGAAGGTAGGCATAATAAGACAATCTGGTTCTCTTTCTCAAACATCCAGAATACTAGTGATAGAGCTTGCTGTAATACATGCACAGTACAGAAACCAAGAATCCATCCTAACTGTATTAATTCACAATTATTTGCCTCTTGTTCTTATTCAGTGATAGGATTTAACTTTGTTTTGCATTATTTCAAAACCTCACCACTGTTTGTCAAAAATAATTACTT
>VWZF01002066.1:114353-135312 GCA_013396755.1 Sclerurus mexicanus
ATACACTAAAGTGCAATTTTCCAATTTATGTGTGGAGTCAGGCTTGCCAACTTCCAGGCATCCTACCAAAGCTGGAAACCAAAGTAATTCAAAACTTAGGGAATAAAATGAAAATTGAAAACTGTTAATAAGCAACACAGAGATGCATAAAACAAAACACAGTAGTACAAACTCAGCCAATGTGATCCTACAAATTCTAGTATGTGCTATGTATTTCTCTAATGCTGTTTTCTGCACCATAAAGCTACTAAAGAAGTGTGATTTCTTTTTTCCTGCCAATATAAATTTGAAATTCATTGGTATATCAACTATGTAGGAATGCTTAACAAGAACAGAGCTCTAAAAGAGCCATCACACTGAGCAAACCAATTTATGATTTTATGTTTTGTAAAAAAGAGGGGAATTCAGTCATCTGCTGATACTAAAAAAATGCATCAAGTAATGATGTCACAAGTTAGATAAACCTAGGATGACATTAAACTTACATTTCAGCAAGGTATCAGAAGTATTACAAATAAACAAAAATTAGAACTTCTATGGCATTAAGGTACACCACCTGAGGATTGCATTACTCTCCTTCTGCATGCCACCAAAGTCATATATTTATTATTGAAATATACAATTTCTGACTCAGAACTGCAGATATGTTTCTGGGATCAAAAGTCAGTCTGTTTATTTTTTCTGCAAATGCATTCTCTTGTTTTAATAAAAATACTTCTCTCTCTTTACAAACCTTGTCTTGTACATCTCTCTTAACAATCACTACAATATTTTCCTTGGCTTTTCTATTCAATAAGTAATATTAAACAGGTGATTTAGCCTTGCTTTTAATATAATAACACCTCCTACACACATGCACTGAAGTTCTTGAATACTTCCTTTTTCTTGTCTTCTTCCTAATACAATTGGAAAAGTTTGTAAATGGCAAGATGCCTAGAAAGGTTTGCAGCACTACCACCTTGTGAAGCTGTTTTTTAAAGTACCGCAAATCATTGCTAATATCGGAAGGAGGCAAAAGTGAGATGAATAATAATCTAAAACAAAAAGGACTTGATTTTGCACCTTGTTTTTGTAACTGTCCATTACTTTCTCATCGAAGGTATTTTGTAATAAGACAGTCACTGTGTAAGGTAATCATTCCATTCAAAAACCTCTGAAACTGACAAGAAGTTTAACTAAGTCTTACAAAGCAAATAGTAAGTAGTTTCCAAAAGAAGGAAATTGTTAAATTGCATTATTTGTAGGACTATCAGTTAAGTCACTATAGGCATAAAATACTCATCCTCTCTGGGAATGTGAACTTTCATATCTTTAACATGTCCTCCACAGCTTATGGCACTTTGGTAAGGAAATACAGGTGAGATACACAGAGAACACTGAAAGAGTGGCCAGTTGTCCAGTGCCATAACTTTGTACCTAAATGTTGTCAGGAAAGCCTGTGAAAGAGCACTTGGACACGAGCAAGAACAGAGAAAACAAACATTACAGTTGTTGCCATTGAAGGAGGAAACAGAATCAGTGCTTCCATCAGCTGCTGGATATTTAGAGAAAAATAGTCATATTAACCAACTAAAGTCCCAGGGAAATTAAAAAAGTGAATGGAAATGCCAGTATATCCCTCAGACAAAACCCCAAACATTTCTAGAACTGTATAAGGATTGCTTGGATAATGACATCTATAATAACACTGCATCACAAGGTTTATGTTTTAAAAGAAAACATAGTTAATATCCAGTCTCTCAAAAAACAGGTCTCAGTATAACAGAAATTTGTACATGTTTCCAGAAATGTCTGTGTTCCAGAACTGTTGCACTCTTTGCAAAACTGATCTCCAGTGTCACTATTTATGACAGCTTGAAAGCCTCATCTGGAGTGAGTCCATGCTAGTTAATGCATTATCAAGCATATATCATAAGTTTTCTGTAATTCTACACATTACGTGTAATTTTCAAATATTTTCCATCAATGAGATGATCACCAAAAGATATAAAGTCATCAAAAAATCCTAAATAGGCTAGGTGCACAACTTGAGAGTTTTCCAAAGCTTGGATGTAAAAGACAATCACTGAACAACTTTCAGGCATCTGCCATCAAATCCTAGCATTCTGTGCTCATTCATATTTACAACTGCTTTCCTAGTCCTCACTAAAACTAGCACGAGTTTAAACATCCTTCTTTCACTTCTTCAAAGACAGCTTAAACAGCTTTAAGTTATTCTCATATTTTCTACTGATGGAGTTAAAAAAACTAACCAACCACCATCAACAAAAAACTGTTCAGAGTTGTTTCATATAACATTGCATTTCCTCTACCCAAAGTTCCCTTCTGGAGGGCACAAGTCTTACAGAATTTAGCAGTCAACAGTGCACAGAGACGTTAAAGGCTCTGTAAATTTAATTGCTCTTGTAATCTGCATCACAAATAGTAGGTTCAGAGTATTGCCCTGATGAGAAAGTATGGAAAGGATAGCACTAAACAGGAAAAAAAGAGTGAGGACTTTCTTGTATGGATTCTTCCATCCAAGGCTCTTCAAACATTGGGAATAGCAAAAGAGGGAAGGATGGAAGATCCACCTTCTTTTCTGAAGGCTGACAATGGAAGTCCTCCATATGATACAGAGTAGTAGCTATCAGACTAATCCAACATCATATCACATACATCCATTTTTCTCCCCATTCTATTTTCTTTAGCACCTATTAAACATCTATTAGATATAGTATCTAAATACTGATACTAAGGAAACTATCAACTACTTTCCTTTTAGTCCATTATTTTGTTGCTTGTCAGATACTTGTCAGATGCTTTTAGGTCTTTAATGTTTCTCATACTTTAAAAAATATTCTCATGAGTAGTTTCTATTGTCTATGTTAAATATACTTTGCATTCTCTCTCCCACTTTAAAACAAGTTACAGGTTCTTCTCCTCTACACAGGATTAAATACTGTGTTTTAGTCCCCATTCATCTTCAGCTATCACATTTACACAAATCTTCAGACACAGCCAACAGCATCTTCTAAGACAGCGCTGGGTCATTCTTTATACTTTTCGCCAACTTCCTTATGCTGTATCTTTTCCTAATGAGGAATGTTGTATTTTTTTTTTATTCAGCTCATTCTTCATCCTAGTACCCTCTTCTCTCCCCAGTTTAGTTCACCTAGTCACAGAAACACCTCAAAATCTCCGCATCCCCACTTGCTCACTTACAAAACGCATCAGAACCCCATTATGCCAATGTCAGTCCAAGAGTTTGCCATCTTATTCACACAGACTATCAACTCTTGCCTAGAAATTGCCTCCTACAGTTTCAATTTCACCTAGTAGTTACGAGGTCTTCTATTACAAGCGATCATTTTAAAGTATTACCACTTTAAAAGTATTAAATAGTGATAATATGATTTAACCTACTGTGTGAACTTTAACTACGGTAACATAAGATAAAAGTTCCAGTCTGCCAGTAGCTCTTCAAAAATAAATTTGGACACCTTTTGAAAAGACTCACAATAAAGCAACATTCAGTAAATTATAAACTTACATCTAAGAACACAAAATTTTCCAAATTCACAGAAATATTGCCTTCATCATCTGTGACCTCTTTCAGCATGACAGAAGGCAAGTCACAGAACATGCCTTGGGAAACTACCTTGAGAAAAAGGGGCATGTGCAGCTATTCAGAGATATGCCAGCTACAGGTGAGCCAGGGAGTCAAAAGGGATAAAATATCATTGCTATTTGTGAATTGTTACTAAAATTACACACTGTGGCTGCTATACTCTTCACAGCTTGAGGGTGTGAGGGGGAGGTAGGTGAAAAATCTAGTTAGTACTGCATACATATTGTAATTTGCCTGGCCACTGAGGGCCACAGAACTGACAGAAAAAAAATCCCATCACACAAGGTCAGTTTTAAGTACAGAATCACTTCTTTTTAATCTAAACTGTACAAGAGACATCTTCATATAAAGAAAATAAAACAATAAAATAAAATAAAAAAATAAAATCGCTGTAAATTTTAGATATAATAATTTGCTCTGGAGACAAAACATTCCTGTACCCAATAACTGAAGAGATGGAATTTCTCATTGTATGTTAACTGGACCAGTATTTCAAATATAATTCAAATTAAACTGAAAACTACTGCCTTCTAAGAAGCAGATGCACCATCCAACCAATGAACTGAGTGCTGCAGAGATTAAGCTGATATTATCATATCACATTATACATTTATGCAATACTTCAAACTAAATGTTAAATAAAAAGTAGGCATTAATACACAGTGGTTGAGGAAAAAAATACACATTCCATATTTGATAGCGGAAAAAAACCACAAAACACTGCAGTGTAAGAATCCTAAATCTCAAATGCCTATGCATTTTTGTTCTCTTTCCCCTCTGAATTGTTTTGCAGATTCAAAGAGCAGTTACCAAATTCTAAATATGAATCATTGTCCAGTATTAAAGCTCCCACTGTAAAGTGGTTTTCTTAATTTTTCAGTCCCTCCAATTCCATTTCTTTCTAACTATATTTTGAGGAAAATTTCTGATTTGATCCAAGCCTTTGCCCCTCTCACCTTAGTGCCAGTGTATACTTATTTGGCCTTTCATAAAATTGCTTTCCATTAAACTACCATAACCTTTCTTGCTATAGTTACATTTTCTCTCTGCACTACTTCATTGGCTTCCACCTTTTTCTGCTGTGTCATCAAAATGAGCTAGAAAGCTCCAGTGCACTACAGCATTTGCAACAATTGTTCTAAGAGCTGCCCTCAGAAATATGTAACTAATAATTATCTTGCAGCACTTACACAACAAGTGCCTTATGGCATTGGCTGTCCTTCATCCCCTCTTTTGTCTTTCTGTGTTTCACCTCTGGAGATACTGCAATCTTTGCAACACAAACACCCTTCAGACAAATATTTGTAGTACAGACACCACAACATAATGCCAATCACTTTTACTATTTCTTTCCAATATAAATTACTGCTAAACACCCTCTACAGTTCTTCTGAGCTTACTGTCAGGGTTGACCCATCTCATACACAAAACCAAATTCTTCTAAGAATTTAAAGACTTGCTTCCTTCTGTCTTAAGATCTCTCTCTCTGACACCTCCCAATGCATGTATGGTCTTGATATTAAAATTGGTCTAAATGTCTAAAACAGGTCTTATAAGTCTCCCTTTCCACATAATTATGATGAAGAATGCCATCATTATCCTCCTTTCTTTCTGGTATTGTTTTAGAACTGAAGCTCTGTTGCCTCCATAATCAGGATTTCTCTACAACGTATAGGTTCTCATTCTGTAACATTTTTTCAGTAAGACTTTTCTGATTTCCACACTGCTAGATCTGTCACGCAGGCATAACTACAACAACATAATTTTCTCCTGACTTGGTATATGCATCCTACCCTACTCATAAATTTGTAACACTGCCGCAATGATTGTTTTTCTAGTCAGAACTGCGAGCACTTCCATTGTATCTTTAGATGCTCTACAGATTTTCTATTTTTTACCTCAGCCACAAGCTACTTTGTTTTCAAACTCCTCTGTAAACTGATTCCTTCTCCTTTTTCTATACCGGAGACAGGTAGACTCCTATCACATATGGGTCTGTATAAATCAAGTTAAATTTATTTTCTGTCCCTTGGCTACATGGGAGAAATCCATAAATATCCACAAACTAGTTTGAAAATTTTCCTTTACCTTCGACATGAAGAATTCTACTGCAAGTGGTTTGTGTTTTTGCTAATGAAGATGGACATATGTATCAACAGTACCTTTTCTTATGCATCAATTTTTAACACCTCAGATGAAGGCTATCATTCCCATCTCAATGACCAAGCAGGTGTTAGAGATGCAAGACATTGCTGTGACACATCAGTAAATAAAAACCTGAAAATAGATTTAAACTACATGGATAGGAGAAATCATCCTGCAGGTCTCTGCAGATCATGAAACTGCAGTAAGGAGGAAATTAATATTTGGGATTTCCTAACTTTTTTTTTTTAAACTTGAAGGGAGAAAGGTACAGTAAGGGGGCTGCCAGAACAATGATCAGGAATCATCATTCCTACTGCATTACACTGAACAATGTCAGTGTAAGAGCAAAATTGCCTATAATCCTTTAGTAGACTTGTTGATTTTCTTCACAGTGCCTAGTATGGGACTGTGTTCTGCATTTGTGTTGAATACAGTGTTGATAATATATAGATGTTTTTATTATTGCCTTTTCTACTTTTCATACTGTCACTCTGGCAAGGAAGTTGGGGGTGCTTGGGAACTTTGAGGAGGGATACAGCTGGGGCAGGTGACCCAAACTGACCAAAAGGATATTCCATACCATATGATGTCATACTCAGTATATAAAGCAGGGGCAAAAAAGAGGAAAGGGGGCATGTTCGGAATAATGGCATTTATCTTTCTGAGTAACCATTATGCTGCTCTCCTGGAGATGGCCGATCTGCTTGTATGCATGGCTTGTGCTTTCCCTATTAAACTGTCCTTACTTCAGCCCACAAGTTTTCCAATTTTTACCCTTTCAATTCTCCCCTTGATCCTACTGGTGGGAGAGCTGTGTGAGGCTTGATTGCTGTCTGGGGTTAAACCACAACAAGCCTATATAAATTCACACTTGCTCAACATGCACAACACATGATCTAGCAGCTGTAATTTTAGCAATAAGTAACGCCTAATATTTTATCTAGACTAGTTAATATATCTATTCCACCTAGTAAGCCAGGAAGCCAGACACTGAAGCCAGACCTGGTCTCTAGAGATGTTTGCCAACAGAAGAAAAACAAACAAAAGCATTTTTACAGCAGGTAAAATTTATTTCCTTCCTTTACCCATCTGTAAAGAAGACCTGCATTTGCACTTCACACATCTGAACAGGGCACAGCATCACATCAAATATGTCTTTGGTTCCCACTGTACTACTACCACAGATTAATAATCTCTTCTAGCTCATGTGATTTATTTCCACTTAATTGCCCATTTACATTTAGGTAGTTGTAGTCCTGCTTCATGTTATGCCATACCTTCCTACTACAGAAGGATTTCCTTCATGAGCTCTGCAGAAGAATAATACATCTACAGGGATCTTGAGAAAGAGAACACAATCACTTTCAGCTCAAAAGAGGCCAGGGTCTGCAAGCTGATGTATTTTAACCACCAGTTCCTTTGTCTCGATTACCAGAGGTAATGTAGCTTTGTACCAGCATTTTCATTACAACCCCTTTTAAAGAACAGCAACTATGCTGTAAAAATTTGCCACAACCCAGATTACTGAATGCATTCAACTTCCATGGTAAGTATGTGGATATTGGTAAGCAATCTCAAACAAGCAGTTTATGTACTAAACTGCCGTTGAGGCAAAAAAAAAAAGAAAAAGGAAAAAAAAAGCATTCAATATAACAGTTTTTCCAACAGAGCAGATAAATTTTAGCAAGAAATAACTAATACAAATGCTTGAAGATCAGCCTACATCTTCTGAATAATTTTTCTTATTCAGGAGGGAAGCAAGGCAGTAAATTCAGGAAAGTGCTCTGATATTTTTCTACTGTTCTTCATAGTAAAGTCTATAACCCATTGCAGCAAGATTTTCATGGCAGTAGGCCTGCAAGGTGAAAACTTAGATCATCATTTAGATGTAGACAGCCAGCACACAGAATCTTAGACACCTCCATCCTCCCTTGGGTAGTAAAACATGAGTGTTTGCCCCTTCTCTCTCCCTCCCCAGAATCACACTGGTTGTGATAAGGTGACTCCCTTCCATGACGTGGAATATTTACAACTATTCAACCATGTGATAAAATTCAATAGAGTCTTTTTTTTGGGTTTTTGAGATAGCAATTCATCTTAAAAGACTTGATGTTTTGCATATTTTAACAGCCAATGCATCGCTACAAGATACTCTGATGACTTCTCTTCATGTAAAAAATTACTGTAGAAGCTTAGAGATAGAGAGATAGCCAGAGAGTGCCAAGCTGTCACTCAGGAGAGAGGTCAGGGTGTGTTACTGGTTGAATTCCTCTTTCTGTTTTAGGTATGACTGTAATTGGCTCCAAGGTGCTTGTGTGACACATGCTTATTCCTTACTTCAATGGTCTGCTCAGCAGCTGCCTCAATATAATTAGAGCAAATCTAATATACAACAACTAACTTGTGACTTACACACCTAGCACGTCTTGCTAGTTTTCTGGTACACTGAAACTATTTTGGTAGGCTGGTGTGGTTAGGCATTCAAGGCCAGACTCTAACTCTGATTTGGATTAGCCACCTTTCTTTTACTGAGGGGAAGATATGAACAACTGAAGGACACGGAAGAGACTAGATCAGTTATGGACTGTACTGAACTGCCTTGTTGCATATTGGAGCAGCACAAATCAGTTAACTGGTTAACTACTCTAGAAACCAATTAATTACTCCTCTTAGAGTCTGTCTATATTTCTGATTCAGAGGACAGAACTAATCATACTTGGGAATACTGTGGCTGTTGCAAAAATCTAGAAATTAATATGATCCCCAAGAGACAGGGCCTTCCTAACTCCTCTCTGCTCTCAGAGGGAAGTCTTGGTCTGGTATGGACAAAGAGCTCCCTAGAAGCATTACCTTATCATCATACAGGATCTGTGCAGACCATACAGACCTATTAGTAGAGATTCCACTCGCAGAACGTTTCTATAAAGTCTGTTAAAATCCTCAATTTGATAATCTTCTCTTCTGGTGACAGGGTTAAATGGCTTCTTCTAGAACTGAAAAAGTGTTTAATATACCTGCTAAAAACCTCTGATCATAGCAACAAATCACACTAAATTTCTTATTTCAGAAAATACTACCACTTCTTTCTCATATGAAAGATCCTTGTTTTGTTCTAACACAAAACAAAACTCAGAATCTCATTGGTAATCCTATAGAAACACTAAAGGATAAACTACACAAGAAGGGATGTGTTCCTAGATTCCCCCACCCAGAGTCACCAATCTCCCACCTCACTTTTAGCTCAAATGTTCCACCTTCTTCCTTTGTCCCAGCTTCATAACTCATGGGACCACATGCTCAACTTTTTCAACTGAATTAAACTGGTACAGCAATAGGTTTCATGAATGCTACTGCCAGCTTGAAGGACAGAAGGTAAAGGAAGAACAAGATCTCTCCCTTTCACCAGTGACAAATTTATGTTAATCAACAGAGTCAACCTCATTTCACCTTCAGGTTCACATGAGATGCTGGCTCCAGTTTTTTGGACTTTATCCCATGCTATTACATATCTGGGTCAGACCCAATCTAGGAGCTGCCCATTTTCCAGCTCTGGCACAGAAGCTGCTTGCACAGCATGTCTTCTCAATTCAAGATGACGAAAATGTCACAAAACCAGCTGATTACATAAGCTATCTGTCATTTTCCACCTAATTGTTTCAAGAACAACCTAGAAAATTTTGGTACATTGCACTGATCCAATGTCATGAGTTGCTTCTGGATACTCTATTCTTGGTTCTCAAATCAGGAGTGGACTAAACAACCTTTTTTTGTCTTGAAGTTAGGAAATATCCATATAGAAATATCACATACATTTTAACAGCATGGAAAAATGACTCCATTTCTATCTGAAGAAACACCTACAAAGATACAAAACTATTACATCAAGTCAAAAATAAAAAAATCCCAAAGAGATAATAATGACAACTTATTTCTAAAACTACTCCAGGGATTATTTTACAATCATTACACTAGGTCAAATTCAGAATTTTGCTTGTATGATATGAAAACAGTGGCAAAGTTCTATTGCTATTACAAGTAGAAACTAAGAAAAACAATACCAGTACTTCACAAATCTCCACAGATAGATAAAAATGAACAATGCAGCCCTTGATTCTTTAGAAATACTGGAATTACCTCAATTAGTAGTTCAACTAGCATTTCAAACTACAGGAGCCACAGAAAGCAGCCAACCCACATTGTTCTCATCCCTGGATGCTTTTTGGCTCCTTTACATAGCTTGTGCCATGAACCAGACCAAGTAACAACTCTTGCTGAGAAAAAAAGCAGCACCAGAGGTTAGACAGGTGACAGACTCAGCACAAGACTGCACAAACACTTGTAATGAGAAAAAGGCAGACATGAGCAGCCAGAGGAAGGAAGAGGACTGCTCTGCACTTTTTTTGACAAATGCTAGATTCTACTAAGTCTCAGATCAGAGATTTACTTTACCACAGAAATAAATCTGGATGTTAATTTAACTATAGCTAAGTAGTTTTGCAGAAAATTACATCACTAGCAGTTTATTTTTTTTGTAATTTTAGGGTCCAGTGGTAGTATCATATTGCCTAGATCAAATATTTGCAATTTGTGTTTATACACTGGTTTAAACACCAACAAACGCCACATGCATTAAATTAGACATTTACATACAGAGCTCTCTCAGTAGGTATTTTGCAAGGCTGGCAAAAAGAGAGGTGAAATTCTGGAAGATAAGAGACATTCTGTCATTAACTGAATCTGTTTCTTCTCATTTCTTTGGGAAAAACATTCAAAGTCCTCTTCTTAAAAACGTGATGTAGTAAAAAAGAAAGCATACCAGATGGGTCTGGCCATAATGAAGCCATCGTTTATTAACCAACATTTCTTGACTGATTAAAAATAGAAGATACATTACAACTGTTTAAGAAAGTTGTGTCACTATATCTGAAACATTCATAGTTCCATAAGTAGAGATTGTTGACATCAGAACAAATTTTTTTAAAAGCTTTGGCAATCAGATCATGTTAAGTTTAAAATGACCTTGAGTTGTTTCAATGTTGTGATGACTACAACAACCAGCACTGTAGCTAATATACAAGGAAAAGCCACAATTTCTGAAGTACAAGTATGCAAGATATGATGGTTAAACATCAACTCACGCTTTTAAACCATAATATTTAAACAGTCTTTGCAGTCTCCTTGTGATAACTAGCTCTGAGGCTTCTCTCTTGCTCCACTTGAACTTTTCAAAACTCTCCTATGAGTTTTGAAGCTCTTGTCCATGAAGCAGACTTGCCTGTTTTTTAGTTTCTTTCAACACAAAATGAATGCTTATTGATAGGGGTACAAGGAAAGCTGCTAGATACAAATACTGAACTTGCTGTGCTCTGGCCTCATGCTGGGCTGAAAAAGTAGTAGCAAGGACCACTTGGGGTGAGGGTGCAGGACCACCAAAAAGACAACACCTGCTGCAACACAATCTAAAGAGCAGTAGTGATCCAGAAACCAAGCAAACAGAACTGTGGTACAATACTTCCTTCAAGAACTACCATGGAGTACATGATGTAGTTCCTTCAAGAACTACAACATGGAGCACACTGGCCAAGGCCGAGCCCATCAGAGATGGTCGTAGCACTTCCGTGATAACATATTTCAGAAGGAAAAAAAGGTAATTGCACAGATGCAATTGCGGCTGGAGAAGAGTGACAATATGTGAGAGGAACAGCTCTTCAGACACCAAGGTTAAGTGAAGGAGGGTGAGAAGGTGCTCGAGGCACCTTCAAGTGGAATAGAGATTCCACTGCAGCCCATGTTGCTTTCTCTCTGGGTATCAGGGACTGGATGTGACCCTATCTCAAGGACTTTAGTTCTCTTAAAGTCTGTTGTGGCTAGTATGTTCAGCTCCTTAGGCTTTGCAGTGGACATCCCACTGCACAGCACTATATATCTTTCCACTCTTTCTGGTTATAGTTCTCTGTACCAACTTTTTTTCATCCCTGAGTTTGACATCCCTCTTGCAGACACAAAACATCGATCAGTACACGTGCTTTGTAAGTTCTAAAGCTTGTGACATTTTTAATTTCACTGCCTACATCAGGCTGCCAGAATCCACCCTTTCTTTGACCTCTTCTCATCAGAAGCAAATTCCATACTGACCGCAGTTCCCCTTGATGGTGGTTCCAAATCATCTAGGTGAACAAGCCTAGTCAAATCAGTCCTCCACTTCAAGAAGCATGAAATGATAAGATGTTGCATTTCAAATGCACATGGCCATAAACAAGGGACATTTACAAGTTAAGATTTCACTTAACTCCCTATTTCATCATTTCCATTCTATCAACCTGTCACACTCATTTCTTGGTGTTCTTCCTTTCTATGCAACCCCTGTACCCAGAGGCTGAGCGTGAAACTGATTTTTTCCTTCTCCTCAAAGCAAAGCAGTTCTTTTGCAAATCTGACCTTAAAACCATCAAGCCTCTGATGACAGAAACTTTATCTGGTATTTTAAAGATCTATAAAGAACACAAGACACTTATTGTACAAAGCAGAGGTGAGACCTAATTCTTTACCACCCTCTCTATTCTTCACAAGAACCTCAAAAGGTTACAGTGGCCCACAGGGTAGCATGTCAGCCTTCCTCTATTAAAATCTCTTTTACTACGGTTTCCCAACTGCACTCTTTTGTTCAGTTCTTTGTCATTCTATTCTATCTTCTCTTTTGAAATGAGAGTGTAGCCCCACCACTTTTATTTAAATGCTTTAATTTTCTTTGTAGTCTTATTTTACAGTAACAAACAGTTTCTAAGATATACCAAAGTATGTGCAAGCAAAAGTGGACAGAATTTATAATCTTGTTAACCCAAATTCATGTAAATAATGCATAGAAATTAATTATACAGACATATTAGAAAAAAAAATTTTCCTATACCTGCTACTGACACACTTGCACTCTCTCCAGGTTAAATCTGTTCTTTAGTTTCCCAATACAATTTCAAACCCTAAAACTTTACACAGAGTAGGTGATTTGTTCTTCCTGTGCATACTAATGATGGATTTTTTTTCCTTCTTTGGAACCAGAAAGGTAAGTTAAATGATGCCAACAATCCTGATTAATATAATGATCATGTTTGCAACACACTCAGCTCTGTTACTCTCAGCTCTACAGGTGGCAGCTATTCAAATCAGCATGATTAACAAACTCTGCTAAGATTATTCCAGCAATTAAAAACACCTCTCTTTCTAGCACTGCACTGCTTCTTTCTCTATACAACATAGAAAAAGGTTGTTAACATGAGGAAATTTTATAAAACGGTGGGGTTTTGGGTTTTTTCCCATCTGATTTTCTGGCCATCAGAAACCTAAAGAAAAAGAAAACCCACACCAAACCATCCCCTCTTCACACACCTCTTCTGAAAGAATCAAAACAGGTTTTCAAGCCAAACCCACAATAATTAAAAGTTACAAATGTACAGCATATAAACCTTAACACTAGCAAGCAGAATTCAACAAGATCAGCATCTCAGTTTAATACCAATATACACACTGAAGAGCAAATCTGGCTGTAGCAACGGATAATATGCAAGTTACTGCCTGTCTGTATGACTACTTATTGCTATTCCTGGTTTTTCAAGTCAGAGAGATTAACATAGCATGCCTCTTGCCAGTTCACTTTTGGCAACTAAAGAAAAAACATGCAGAATGGATTATCATGAGTGCCATCACACAGCATGTACACGACAAGCAGGGGATCAGGCCCAGCCAGCAGGGTTTAGGAAAGGCAGATCTTACTTGGTCAACATGATCTCCTTTTATGACCAAGTGACTCACCTAAGTGGATGAGGGAAAGGCTGTGAATGTTTTTTGCCTGGACTTCAGTAAAGCCTTTGACAGTCTCCCATAACATTCTCCAGGAGAAGCTGGCACCACATGGCTTAGACAGGTGCACTCTTCACTGGGTTAAAAACTGTCTGGATGGCCGGGCCCAGAGAGTGGTAATGAATGGAGTTACATCCAGCTGGCAGCCAGTCCAGAGTGGTGTCCCCCAGGGATCAGTATTGGGCCCAGTCCTGTTCAATATCATTATTAACGATCTGGATTAGGGGGCCCATATTAAGACAACACCAAGTTGGGTGAGACTGTTGAACTTTTGGAAGGTAGGAAGGCTCTGCAGAGGGATCTTGACAGGCTGGATCAAAGGGCTGAGGCCAATGGTATGAGGTTTAACAAGGTCAAGTGCCAGGTCCTGTCCTTGGGTCACAACACCAGGCAGTACTACAGCCTGGGGGCAGAGTGGCTGGGAAACTGCCTGGAAAGAAAGGACCTGGGGGGGCTGGTCAAGAGAGGCTGAACATGAGCCAGCAGTGTGTTCAGGTGGCCAAGGCGGCCAATGGCATCCTGGCTTGTACCAGCAACAGTGTGTCCAGCAGGACGAGGGAAGTGATTCTTCCCCTGTACTTGGCACTGGTGAGGCTGCACCGTAAGTGCTGTGTCCAGTTCTGGGCCCCTCAGTTCAGGAAGGATATTGAAGTGCTGGAGTGAGTCCAGAGAAGCGCAATGAAGCTGGGGAGGAGCATCGTCTTATAAGGAGTGTGTGAGGGACCTGGGGTTGTTTAGACTGGACAAAAGGAGGCTGAGGGGAGACATTACCACTCTCTATTACTACTCTTAAAGGAGGTTGTAGCCAGGTGGGGGTTAGTCTCTTCTCCCATGCAACTAGTGACAGGATGAGAGGACATAGACTTAAGCTGCACGAAGGGAGGTTCAGGTTGGACACCAAGAAGAATTTCTTCACAGGAAGAGTTGTTAAGCATTGGAATGGGCTGCCCAGGAAGGTGGTGGAGTCACCCACCATCACTGGAAGTGTTCAAGAGACCACTGGACATGGTACTTAGTGCTATGCTTTAGCTGACACGGTCAACTTTAGTGTGTCAAAGGCTGGACTTGGTGAACTCTGAGGTCTTTTTCAGCCTTTGGGATTCTATGATTCCATATCACTGCAACAAAACACTGATTTTTCATATGTTAATGCTTTCATAATCTGCAGTGAGCTCTTCAAAGTCTAATGGCTTTGGTGCATAATATATCACCCAGACTGAAAAGCTATTTTGTCATTCCACAATTACTGTCCTAGAAGCTGACAGTCAGCAGTGCAAGCTTTATTTCTGTACAAACACACATACGCACTACTATTTTAGAGCTAGGTTTCTCTATTTCATAATCGCTCCAGAAAGGAATACGCAGCTGTCAGTACTTGCTGTTCCTGAAACAACATTGCCATCACCTGGACAAACCTCTAACTGCCAGGTACTGCTGAAGTGTGTGTGTGTATCTGGAAAAATCCTTTCTATGTGAAAAAAACACTTTCTCCATAGACTTATTTTCATATCCAAAGTAATTAAATCTTCTAAAATTTAGTTTTCATTAATCAAAATTCAAATTCTACGTTTCATTAGTATGTTAACATTACACGTGCAAACTAAAACAAATGTATTAGCTTTTGAGCAATATTTGAAAAATTAGCTTGCAAAATTATTTTTCAGGTTCAGTGATATTCGGTACAATTACCTGCAACACCCAACAATTACCTCACAAAAGCTTCATACAATCAGAATCAGTTTCTGCCTCTTCCTCAGACATCACACCTGTTATCCAGAAAGCTAACATTCAGAGTCAAAAGGAAAACCATAGCTCTAACCTCAAAAGATATGCTTTGGAGAGATGTCACTCCTTCCACTCTCCCTTAGTTGTCAGAAATTACAGGAATAAATTACATCAGCACATTACAAGAATGTTTCGATCTAGTCTTCAGTGCAAAACTATATTTTATAGCAAATTTTTTCAGAAAAGTGGAAATTCTACTTACACTTCTGATGCACAGGAAGGCAACAGGCCACTAAAACAGAAAACGAGTTACTAAAACTATGACAGACAATTCCTTTAATCTCAACAGAACCATAAATCTTTCTAAATTTCATAAAAAGGGGTATATACTTCTACTGAAGTCCGGATTCAATCAGATTTAAGACATCTTACATGTATCGTGCAACTGAATGCCTTTCCTTATACAGATTCTTCTTTATTTGCACAATCCTGGTTTTTTTTGAGAATTTAGTTCACAAGATAAAGGCCTTTTATGCAAATATGAGTGGGCATTTCACATAACGAACACGTTTCTCACAGTAGTCAGTGCTTGCATTCAATTATTAGCAACAAAATTTACACCTGAAACTTGGTAATGGCACTTGTTTTTCCAGATATTTAAAAGGTATTTACAGGAGTACCGAGAAACTTTAGCTTACTAGTTTCCTTCTCAAAGCTCGCAGAATCAGGAGCTCAGGGCACAGAGGTCCGCTGACACAGAACTTATGCAACATATAAAAACCTAGGGAATACAGAATACTTCGGACTTCTTCCATCTGTTCCTGGTAAACTGCAGGCCCAAATCAAGTCAAACCTGAGTCTGCTATTCCCCCAAACAAAACCTTAAAACATGAATCATGCCTTTAACACTGAAATATAATCTTTGAAATAAACTACCCTCTTGAAGATAACCTACTGTTCTTATAACAGCTTGCATATGACAGGACTTCAGTGTTCATTTTAACTCTTAATCATTATAATAATTGAGAGAATAAATTAAGATATTGAAAAAGTTTAAATAAAAGCTGATTATTCAGCCTTTAAAAATATATATATATACACCAGATTTTAAGTATTTAGTGCCTCTCATCTACCTGCACTTTTTAAATTGGTGATTAATTATCTTCAATGGAAAATGGAACAGCTATTTCCAATAAGACATATTTGGTTGTAATAAATGCAAAAACTGTATGAGGAATTTGTTTTGTAATTAAAAAAAATATGAACACTCTAAGTATCACTCCATGTTCTGCAGCAAGAACAATTAATCATGTACCAAAGTCATGGTAATCCTGACAGTATGTGATATAATAAGAAAAAATAAATGAGTTATATTGACAAATCTAGTCTGTTTAGTGAAATACTTGTCCAAGATACTGAAATGAGTCATCAGTTACTACTATCCAACTGTCTATTCCCATCTTTTATCACATCCACTTTAAGAATGGCAACTGAAGAGCCATTTGAGTGAATGAGCTATGATAGATGTTTCTCTCATGACAAGCATAGTGTAGCTGTACTACTTAATCACTGTTACCACTTTAAGGTAATCTTATAAAAAGCCATCACTTACAGAATGTCATTAAGTACAGAACCATCTTTATTTTCAAATACCTATCTCACTATACTGTTGAAGGTCTGACCTTACTTTGAAGATGACCATTTTTTACTCCACTTGAAAAGTTTAATTTCCAGAAGTTTCACCAATTCAGGAAATTAACTACCCTAATTTTGAATTCTCCTGTACTCCTGTTGCCAGAACAGTTAATTTTTTAGGATCTTTTCCCTATATATTAACACTCGATTTTTTCTTAACTTCCTTTTTTAATTCTAGCCATTACTTTCTCTGCTGAATCTACTGACTTCTTCTTACAGTCAAGGGACTTTAAACATTCACTTTCTCTCTTTCAAGAGAACTAACACAACCAGACTGAAATAGCAGTTTTACATGTCTTCCTTTCCTAAAAAGCATTCACAAGGAAATTCATTTTATAAGGAACTGCATTTCAGTTGGAAATGGAGGGAGAAGATAAGTATCCAAATTAGAAGGTGATAGAAATGGAATTTATAATAGTACTAATACAATACATGCTGTACTACAAAAAAATTGTCAGTTCTGTGTATTTCTTGATTCCATAATCAGTATGTCTTGATTCCAGCTGGTCCCCTAGTTGAATTGTATGCCAGTTTGACAGTGACCTGTCATGAGATGCTCCCAGCTACTCCCAGTTTCCTCCTGCCCAGCTGGACCTGCAAATTTAATAAAAATATTTTATAATTCTTCATCCAAATGCCTCATAAAAACTTTGAGTAGTTCTGAACTTTGACAGACAGTGGATCCTCTGCATCTGACAGGGTAACATTTCAGACTATTCCAATAACAGCTGCCAACCTGCTATTCACCCACAGCAAATTCATAATCCGTATTCTCAAAATTTTGCACACAAAAAGGTCTAAAAAACATTGCAGTATTGTCCACTCAGAAAAAAAAATTTTACCTATTTTCTCAAAACCACAATTTCATATCAGTTTTCATTCACTCTCTTGTGAACATACTTATGAGTTATTACTTGTTCCTGTATTTTTCCAACACCCATACCAGTTAACCTGATTCATGGAGTCTTTTTATCTTGTAGTCACTAAAAACTCATTATTTAGCCCCATTAGCTTATTGTTATACTTCCTGGTCTTCATCCACATGAAGATAATTTGTACTTGTTCCTTTAACAGCTGGAGAAGGTACAGCTATGAGTTGCCCTATGTAAGTTCTTACTTATTCTTTTTAAAATATTCACAGGATATTTCCTGTCTGTTTTCTGAGTTTATTGAAGCCTATTTCCCTGGTGCTGTTTTCATTCTGCTTATTTTCATCCCTCCTTAATGACTGTTACAATCCACATCCCATGGTCAAGTATGTCTAACAGTGAGTTCCATCGATTATTATAACACAGAGAAAATCAACAGAATCAAAAGCTAAGTTTGAACACTTTAACAAAACAAAAATCACCATCAATTTGTTCTTTGTGAGTGGAAGTCTTGTTTCGTTCTTTCAGAGTTTTTTCTTTCTGCTCATGCTGAGGGATTGGGGGTTTTTTAGATGATCTAAAGCCACAATTAGAGCACAGCGACAAATATACAGAAAAATAAGCAAAATTTTCACAGGTAGTATTTTCACACATGATCGCAGTAGTATTTTCCATATGCACTCTCCTGTTCTCTAGTTATATAAAAAAAGCAATAAGGGAGAACTAACTGACTGTGAATGACCGCATTTATGGAAGACGTCCTCTCATTTTTGAGTATCTGCAATTTCAGTTTGTAAACCTAAATTGTAAAAACTCTTCCCCTGGTTTTGTTCCAAAATTGGAAGAAGAGCATGGGGAGAGTGAATTAAACATTAGCCCTCTTGCCAGATTTCTTATTTTGCTTTTTAATAGTTTTGTTTTTAATACACAATTTTTCCCACATAATATGCATTTGATTGGGTTAGATCAGAGGAATTAAAAATCTTAGAACTATTAGAAAAACAAAAGTAAGTATGGATTGGAATTAGTAGAGACTCTGTAAAAGTTCTAGCTCTTCACTTTGTTTCATAACATATCGCATACCTTATGTTATGTAACAGCTCATTCTCTTCATTCTCACTTCTGTGCCAGTTTTAGCTTCCAATTCATTCTTCATCAAATCACTTTATGCTATTGTTTTATTAAAATCTTCTACAGTGAGTAGAAAACTATTTTCCGTGTCAAATAAATTGACTGTGAAGTTAGTGGCAGTGAGAAGAGGAGGAAAAACATTTCTCCCTTTCGGTGACAATAAAACATTGGGAAACACAAAGGATGCCATGATGTGGTCTTAGATACAACTATTTCAATTCATTACTAATTTTAAAAGCCTCTTATACTGTGCTTTAGCAGAGTTCAATAGCTATGTTCCACCTCCCCTGCCCTACTACAGCATCACAACTACCATTCCAAACCCAGAGATAAACCTTAAAGTTGCAGCACTGGCCTTTCACTGTGAAAGACATGCCACCATAAATTTAAATATCGAGAAAAAGACTACCAGTATTTCTGACAAAAGAAGTAATTTTTACTGGCTAGTAACGACTGGCTCTGCAGTAATCACACAACAGAAATCCAGCTGTAGTTTTTACTGCTTCCTGTAGCTAAAAGACAAAGCCTTTTGTACACTCCTCAAAATCACCATGAACTCCAGCAGTGATAAGACCAAAAGCTGAAAGCAAGATGAAGAAAACCTGAAAGCACCACAGCAGCATATTAACCCTGAGGAAAAATACACTGCTGCCAAAAGGGTGTTCACACTATCTTCCCAGACACTCGTTTGAGCAGACTTGCTTTAAGTCACTGCCAGTTGTTAATGAAGTTGCATGACAAAATAGGTCAGGGGAACTCCTCTGAAGGCAAAATATCTCCAGCAGACACTGCATGTTTCTGCAGGGAAGGTGCGCACCCATTCCCTCCCTTTCTTTATGGGAAGTGACCGCACAATCTCAGACTTTCTGATTTTCTTTGTACTCTGAAGAATACCACGTAAAAAGTCTCCACAGTCTCGAAACATTCTAGCTGATGCGGTCATATAGAAGATATGGAGCACTGCAAGCAGATAACAAGCCTGTGCAAGGAGAGGAAAGAGGACTGTGAAACGTTACAGCACGTGCACCTGGACACCTTCATGGAACCTGACTTCCATGAACTGTACACAGTGAAGAATAAGCAGGGCATCCACAGAGAGCTATGTGATGCATAAGTGTATCCGGACTCCTGGAACACAGACAGAAATCCAGAAAAGTACTTATCTGCAGGAGTGGGATATAGGAATTAATTTCACAAAATTACAGAATCGATTAGGTTGGAAAAGACCCCTGAGATCACTGAGTCCAACCTATGACCAAACACAATGATGTCAACTACACCATAGCACCAAATGCCACATCCAGTCTTTCCTTAAACACCTCCACGGACAGTGACTCCACCACCTCTCTGGGCAGTACGCTAATCACCCTTTCTGTGAAGAAATTCCTCCCGATGTCCAATCTAAACCTCCCCCGGCACAGCTTAAGAGACTGTGTTCTCTCATCCTGCCCCTGGCTCCTGGGAGCAGGGGGCGACCCTCACCTGGCTGCGGCCTCCTTTCAGGAAGTTGCGGAGAGCGATAAGGTCTCCCTTGAGTGCCCTTTTCTCCCGGCTAAACAACGCCAGCTCCCACAGCAGCTCCTCACTGGACCCGTGCTCCAGCTGCACTGCCCTTCTCTGGAGCCCATCCTCCAGTGCATGTGCAAAAGCGCCCCGAACTACCCAGAACAGCCAACCATTGCTGCCACGGCCCTCCTCCGGAGCGGCGGCCGCGCTCCAGCACTGCCTACCGAGCGGCCCCAGGGGATCCACGGACCGGCCTGACACACCGCACGTGTTTCCCGAAACGCGGGACGGGCCCGCCCTCGGCAGCTGCGCCTTCCCTTCCGTCGCTGAGCACCCGCGCTGTTTCTCCTGCGGCGGCGGTGGCGAAGGCTCCGGCCAGGGCCGCGGGGCGGGCGAGGCGCTTACCTGCGCGGCTCTCGTGCTG
>VWZF01002066.1:135512-151963 GCA_013396755.1 Sclerurus mexicanus
CTCCCCTTTCCCCAGCCCCGCCGGCTGGCGGCTCAGACGCAGGGCTTTTGTTAAGTTCCCAGTAGCTTTTGTGGGAGGTGGTGGCTGCGCAGACAGCCTTGTTAACATTCATTCTAAAGGGTGTAAGGCGACAATATTTGTTCGGTGTCAGAGAATCGATTTTGCAGCTCTATTTCAAGATAAATCCGACAATGCTTGCCTCAGTTCAGTCGCTCACGCGACTCCATGATGAGGATTTGTGCTGGTGATTTAAGGCTTTGGGGACTGTATCACTGTAAAAAGAATGTTTTAAGTTGAAATGAATTTTGGTGATTCAGGAAGCTCCTTTCTGTTTTGCGTTGTGACAACAGGGTTATATCCTTTCTGTGCCCCTGCACTTGTAGCATTCAATGTTAAGAGTGTTTGCACAATCGACAGAATTTATATTATTTGGACAACTATTTACCTAACATTTCTCTTCCTAAACTTTTTAATTTTGATGTAAAAAAATCCCCAAACTATAGTCTAAAGTAGATTTTATTTATAGTTGCATTTTAAAGTCATGTTTTAAAACAGTTCCACAGGGGGATTTCTTGACTTCACTAAAATTCAATCAGGACCTCAAAGATTTTAAATTAGGGATCTTGTATATGTCAAAGTCCTTATTTCAGGTGAATTCTTGCATAATTATATTTTACATCTTTTAGAAGAGCTTAAATAACTTGCTGCTTTTAAGGCATGTCTACAGATGTGCTGTAGGGGACCTGCCTATACACAAGGATTTTTGACACTTGACCTGCAGCTGACTGGGGTCATTCTGCCTCACAGCTTTTCAGTTACCTACTTATATTACATTGTTCTTGTCAGTGGTTTTGACAAAATGGTGCGGTATGAAGCTCTGATCATCCTGTAAGGCTAAACTTTATGTCAGGTAGTGTGGTTTAAGAAAGCAGAATGTCTCTTTTTTTTGACTACGTAACATATTAGCATATTTAAAACCACAAGCTCCTGAAGTTGCAGTTCAGAATAGTTGTCTTGGTAGCTTCATCGTGTGGGTAGCCTAGCTTTTATTTATTTTGTTGCAGAAAATGTAACACACAAACCTTGTTTCATTGAAGGAAATATTGTAAATTTGATAAACTGAGTTAGTCCACTAGGTGTCTGTAGTTCCAAGTAGGATGAAGCTTGAGGGAATGTTACATATTGAAGCATCAAAGTAACTGATTGTTGTTGTAACACAAGACATCTTAATGTTTCTGTTGCCCAATGTTTTCAAATTACTTTCTGTTTTTTGTTTTGTTAGTTGACCCCAAAGGCAGTTTTTGTCATTTTATGGGCCTATTTTATATATTTATTTCTCTCTTACTTTCCAACCAAAAAAAAGTTGGTTTTGTTTGGTTGGTTGTTTCTTTTACTATCAACTTCACAGGGCATCCCTGTGTCAGGTAATTTTGAAAAAAAAAAATGACAAGGATGAGTTAAATGCATTGAAGAAGCACAAAACTAGGGTTTAAGCTCTTCAGAGGTACACAATAGCATTCAACAATTCTGTTCTTATTGTTCATATCTCTGTTTTTCTTTTTTTGTTGTTTGTTTTGTTTTTGTTGGTTTTAGGGTCCTAAGTTTGGAATTAAATAAAGACAGAGATGTGGAACGAATACATGGGAGTGGTATCAACACACTTGATATTGAGCCTGTTGAGGGGAGATAGTAAGTATATACTTTAGCTGGTGAAAATGTATATGAGTACTTCATTGTGTTTTGGTACTATGGATTTATTTTCTTGTTGAACATTCAATTATATTGAGTATATTGAGATCATGGATGTTGTAACTTTTGGGCTTTATTTACTCTTTCAGCATGTTATCTGGTGGATCAGACGGTGTTATTGTACTTTATGACCTTGAAAACTTGAGCAGACAACCAAGTTACACATGCAAAGCACTTTTCTCTGTGGGAAGGTAAGTACTATAAAATTCTGTTAAAGTTCACAGTATAGCTCTTGTGTGGCTAGGATTAAATTTGTGGAATATTGTGTCTTCTTATTTTGGATAAAAGGACTGTACAAATTAGTGGCAGAAATCTTTGAAGGCTAGATGCATTGTGTTTTTTGACAGAAAAAAAGAAAAGCAGGAGACTAGGTGAGGATTTATGTGGTTAAGTAGCAGGAGCTAATTGTTTCTTCTTGATTTGTTTACTCTAATAGTTACAACACCAGAGATCTAGAGCAGTTAAAATGGAGGATATCAATTGTAGTCATATGGAAACTGAAGGCAGGGAGTCTTATGTTGCTGTAGGCCCCACAAAAAGAAATCAGGACTTGTACTCTAACCTCACATTTTAACACTAGAAAAAAAAAAGGACAAGTGGTGAAAAAAACCCACCAAACCCTCTTCTAGCTCACAGTTCCTCATCTGTGCGTTTTCTTATTGTTTCATGTTGCAATCTGGTGACTCTACGCCAGTAATTATGAGGAAAAAAAACCATCTTTCATAGTGTGTGGAAATAGTCTCTTCATCTTCCAAATATATATAGTTTAATAAATATGCTTTTAAGCAGAAGGAAAATTATCTGCATAACCCTATTCATCTGATTGGGAAAAAAATCTAACACTTATTTGCAGTTGTTGATTTTATTTCCTCTCTCCCTGGTTCCAGCTTTATTAGTAGCTATTTGAAGTTCATCTGCTGTTCACCAGGTATAGCAGTAATTTATACAGAACTTAAGAGCACGTTAGAATGAAGATAGATGTGTTAGAGAAAAAATGGGACAGTTTTTCCTGAAGAACAGGGTACTACCATACTGTGTATAATCTTTATAAAAAGTCACAGCCTGTATTGATTTGCCAGGCTTTCCCTGCAGATAATGTAATTTTTTCCATTATGGCCTCTAAGTCTTCTAGCAAAAGCTGTTTTTTCCTCATATTTGGGTAGTAGGGTTATCTAGTAGATCAGAATTTCTTTTGAGAGAGTAAGATATATCCTACTGTGGTAAAGATTAGTAGCTACATTTTCCCCTTATTTCTTCCCAGTCTACAAATTATTTGAAGTCTAAGACCTTCATGAGTCAGATATACAAGAGCAGAATAGATTTGTTACAATGAAAGTCCTTAGTGGTATTTTGGACAGTAAGAATGAAAAAAGCTAATAGAACATGCTTCAAAACAAATGAGTAGGAACAGAATCTACTGCAAGTCAGCAGTGTTTGGTGTTTGTGGCTGGGACTTCTTGCACAAAATTATTTTAAATTGTAATTGAGAACATGTAATGACTGTGCATCCCCAACTCTAAAAACTGGAATGAATTCTGACACAGATGCAGCAAACTGAAGAAATTCATGCTAAGAAGACACAATAAAAGCTGTCAAATCTGTGCTAAAATCATGCCAGCATTGGCTTCAGTTAGATCAGTAGAAATGTTCCATACTTGAAGATTCTTTCTATGAGCATAGTTAGTTGGTAGTCTGCTTCTTGAGTAGGTGTTAGTTTGCATAGCTGCATCTTTTATTTCTTATCAGTTGAGACATAAATCTCAGTTGTGCAATCAGATTTTATATGGCACTTAGAAATGATTGACTTATGATTATTATTGCTTGAATAACCATAGTGGGTTTCTTGTCTCATTTTTTCCTAGTACTCATATAGGTTCCTAGGTTGCTTTAAATACTTACTGTAACTAAATAGCTACAGATTATACATACTGTCAGATATTTGGAATATTATTCAAGCAAAGTTCCTGACATCCTAAATGAATTTCTGATTACTGGTAAGAAATGGCTTTCCATCTATTTGACTCCTATCTTTGAAGCATATAGTGCTGATGTGTTGCAAATGTTTGCCTGTCTTCCCAGTTTGCAGGGCACAACACAACTCTGGTCTCAAAGTTGCTCAAAGAATAAGCTCTTGGTAGAGGCCCTTTAAAGCTGTTTCTGAATAGGTTCTGAATTAGACTTGATGAGGGTCCAGTAGTTTAGTCTTAAAATGTGTTTCTCTCAATTCACAACTTCTCTCACCTTCTCCATTTGGATGCTTTCCTTCATCCCACTGCAGTGGGATAAAGTGAGCAAATGGCTGTGGTAGTGTGTAGCTGCCCAGGGTTAACCCACAACAACGTGGTAATTCTGGGTCTGGAAGCAGGGGTTTGGGCCCTGAAGCTGGTCCATGTGAATCCAGCTCAGATATTAGTGGTCTACCAGGTATAGGAATGATATATATTATTCAGAGCCTGATCAGTTCAGTCTGTGTCCTGGAGCTGTCAAGACTGGCTCTGCTGTCCCTTCTTTCTACTGATCTATTAATTATATTGCATTCTGTAATTATCCATAGTTTAGCTGAAAGTTTCCTATTATTCTTCCTCTTTCATGTCTGAATGCAAATATAAATGATTCTCAAAAACTTAGTCTATTGCTATCTGGTGACTTCAGCATACGTGAATTGCCAATAACTGTTTATCTGTAATTGTTCAGTCATAATAGTTATTTTTGTGAACTGTATTTGTGCTTGTATTTTCCAGTAGATCCATTTCTAAGACAGGGGGATTCCAGAAGTATAAATTATTTGTAGTGTTAGGCTATGACATCTTAGCATTAGAGCTATAAACATTGCAACTTAAACATTTCAAAAGGCATTAATGCCTTTTGTGCTTCAAATTGAGTGTGTTAACTTGAGATATGCTGCACATACCATATTTTGAAAAGATAATGATCTGTAGTTTCTTGAAATCAGGACTCTTCAAAGTAATTAATATTTGTTGATTGAAAATCACGCGAACAAAAAATTAGTTCTTGTAAGCTTAAAAAAATTTAAGCATGTTTTCACCTTGTCATCAAATACCGAGACAATTACAAGATCCTTATCAAGGCTAACCAATTGGAATGTTTTCCTTGATTTTAGGAGCCATCCTGATGTACATAGATTCAGTGTGGAGACAGTCCAGTGGTATCCTCATGACACTGGCATGTTTACATCCAGCTCATTTGATAAAACCTTGAAGATATGGGATACAAACACGTTACAAGTAAGAAGGTTTCTACAGCTTGCAAGCTTCTTTGTGTACATGTTATTTGCTCAACATCTGCAGCTTTCCCAGGAGCAAGCATCCAGGAGGATGGAAACTAGCCAGTTGTTAAAACTGTGGTTGCAGCAGCAGGGTGGTGTGGTTCTGGCATTCACATATACCTTGGTGTGTGTCTGTCCCTTTCTGAAGACCTGAGTGAGAGCTTGGAAGAGTTCCTTTCTACTTTTGTTGTGATTAGGAATACAGCTAGTTGAAAATTTGCTATGTAAACTCGCCCACCAAAGTCTAGTCTGAAATTCATTCTTGGGGATTGTTAAATGTAATGGTAGTGTACAGCAGGCTGAGTGATTTTTAATAAACAGCACCTAAATACTGCTTTTGAAGAACTGGTGGTCTTCGCATTCGGCAGCATTAAATCCAGAATTCTGCTCTTGTAAGCAGTACAGGCAGCATTTCTAGAAATCGGTGGAGAATGAGAGAAACCATTAAGAAAATGATAACCAATGTAACTGGTGTTACTAAAGTAAACCAATTATGTAGGAATTCATGTTGCTTTGACTCACTAATCCTTGCATCTCCTGTTGAACTGTGGATTCATGACTGCAGTTTGTCCTGTCTCCCTCGTGACCGTATTAATGAATTTACACCAATGCTACTTGACTGTTTCATGCAAGAGCTTTGTCAACCTAGGGACACAATAGAAAACAAATTTTTACCTATTTTTTTTACCTTTTTTTACTTTTTACCAATTTTTACCTTTTTTTGTTTGTTTTTTCTTTGTGAGATGTGAAGCTATGTTTGCAGTTGCAAATCTTCTCATAAACAATTTGCTTTCCAGACAGTTCTGTGAGCATCCCTTAAAAGACACAGTTTGCACATGAAGATTATTGAATGATCTGTTCTGCCACCAAATGGTGTTTTTGAAAATACAGGAAGCTAAATTTTAAGGGATTTTTCAAATACAGTATTTTAGAATGAGACAATGAAAACAGTTTACCTGAAAGCAATTGTACTTCTTAAAGTAAATGTTAAAGTTTATTGAAGTAAATATTATATGTCATTAATTTTAAACAGTGATAAGGCAGCTAATAATTTTGTATGGTCATGGTTTAACTTTTTTAGGAATTGAGGATAGTATGTGATTTTGTGAATTGCTTAGTCTTATGTGCTTCCTTCCTGTTGACTGTCTCCTTTTAACTTTCTTCTGTTCCTACTACTACCTTTATTAATTTTTTGTAGTTGTCATGTTTTCAATTCGTACTTCTCATGAGCCAGTTTTTTTGGTCTTACTTTTGGGTCATCTCTGAGCTCTGGTGTTAGTGTTGGAAACAGACTTACTGTGCAATATTTGCATGATCTGATTTCTAACTAGGAGAATTGTTACTATCTAAATAGTAATATTTGTATTAGTCTTATTTATAGCTGTTACTTGAAAAAAAATGATTAGCATTTACATTCCGATAACATAATTACACTGGGATTAATTAAATTTTATTATCAGCCTGCAGATATATTTCACTTTGAGGGAACAGTCTATAGCCATCACATGTCTCCAGTTGCTACAAAGCATTGTTTAATAGCAGGTATGTATCTTTTTTTAAGGAAATGTCAGATATTTTGGATTTATAGTAACAGGGAAGTAATATTTGGTAGGGTTTTTTCCCCTGCCCTGTCTAAATTGAGTCTTCATAAGATGTAAGCTCATTGGTAAAATAAAATACTATCCATTAGCTGGATGATGCCAATGAGAATATCGTATTTGCTCTTTTGAAATTATGCATCAATCAAATCTCCATACTGATAAAATTTCTTAGCTATAATTAGATTAGCTTTCATTCCATAAACTAGTATTTGAAGGTTCTTAGATCCAAACGTAGTACATTGTGTAAATAGTTGTGTGTGTATTGCTTGCACGTACAGAGTTTTACTATGTTTAGCAACAAAATATTTGAGGAGATATTCTTAATTTTCCTAAATATTGTCCTGTTTGCCTGAAGTTTCTAAATTTTACTTGTTACACGGTAAATTTATTTGGACTGAAAATGTAAATCTATTAATGGAATGCATTGCTCTGACTGAATAAGCTGTTATGCAGCTAGCATTTTTCTTCTATTTCTTTGTCATTGCTAAGATTTTTTTGTTGTTCTCTCAAATACTGGGCATTTTTTTAGCTGTCTTTGTTTCTCTTGTTACAGTTGGTACCAAAAGCCCCAAAGTACAGCTCTGTGACTTGAAGTCTGGATCCAGTTCTCACATACTGCAGGGTACTTTTAGTCTGAAACATAAATATTAAACAATAACTACTTTGAGTAAAACAAGTGCTGTAAAGAAACACTGTATACAATATATTCTTTGTCAGTAACATGACTAAGTTATTTATAGCCGGTTGTGAAAGTTACACAGTGGCAAAAGGTTTTTCTGTGGGTTTTCTAGTGCTAAGGAATCAGAGAGTACAAATATTAATCAATGAGCAGTTACTACAGATGTTTGGGCATTTTCATGATTTTATCAGTAGTGATTACTGGTGTTTACATGTGTTTAGTATTTAAGTGTGTTATTGTATTTAAGTGTATTCATTGGTTTGGGGGGGTTATGCGGGGGTGAAAGAAAAACAAAGAACTAAGAAAACCTCCTCACCCTGCCAGAAAATAAAAAAACCCCACACCAAAACACATACACACCAAAGAAGAACTATTTTTAACAAAATATCCTATGGAGGTGTTTGAATGGATTTGTTTAGAAGTTTCTGGTTTCTGTAGAACAGACAAGATACTACTTTCTGTAGAAAGATGATATCTAATCCTTTGCATTTTCCTAATTTGGTTAAATAGAGGGTTTTATTTAAGGGTTCCATAATCCCTTACTTTTGGCACTTAATGAAAATGTGCCTTTGGTGTCTCTTTTCTAAGGTACGCTTTTTGTAGTGTGAGTATATATACACATGCTCTAACAAAAGTAATTATGAGGTAAATCTTCATGCTTCAAACCAGCTGGGTAAAAGCCAGATCTGATCTAGAAGCTATAGAGAAACATTAGGTCAGACACAACAATGTGCAAATGCAGCTTTATTTCTTCACTGGCCAGCTTAAGTCTAAAAGCAGCCTAGGTGATTTCATGTGATGCAGAGCTTAAGCCATTAAGCCGTTATAAACTGAATTGGCCACAATAGGCATCTCATGTTCTGTTTCTAGAACTGAGAGCATTAGAGAGTGCAATGACAAAAACTGTTCTCTAGAGATTCAGTTTGGTTTCATCATGGCTTTATAATTTTAACACAAGAGTTAGTGTTTTCCAGGCACAAACTCTGTGTCTTTCTCCACAGCCTGGTACAATTACCTCAAATGCAATATTGGAGGAATAAGTGGAAGGAGAATGTGTCCTCCATTTAGCATAATCTAATAATTATTTACAGAACTTGAAGCAATCAGTAGTGTCATGTAGATAAGTATGAATGCTTTCACAGAGGCTAACTCTAGTAGCTGAAATGGAGCTAAATGTATTGCTGTAGTTAATTAATGGCTCCAAATAGATGTGTCTGCCCTGAGCCTTCCAAGTGTATCCTGTAGTACCTTTATCATGGAGATTTTTTTTGTATGATCCTGGTCATCACAGCCCTTTGATTAATTCAGATTATGGAAACCTACTGGAAAATGTACCAGGAACAAGGTGGGTCACATAGCTCTAAACTGCATTAGCAAAAATGTATTTGTGTGATTTAGTTTGTTTTTGAACAATGTGTCTCTAGTATTATATTGGACAGATTGCAGTCTTTCCATTTAGGACACCTTACACTTCCTGTTGTATGTATTTATTTAACATTTTTAAAGCTTTTCAAGTTTTAAAGTGTATGGACATATGTATATATCTTGGAAAAGGGCCTTTCAGACCGTCTTTATTATCAAAAGTTACACACATGTAAAATGCCATCACTTTCAACTCACTGCAATCCCACTCAAGCAAGAAGAAGAAGGAAATAACTTCTATCCCAAAATGATATAGTTTCATAAAATTCAAATTCACATTACTTAGGATTATTGTTCTGACTTGGTGTGTCCTATTGTACTAAATACTTGCTTTTACTTTTAGTTGCTTAAATAAAATGGTATGTATAAGCTTTTTCATATAATTTTTAGGTCACAGGCAAGCAGTATTGGCAGTGTCTTGGTCCCCACGTCATGAATATGTTTTGGCAACAGGAAGGTAGGGATGTTGCTGAACTATTTTTAAAAGCACTGAAATATTTGTTAGTAAAATTTTATATGTTCTTTATGACCAGTTTTTAGAATTCAGATGCACTTTTGGAGTTAATCTTCGTCATTGGCTTTTACCTATGTGGCTACGTAGCTCTTCCATAGAAGAACAAAACCTGAAGAGCTGTACAAGTGCTGCTTATTTTATAGAAAGTTTGTACAGAATTTTGAAACACTATTTACAGTTATAGGAGAATGATAGAACATTATTGAGATACTTCTTACTGCTTATTAATGTGTGCATTGCTAATCTGTTTTATAACAAAGTAAACATGTTTAGCTCAAATTAAAATCCTGGTTACTCATGCTTAGTCATGTCAAAGAGCATAACTCAGGTAGCTTAGCTGATGGGTAGTAACTTCCCAAGCTGCAGTAATTCAGTGAATATGGAATGTATGTTGATACTCCTAGACCGTTTTTATTTTCTGTCCAGCCATTTTTAATGCAGAAAAATCCTCTTGACTTTCCTGTAACTTTTGTGTAAGTTACTTTTGATTATAATGTGACATTTCTCTTCTCACTTTTTTTACTTGTTGTGTTTTTTTTCTTTTGAATTGCTGAGAGGAATGGCTCTTTTATAGGTTTAGAATGAAATTTGAATAAATTGATACTAGAGTTGCAAACTTTTGGCTTCTAAAGCCAGGCTTCTTAAAGGCTCGACAAAGTTGGAAAATATTTTAACGGTGCGTTGTGGTTTTGGTTTTTTTGAGTGGTTGGTTGATTTGGTTTGTATTAGCAACTAAAAAAATTGTTTGCTTGTAGACAACTTCTGCACCGTCATAGAACAGATCTGTGATAGCAAGAGCCCAAGCTTTCAGACAACCATTACACACAATGCTGGAGTCTCTAGCTACAGTTTAATCAACAGAAAAAAATAGCGAGTGTATTCCTCGTCTGTGTATGTATGCATGGGTGTTGGGTTGTAGACAAAGAGGCAAGTGTATTGTGTTACAGATGAAGATTCACTCTTAGGTGGTGATAACAGCTATACTTATTAATACTTATTAATACATGTAAATGAATGTCTGAAATCTGTCTTAAAAAAATTTTACTGAAATTCTGTTGACTTGAATGTGCCCACATAGTGAGCGGTTCAGAATAGTTGCTGGACCAGGATGAGTACCAGATGGGTTGACAAAAGACAGTTACTGAACCAGGGTGCACTCAATTACCCTAATGTTTGCAAATCTCTTCTTCTTAGTGCTGATGGTAAAGTAAAATTGTGGGATGTGAGGAGAGCTTCTGGATGTCTGAGTACACTTGATCAGCACAATGGGGAAATGTCCAAAGCATCTTCTGAGGCAGGTAATACAGAATATAACTTGTGGTAACCTGTGTGTAATTAGAATCATTCTTATATTTCATAAATATTTTGAATACTAAGACCAGCAAGGTGAGTAGTGATAATCCAGTTGTTACCTACTACATAACACAGGCCATTCAGTTACTTCTGTTATAGAGACAGTGTTTGTGGTTGGGTTCTTTTTTAGAGGATTTCATGACAACAGGAGTGTATCTGTTCTCAACAGTTTTCCCCCTAAAACGGAAAATTTTGTTCTCTCTGTTGAGGGTGAAAGAATTCAGTTATGCTGTAGATTAGGTTTTCTATAAACAACAATCACTTCATACCACATAAGCTGTTCCAGTAGTTAGTTATCCCCATTGAAAACAAAGACAACACAAACAAACCCACAAAAGTGCATTCCTTTTCCTGTTTCAATTAGTCTTGCTTCCGGTATAAACATCTAGAATGTTTTCTCATCTGTGGTGTTGAAAAATCAGTTCTATTCCTTTCTATTTAAAGCCTACAACAGAGTCTAAGATTGATTATATTTGATTTTACAGGAGGTTAATTTACATGCTTAGTACAACTGAATGTGTTAGTGATGCCTTGTATTAGCTGTAACTAACTACGGCATTAACATTTTTGTCTATTCTTAAGTAACATTTCTGAAACTAAAAAAACAACCCCAACTTCATGAATTGTGGTCAGTTCTGGACAAAATATATTTCATTTTGGCAGTCCATAAAAGTACTTGAATAGTTGGTACTCTGAGATAGAAATATATAGTATTTGGAATTGAATCGCAAAGTAGAAACTGTCTCATAGCTGTGAACAAAGGGATTTGTGTAGCATAAATCAGTGATTAAAGGTACCACTCAGTCTGACTTATTATGTGCAACTTAAATTACATGTAGAAAAGTATACGAAAATATCTGTAAGGTCAAACTAGTTTTCCAAAATATGGGGTTAGAGGATATGAAGTAGCAGTAAGTACCTGTTTTAATAACATAATACTATGTTGTTTCTAGCATGGTAATGTAGATGTTTGTTTTTGACAATTTTAAATTTGACTGATATTCAAGAAATTACTGAGATGAAAGTGGTCTAAAGAAAGCTAAGACTTTGAAAAAAAAAAAGAAAAAAGGACAAATTTTGTTTAATGAGAAACAAAATTCTTTTTAATTCTAAAGATAATTAGTGCCATTTTGTACATTTCTTTGAATAATGTGTTGACTTGTTCAAACACAACATCTTTCTTTTCAACTTTATTTCTGTCTGACAGGTTCAAGATGATTTTTGGTGATCTCATATCAATCATATAACTAGGATATTTGATTTATTAAAATATACATGAACTAAACCAAATGCAGCTAATATTTTTTCATAAAATCTTTAAAAAGCACATAACACTTTTGCATAAAAGGTATGTCTAAGTTTAATACTGAAGTGCAATGTAGAGATATATACCTTGTCTGTTTTTCAGTGAGTTAGTTCATGGGCACCATACTCAGATTTGCTGTGGTAGCACAGAGTTGTATTTTAGCATACTTTAATGTGCAGTATTGCAGGGTAAACTCAGTGAAGTTAACTGATAGTACTCTGAAAAATATAGAATAGGATATTAAGTTGAAAAGGACCTACAATGATCATCTGGTCCAGCTGTGTGACCGCTTCAGGCCTGATCAAAAACTACACCATGTTGTTAAGGGCATTACCCAAATGCTTTTTAAACACTGACAGGCTGGGAGCATCAACCACTTGATGATAGACTGAACATAACTGGCCCTTGAATTGCACCCTTAGAAACACTGCTGGTGGCTGTTTGCCAGCCAGATGTTTTTGTAAACCAAAAGTTAAATTGTTAATTTACTGAATGTTGCTATTTAAACAGCACTTCCAGTGCTCTGCATTGAAGTAGAAGTGTATACAAAGTAGTAATTCTTCTCTAGAAACCTGAACCAGCTCTTTTTTCTGACAGCAAGCACTGCTCACAATGGGAGAGTTAATGGTTTATGCTATACCAGTGATGGACTTCATCTGTTAACCATTGGCACAGATGATCGGATGCGACTCTGGAACAGTTCCACTGGAGAAAACACGTTAGTAAGTTTTCAAGGACCTTCAGTTATGTTTTTACTTGCACTTAATTTTAGGTATTTATAATTTCTGCAATTGTCACTACAACTTTGAATATTCATTTTCATAAAAGATGTAACTGCTTAATCTCATCATTAGAAGATTTAGTGAGCTTGTTTTTTTCCAGATTTCTTTTCTTCTACTTAAAAAAACCCAGAGTATGAAGAGTCTTGGATCTACTTAAAGATGAAATATGGTAACTCTAAGTTAATTAATTTGGAAGGATAACTATAAACACGTCATACAGTAATGAAAACTAGTGAATGTTGGTAGAAGGTTTTGGTATTTTGTTGTTTTGTTTTTTTAACTATTAGGTGTCAGTGCAACTTCCTTTTTTTGTGGAATCTGTCTTGTGGAGTTGTATGGCAGTGTTAAAAATACCTATCCATTCATCCTTCCAGATTTGCATTGTAACCAAACAGCAGCAGAGCTAGGGGGTGGGGAATATCTTAAGTCTCTACTGCTGTTCCAGTCCTTTCTATGGCTTGTTTTTTTGGCTGAAGGTTCCTGATTTGATTTTCTGTTGAGTAAAGAAAATTGTTTTCTGTCTGTTTTGAAAGAACATACTAAGTAAGTCAGTGTCCATAGAATTTTAGGCAGCTGTAATTATGGTTTGTCATTGCTGTCAGAAAAGGAAAAAATTTTTTCTACCTCAGAAATCTTTTAATTCTGCTGCTTAGTTTCAGAACACAGCAGGAAGAATTCCTTATTTAAATGAAAGGACTTTTTTCCATGCTATTTATCTTTGCCAGCTTGTTCTCAGCAGCTCATATACAGACATCTTTCTGTCTTTAAATCACCATCACCAAAGTAGATAATATACTTCATTCACTTTCCTATCAGCAGCTGGATCACTGTTTTTTGTTTTTCTGTGCCTCTTAGTTCATTGACTTGCTTCATAGGCTATTTTGTACTTTTCTAATTTCGTGTGGAGTAGCTTGATCCTGCCCTTACTTTTTCAGATCCAGAGTACTGTGTTTTCATATACTGTCCAAAGGTACTGCCTAAAATAATTTTAAGGCACGAACAAACAAATGAATGCATGTGCAAGTAATACAAGTTCACACCATATTGCTTTTATTTCCCTGACTAGCGAGTTGTTTTGATCTCCATAATTTTTTTTCTCTGTCTTTTAAAAGGTGTAGAAATTAAACAATACATGTGATTTTTTTTTTAACAATGAGCCAAATTTGGGGCCTAGTGCATTGTTTCAGTTAGTAATAGAAATGAATGTTGAAGTTCTATACATATTGCATACATCTTTTATCACAAAAAGAAATAGCAAATCCTGATTCACTAAGTATAGGAAGAATCACACAGAAAAAACCCCCAGGCTTTCTGTTTATGTGCTCAAAAACAAAGCCAGTTTTTAAGGCAGCATCCTTTTGTTTCTGTTACTCTTCTATCAAGCAGGAATATTTACACTTAATATACCTGTTTAATTTACTTTTCCCAGTCTTCACTCCTCCCTTTCATTGTACGTGCCTTTGTTATGAGCAGTGTTGTGACTTGTTTGTGTTACAGCTCATATGTTGTGTAAAGGAGTTTAATTGCTCTTTATCGGCAGAGTAAAATGCCTGTAAAATCTAGCATTAGCAAGATTTAACACAGTCAATATCAACACTGTCTTTACAAAATGAAGAGTATTTAGACATAAAATGCCCCATCTCATGAAAATATCCTCTCAATATGTAAAAATATCAATCTCAAATACCTTATCCAAGTGCCTGTATACCAATGCATGTAGCATGGGAGGAATAAAAATGCAGGAAGACTTGGAGATCTTTGCTTAGTCTCAGGGCTTTAATCTCAATGTGTTTACAGAGACATGGTGGAATACCTTACATGACTGGAATCTTGTGATGAATGGCTACACAATTTTCAGAAAAGCAGGCTGGAAATGTGAGGTGGGGAAGTTGCCCTTTATGTAGGAGAACACCTGGAATGTGTGAAGCTCTGTCTTGGAGAGGATGCTGAATGATTTGGGAGTTTATAGATTAGGCTTAAAGGGCAGGCTGACAAGGGTGACACTGCTTTGGGTGTTTTGCTACAGGCTGCCTGATCAGGAGGAGGAAGTGGATGAGGCCTTTTATAGACAGCTGGAAGTGGCCTCAAACTTCACAGGTGCTGCTTCACGTGAGGGACTGCAACCGTCCTGAGAACTGCTGAAGGAACACAGCAAGACACACACAGGCCAGGAGGTTGCAATTGTTGCAAACCATTGAGGATAACTTTCTAATACAGGTGGTGGAGGAACCACCAAGGAATGGTGTACTGTTGGACCTTATACTAACTAACAAACAAGGTCTTGTTGGAGATGCGAAGACTGTGGGCAACCACAAGATCATGGAGTTCAGTATCCTGTGAGGACAAAGCAGGCAATGAGTAAGATGACAACCGTGGACTTTAGAAAAGCTAACTTTGGCCTCTACCGGGAACTTATCTGAAGAATCCTGTGGAATGTATCCTCAAGGGAAGTGAGGTCCAAGAGAGCTAGTCAATATTCAAGGATCACTTCCTCTAGTCTTAAGAACAGTGTATCTCCATGGGGAAAAAAGTGAGGTAAAAAAGAGAGCAGGAGGCCTGCATGGCTGAACATGAAACGCCTGCCAAAACTTAAGACAGACAGGAGACACAGGAGATGAAAGCAGGAACAGGCAACTTGGGATAAATATAGGGATGTTGTCAGAGTATGCAGAAATGCCATGAAGAAGGCCAAGGCCTATTTAGAATTAAATCCAGCAATGTTGTCGAGGATAACAAAAAGGGTTTCTTCAAATGCATCAATATGTGGGCCTGCTACTGGATGGAACAGAATCCATCCAAACAGAGGCTGCAGAGAAGGCTGAGGTATGAACACCTTCTTTCTGCTTCAGTCTTCACTGCCAGCCTTTAAGAATTCCTGACCCAGGAGACCGGGAAGAAGGTCTGGAGAAAGGAAGATGTTTCCTTGGTTGAGGAGGACTAGATTGGAGACCAGTTAGTCAAACTTGACATCCCCAAAGTTCATGGAATGTACCCACAAGTGTTGAAGGAAATGATGGACATCATTGCTAGGTCACAATCATCTTTGGAAGAAAGCCAACATCACCCCAGCCTTCAAAAACAGGTCTGTGGAAAGGTGATGGAACAGGTCATCCTGGCAGCCATCTCTAAGCATGTGGAAGAAACTGATCAGGAGTAGTCAGTATGAATTCACCAAAGGAACAGTCACACTTGACCAACCTGATTGCCACCTGCCACTGCCTGGAATGCCATCCTGGGCCTTGAAAAGCAAGTCCTGTGGCAACATGGGACCCCAGAAATAACTGAGTTGGTCAAAAGGACTAATTTAAAAAATAGCCTCAATCATAGATCCCTGGGCCAGAGAGCACGTTATTAAGTGGATGCATCATATTCACTATCATGCAGCAGCATCTGGGAAAGTTGGACAGTACAGTGGACTGTTGAAAACCGCACTGAAAACAACGGGTGGTAGAACTTTCAAGCATTGAGATCTACATTTAGCAAAAGCCACCTGGTTAATTAGCACCAGAGGCTCTACTAAAGTCCCCATTGTGCATATGAGAAATGTGTTAGGGAAGACGATTTTGATTAGTCCTGTCTCAAGCAAAGGCAAACCCATGCATGGGATTGTTTTTGCTCAAGGACTAGGGTGCACTTGGTGGGTAATTCAGAGGGTTGGGGAGAACCATCTGTAATGTTAAATTTTATGGTATTTGTTCCTCACTGACGCTGTATTCCATAACTACCATGGACAATAAGTATGGACTGTTCCAGATACAC
>VWZF01002067.1:0-52543 GCA_013396755.1 Sclerurus mexicanus
CCTGCCCTCTGGCTGTGGGAAGCTATTCCCCCTTGTGAGGAGTCTTTTCTTGGCAACCCTGACACAAGGTCTGGTACCAAAGGCTGGTTTCTTCTAATTCTTACTTCAATGAGGACTTTCCAAATATGTTAGAAAGCCAGCTTAGCTAGATCCACCCATGCTAAGGCTTGTGGACCTTCTGCTCCTTATTTCAAGCCATAGGTTGATAAGTTTGTGAAGTTTCTCTTCCATGGTCACAGTGGAGATTCCCAAAGCCATACCCAGTAAAGTGACTTTTCTGTGAAATTTGGGAAGAATGAGTTTGAGGTCAGCTGAAGACTGAGAGCCAAAGTCAGATGGGAACCTGGATCTGTGTTTTACACACATCCTGAAACTACAATTTTTATTTGGCTTTCTTCCAAGCGTTTACTGGAGTGAGAAAACCTTTAGAGATTCTTCCATCACTTATAGGTTTTCAAGTGAATTAACATAAAGTCAAGGACCAAAGATACAATATTCATAAAATTTAATAACCCTTGTAATTAAAAATGCAAAAAAAAATTCAAAGAAAATAAACAAAAGAAAAAAAAGAGAAAAAGAGCACTCATGACAGGAAAAATGTTGCTCTAAATTATCAGTTTCAATTAAACAGCAATCTCCTGCAGCTCCAGGCGGGGGCAGAGGGGTTGAAAAGCTGCTGGTGGGAAAGGCCCTGGGGGTGCTGTGACAGCAGCTGGACATGAGCCCAGCTCTGCCCAGATGGGCAAGGGCTCAGTGGCCCGGGGGCTGTGCCAGCCCTGGGGTAGCAAGAGGACCAGGGCAGGGACTGTCCCTGTGCNTCTTTTCCAACCTTAGCTATTCCATGAGTCTTTAAACACTGATAACCAGCCCCTCTGCCCCCAGCACACTCCATGTGCAGCACCTGAGGCTGGCTCTGCTTTTCCCTGAACCACAAAGTAGCATCTCTGGATCTCAGGATCTCAGAATCCAGGATCTCAGCCCTGGCTGATCCGGGTAACCTGCAATGCCCTGGCTGTGCCTGCGCTTTGGAATCTTGTCCTGATAAGCTCGAGCATTAAGAGACATCCTGCAGCCACCACACAAGGTCTGCATCTGCTCCTGCACCTTCATTTAATGAGCAGGGGCTGTTTTTATTTAATACCCAGTGTAATTACCGTTCATTGTTACCATTTGTCAATAATTTTACTCCATAAATCACCTTTGAAACTCAGCTTTACATCCTCTGAAGCCAGAGAAGTTGTGCCACCTCTGTAAGCCTGTGACAGACGATCACACAGCGCTCCCAGATTTATTGCAATAGTAAAGAAACAATCAACTGGAGGATTTGGTAGAGGAAAGGTAGAGCTCTGGATGGAGAAAATTCTCACACAGGCCCTGTTTGTTCTTGCGGAGACCTCAAGATGGTCAAGGGGCTTCATTCCATATGATGGAAAGAGAGCTGGAGGACCTGGCCCTGCTCAGCTGGAACAGAGGAGCCTTTGGAGAGCTGTGCAGTCCCTGTGGGGTGTTCCCAAGGAGATGGGATCCAGGCTCCTTATGGAGAGGCAGGTCAAGAGAACAAAGGTGATGGCCATAAATTTTAGAAGGGTTGTTTCTGGTCAGATCAATAAAATATGTAACCCCATGAGGACGCAAAGCATCAGAACAGGGACAGGCTGTGCAGTTCCTGTCTGGAGGTTTTCAAGAGCACCTGGAGCAAACCTGCACGATATGGTCCAAATTCAGCGTTGATCCTTCTTGGAGCAGAAGATGGATTGGAACCTCTTCAGGGCCTTTCACACGTGAGAAATTTTGACTTTTTACAATGATTGTGATTTTCAAGAAGCCCCATGCCCAGAGAAACTCTTCTCCAAAGTTTATAAAGAGCAGACTGAGACCAGGAGTATTTCCCCCCAGTCTCTTCAGGGATAAGTTAGAGAATGTCAACTGATGGTTTGGAATAACTACTGGAGACCAGAGCCATGTCCCATGCTGTGACCTGGGACTGAAGTAATGCCACTCCCTGGGAAGACACTGGCCAGGTGATGTCACCTTTGAGGCACACAGGACTCCCTTCAGGGCAGGTGTTATTGGGGTCCCCTCACTGCTCCTGACTGTGAGTGTGACTTGCACAAGCAGAATCATCACAGAATGGGTTGAGCTGGGAGAAACTTAAAGATCATCCCATTCCACCCCTTGCCATGGGCAGGGGCATCTTCCATTAGCCCAGGTGGCTCCAAGCCCCATCCAACCTGGCCTTGGACACTTCCAGGGATGGGGAAGCCACAGCTTCTCTGGGCAACCTGTGCCAGGGCCTGCCCACCCTCACAGGGAAGAATTCCTTCCCAATATCCCACCTAAACCCGCTCTCTGGCAGTTTGAAGCTATTCCCTCTTGTCCTGTCCCTCCAGACTCTTGGAAATAGTCTCTCTCCCTTTTTCTTGTGGGATCCCTTCAGGTCTTGGAAGGCCACAGTTATGTCACCCCAGAAGTTTTCTTCTCCAGGCTGAACAATCCCAGCTCTCTCAGCCTTTTCTTGCAGGACAAAATACTTTATCATGTCACAATTCCATCCACCTGTTACCAGAGTGGAGCTACAGGGAGTGTGTGACATCCCATGACTGTCCCCATTCAACACTGTCACCTCCCCTCCCCAATGCTGCTGGGGCACTTTGTGACCCCCTCACACCTGGCCACTCTTGCCCCCCTCACCCTTCATCCACAAAGGTACTCAAGAGGTGGCACATCTCCCTTCCCACAGCTGTGGGAAGAGCTGAAACCCAAGGCTGGTCTAGAGTAAGGTTGTCCCCAGTGTGATGAAGCTATTCAGCTCTGGGACAGCACTATGGGACTGTCACTGCCACACCCCACATGTGTGCCCCTGACAGCCCAGAGACACTCAGCACTCCCTGCAGTGCCAGCAGCTCCAAAACATGAGGGGCAGAGGAGGGGCAGGAACTGATCTCTGCTCTATGGGGACCGGCGACAGCACCCAGGGAGTGGCTGGAGTCGTGTCAGGGCAGGCTTAGGTTGGATCTCAGCAAAAGGTTCTTCCCGCAGAGGGTGATCAGGCACTGAACAGGCTCCCCAGGGCAGTGGGCACAGCCCCAAGGCTGCCAGAGCTCCAGGAGGGTTTGGATGATGTTCTGGGGCACAGGGGGTGACTCTTGGGGATGGGCCTGTGCAGGGCTGACAATTGGACTGGATGGTCCTTGTGGGTCCCTTCCAGCTGGGCACATTCTGGGATTCTGTGGCAATCACTGTCCATCTTCACTTGTGGTGACTCTTCCCTGCCTTTGGAGCTGTGATTTGGGTGCCAGCCCCACTCTGTGACAGGTGCCCAGTGTCAGCCAGGGCTGGTGGGAGTGAGGCAGGGCACAGAGGACAGGGCTGTGGCAGGTTCCTCTGGTCGTGCTCTGCTGGCTTAGCAGAGTCAGCCACAACAATTTGGGAGTGTGAGTTTTGTCACAGACTCACCATTAGGTCAGAGTGAATATATTTGTGGCAACATCTCCATCCCCATTCGACAGAAAAAGGAAGAAATGACTTTCTGATCTCATTTCAGTACCGATAAAACATTCCTTTTTTACTTTTTTTTTGAAGCATTCTGCATAAACACGGGTTTGTATCCCCAGACTTTATATCTGAATGCTGTCAAAAGAAAATGTTTGCATCGTAAAGAAGGAACAAGTTTCAATTAGAACTGCTGGGAACATTTGACAAAACACATTTCCATGAAAACATACTGCTTAGTTGAGAGCCTGAATATTCTGTGGGTATATACTGCATTTAACATGGTTTTGGCAGAGTACTTCTGAATTCCAAAGTTCCTTTAGTGAAGAAAATCATATTGAAACTCCCTTCTTCACTTTGCAAATGCATATTCAAGCAATTTGCATCAGCAAGAAAATATCCAAAGGTTTGGAAGTGGTTTCTTTCCCTTTCATTATGATGTGAACAAAAATTTTGAAACCCAGAACATTGACACAATGTTGTTACCCACTGGCTGGGTTTAGTTTCTGTGCTACTGAAACAAAGCAATTTGGCTAGTTTTCTCCGTGCAATCACAAATGGCAGAGGAAGGAACTTCCAAGCTCATCTCATTCTACCCCCTGCCATGGGCAGGAGCACCTTCCACTAGCCCAGGGTGCTCAGGGCTCCATCCAATCTGGCCTTAACCTCCATCATCAAGTTCTAATTATGTTTCAGATTCAAAATGCTTTTTTTAAAAGCTGTTCTATAGCAGTGACTGCAGTTTACTCCAATTCAGGATCTTTGTAAGGGGAGAAAAACCAGCAAAGCCCCTTGCAGTGCAAACACTGTTTTTCAAGGGGGGAACTACATAAAACCAGAGAAAGTTGTGAAGAGGAAACTACAGGGAACAGCTCAAGGGTAAGAAATGCCTATGGGTGGCATGACAATTCTTTAAAGATAGTGTGTGGAAGGCTCAGAGGAAACATCTCTCATTTAACAGAGGGACCAAGACTAGCAAAATAGGTGTTCAAAGCCCAGGAAGTGTTTGAGCTCTGGCAAGAGCCAAGAAACAACTGAGAGGAACAACTTTCTAAAACAACTTGCTAAAGGCATCATAAACCACTAATAAATCCCTTTTAATTCATAAAGAACAGAACAGCAGCCTGAAAATGTAGCACCAATGGCTGGCCAAGGTATGAAAGCAGCTGGGAAGGAAAAAGGCTCAGCATTAAAGGTAAATGAAGGTACTCAGGGATGTGCTCAGCGATCCTGAGGGCAGATGAAAGGGAGGATAAAGGCAGGAATAAGCAGTACATAAATTCTTTTAAAATTTTACAGCCTAAGCATGAGAAACTGCTGATCAGGGCACTTGATCTCCACTGCAGACAAGCAGAAGGGATGGTAATGGAGAACAGAATTAGCAGCGGATTGATAAACATGATACAGCAGTGAAGAGCTTCAAAGCAGAGAAATTCACAGGGGGATTCTGGAGGAATCAATGGATAATCAAATCAGGACTGGAATTTTCAAGAAGCTTTTAACAAGCTGCTTCACTGATGCAGTGGGATAAGAGGGAAATCCCTTGCATGGACCAAAAACTCATTAGAAGACAAGGCAATGGGCTGGAATAAATGAAAGGAGGTCCCAGGGCTGTGTGCAGTGACTTGGACACTTCAACATATTTGGGAGGGCTTTGGAGGAGGGACTGAGAAATAAAGGGCTGTGGTCTGCAAGTACTTTATTATTCATGGCACTAGGAAAGGAAATTCACTGAAGGCAGTTGTGGAAGGACCTAATTGTCTAATTGTGCAGTAGAACAGCAGGTGGAATTCAAAGGACTGCATGGGAAGTCGTGTGCTGGGGGAAAAGCAGGATTCACTTTGGAGGAGCAGTGCTGGCCTGAGTTACCTCCCAGCACCAAGGACAGGCAGATGGAGTCAAGGTGGAACACTCAGGGCTCCACAGTGGGTCAAAAAAGTCCATTGAATGTGAGGAATTCTCCAGAAAGGAAGAGAGAAAGAAGGAGAAACACTGGTTTGCCACTGTATATATGTCTGAGTGCCTGGGCCCCAAAATGCACAGCAGAACCAGCGATGGGGCACAAAGGGATCAGAGAATCAGAGAATCATGGAATATCCTGAGCTGGAAGAGACCCACAGGGACCAATGAGTCCAGCTCCTGGCTCTGCCTAGGACACCCCAACAACCTCACCCTGTCCCTGAGAGCTGTGGCAGGTTTGGGGCTCAGCAGCTCTTTCCTACTGTACTCCAGGGTCTGCCACCTCATTTATTACCTTCTGTCATATTCCCTGTCAGTCACACCTTTCTAGGATTCTAGCCATAGTTTGTTTTCTTTTTAACATTTAGGTCTTGGTCTATTCAACCTAAAATCTCCGCATGGGCCCTTGTGCTCCTCCTGGGGAAGAGGAGACTGAGGGCAGAGCCTGTTGGGGTCTGCAGCTCCTCCTGAGAGGCAGGCACTGATCTGTGCTCTGTGGGGACCAGCGACAGCACCCAGGGAATGGCTGGAGCTGTGTCAGGGCAGGCTTACGGTGGATCTCAGCAAAAGGTTCTTCCCCTAGAGGGTGGTGGGCACTGAACAGGCTCCCAGTGCAGCGGGCATAGCAATATCTGACCATGTGAATACAGTATCCATGATTAGAGCATGAACTCATCCCCCAGACCAGACACACAAACCAACCCAGCACCTCAAATCCCTGCTGAGCTGCCTCTGGAGCCACAGTGGCCTCTGGAATCCAGGCACACACTTAGTGAAAAGGCTCCAGAGTCAAAAATATTTGTGGGGCACCTGGTCCAGTGTGAATGCTCAGGAAATGCCCATGTGCAACACCTGCCTGACATCAGCACCTCTGCTTTCAGCAACTGAGATGTCCCCCAGCAGAGACAACTTTGTGCAGCTGGTGAACATCTGCTGAGGGGCTCAGTGTTGAGGTTTGGACAAATGCAGGTTTAGTGCAAAGCTCCCAGCATGGACCATGGCTTCCTTCTGGGCTGTCCATGCTTGGGGGTCATCTGTGAGAAACAGCTCCCAGTATCTTTGGCCAAGGGCAGGAAAGGCCTGATTAAGCAGGAATACCTTGAATTAGCAGAAATTGGAAGCAGTCCATCTGCCTCATTTGTCTGAAAAGGCTCTCTTCTTCTTAATAGGGCATTTGCCCATTTTAGCAAGAAAAGTCTCACATTTATGCTCTGGTATGGTGGCTCTCCAGGATGGCTGCAACACCTCAGGGACAAAGGTAAATCACATTTCCATTTCCTTGGGCAAGGCAGCTGTTTGGATATGATAATCACCGTGTTTCACCCCACCCCCCTCGGCAGGGTGTTCAGTGGGAGGTGTAACCTTGAGCTCAAACACAGCTCTCTGCTCAGAGCGCTGGCACCTCACCAGCTGCTTCACCTGCCCCAGGGGAGGCAAAGATCCCTGGCAGGGGCTCTGAGCAGGGACGTGTCACCACAGCATCCATAGCAGGGGGAGATCTGGAACCTAGGCTCTATGCCCTGATAGAATCAGTCTAGAAGCAAGATCTAATGAGGCTAATTAAGCAAAGTCTGGCAATAAATCACCTACTGCTTAAACCCCTTTAGAAACAAGATGGTAAATGCCCTGAAGTGGTTCCCTGCTCCAGCTTCAATCACAGGGGCCACAAGGCCAGTTTCAGAACCTTGCAAGGAAGCCTGGAGTGCCACTACCCCTGTATTGCCAGCTTTGTTTTCCCAGTTTGCCCTGCACTATTAGGAGGAAAACATTCCCCTCTGTGGGGCCTAAGTTTTCAGGTTTCTGGGCACCCAGAAGCAGGGGAGATGTGGGGCAGACAGGGAGCAGAGCAGTGGGCAGGGGAACCCCCTGCCCTGGTGGACAGCCCAGGCTGGGCTGTGGGGAGGTGACCAGGGAGCTGTGCTGTGGCCTGGACAGCCTCACTCACTGCACTCTTTGCAGCACTTGACCTCCCAGGGCAGCACTCTGACATGGGGCAGGGGGATGTTGGTGTGTGGAAATGGGGGCAGAGGGCAGAAGGGGCATCTCACATCCCTTCAAAGCAGCAGTGGTGCTGCTGTGCTGCTCTCAGCCATACCTGGCTCCTGCATTTCAGGAGAGAAGCTGGAAACACAGGGAGGGTGGATGAAGACCATGAAAGGATGGGAGAAAAAGCACTGGAGTGATGTAAAGCACTCACTCTATCTGCCTTTTGAAAAACAGATTGAAAACAGTCTTGATGAAGCATAAATTCACCCTATAAAGAGAAAACACTGAGTGCAAATGACGTTCTTTTTGTCTTGAAATGAAAGGCTAAACCTGACTCTGTTCCTGGAGGAAAAGCCAGGTGTGTTCAATTGGAAGCCAGACATGGATGCTCAGCAGTGAGAGAGACTTGGCATGGAATTAACTCTGGGCAGTTAATCCCACAAGTGGGACATTGTCTTTGCTGAGATGTTCAAACTAGCTGCCTGCTGGAAGGTTGTGCCTCTGTGGTGACTGGTGGCCACAGAGTTGGGGTGAGGGCTGGCCCTGACTGTCAGTGTGAGGCAAGGGCAGGGAGGGCAGCAGCAGATTCCCTGCCCCAAGGGGTAAGAGCTGAGTGCCCAAAGGCCTTCTCCTTGTCCAGGGTGGATTTCAGCAGCAGGGGAACCTTCATCTGTGCCAACTCAGAGGTTCCCTGGGCTGCAGAGCCACTCCAGACCCATTTCCAAGAGCTGCCCTGTGGGATCTCCCACAAGGGTGATGTCACTGAGTTTGTGCCACTGCTCTGGTGGGAGGACACAGATTGTCCCACATGGTCAGAACCCTGTGCTGAGAGCTGGGTGTCCTGGCTGTTGTTTTGGCTGCTGGGCGATTTCATAGTGTGGTGGTTTGGTTTTCTTGGTTTTGGCCTGGGCCTTCCCTAGTAACCAGGTTATAACTAAGGAAGTATTCCACACCATTCCTTCATGTAATCAGGGGTATATAAGATTGGGGAGTTGCCTCCCTCTCCCTCTCTCTCTCTCCCTTTCGTGTGCTGGGGAGGACATCAGGTCTCTGTGTCGGCTTAGCTCTTATCTATGTGAGCTGAGACCTATCGGAGAAACTGGTGCCTCAGTCGTTCGGAGGTGGAGATCTGTACTGTTTCTCTTGAGGAAAGTTATTTTTGGTGAGAATTTACTGTATTAGTTACTTATTGAGCTTTTCCCTGAGTTTACGAGCATGTGTGTATCTGGTTTTTTTTTTCCTACCTATTTTTGTCCCATTTCCCTTTCCCTTCCCCCTTTTCCCTTTTGGAGTTGTTTGGGGTTCTTATTCTGTAGATTCATAGTGTTTGATTGTATATAATTATAATATATGTGAATATATATATACTTTTACTACAATTCTCTTTTGGGTTTTTTTTTCCCTTTTCTCTTGGCGGGGGGAAATCTGTGTGGCTGCTGTTGGGTTTGGCAGGGAGCCAACCCAAACCTCCACACACTTAATTGTGAAATAATAGAACATCTTGAGCTGGAAAGGACCCACAAGGATGATCCAGTCTAACTCCTGGCCCTGCACAGACACCCCAATAATCCCAGCCTGTCCATGAGAGGATCTAAACATCTGGGGATTCCTTGATGTAGAACTGAAAGATTCTCGCATGTTTTTAAGGTTCCAAGGTTCTCATTTTTTCAAGGCATGTTGCCATTTCCCGACAGCTGACGGGATTGTGTGTGCCCATGTCTGCCGAGCATCCAGGAACTGATTTCATTATGCAGAACGTGCCCTAACTGGCAGGGGAATTATTAATGCACATGGTCTTGCTGCAGGAGGCAGGGACAGTTCCCCATCCCTAACAAGCACAGTGACGAGTGCTCCTGATTTTTTTGCTTGGTTAAACAAGGAGAAGAAATCAAACACAGACTGTCTTGAGCTGGGAGAGAACAGCAAAGAGATGAGGGGCGAGGCTTAGTGCCACCTTTGCAGGGAAGAGGGAGCAGCAATGTGTTGGGCTAGAGGAGGTGGGCTGGTGTACTAGGGCTGCTACATGGGGTGTCAGAGCTGCAGAACCCTGATTTAGCCACTGGACAGCAAATATCATCTCTCCCCCTCTTGAGCAGTGACAGCACCCAGGGAATGATCTGAAATTGTCTCAGGGCAGGCTTAGGTTGGATCTCAGCAAAAGGTTCTTCCCCCAGAGGGTGGTCAGGCACTGAACAGGCTCCCCAGGGCAGTGGGCACAGCCCCAAGGCTGCCAGAGCTCCAGGAGGGTTTGGATGATGCTCTGGGGCACAGGGGGTGACTCTTGGGGATGGGCCTGTGCAGGGCTGAGGGCTGGACTTGAAATTTGTGGGTTCCTTCCAGCTCAGCACATTCTGCGACTGTGACTCTGACACAGCTCTCACCCCTTGCCCTGAGGAAGCCTCTGTCCCTGCCAGTGCCCTCTGCTCACAGATGGCACAGGGGAGGGCAAGAAGACTGTGCTTGCTCCCAGCGGGCAGGCTGAGAGGAGGGGACAATGCAGCTTCTCCACAGCTTTGCCCTAGATTGCAAGTTCCCCGGTTCTGGAAGCTGAAAGGATATCGGGCAGAAAGGTGCCTCCTCCTTGCTGCCTGGAGAACACCTCTCATCCCACACAGGGGTGCCCTGTGCACATGAACTCTTTGCTGCTGTCCTTGCCAGCACTGCTTGGGGCAGTGCTCTGCACAGATTTCCTCTGGAAAAGCCTCCCACGTGCCGAGCGAGGCAGGTCCTGCAGTGCTACGGGAGGTATGGGTCCAGCAGTGACCCAAAATGCCACAGAGACCCTGCCAGGCTTCCCTGCCACTGCCCAGCCTGCCACAGCTCTGCCCTGGCAGCTCTGGCGGAAGGGGCTCTGCAGAGAGCTTTGATTCATTTTATACAACGTGCTTTATGCATGATAACAAAGAGCAGCACAGCGAGGGACACCTGAACTTGGTTACAGTATTTATGACCATTATTGATGGAAAGGCTGCCCAGCCACGAGCAGACAGCAGGTGTGACAGATGTGCAGGGCTCTCTGCTGTGCTTTGTCAACACCAAACCTGCCTGTGAGTTCTGTGCTGTTCCTGGACAGAGACAGCCCTTCACATTCCTTTGAGTCCACACTGACCTTCGGCAGCCTCTGCCCAGGCTGCCCACAGGAGGCTGTGCTTGGCACTCCTGGCCTTTTCCTGCAGTGAGGATGTGGTTAATTAGGCCAAAGTTCCCTCCCTGCCCTACTTTGGCAGTGACATTTACTCCTCCAGTTTCTTTGGCTGCTGATCTTTAGCTCGAATTAATGTCTGTGCTCCATCCTGGGGGAGCCTTCGCCAGCCATGAAGCCTGTCTCAGCCATCCTCTGTCCTGCCACTCACTGAGGCACCAGTAATTACCCTGACTGCCTCTGTGCCGCTTGCAGGAGATGTGTCTGCACCTGCAAAGCTTGAAACAATGACAAATGTTAACACAGAATTGGCGGAGCAATGGGAGTTCCCTCTAGGATGCTACTTAGCCACAAACAGCTTAGTCAGGTAGTGGCCACCAAGCACAGAATTGCTTCCAGATCCTGATCTGCCTGAGAAATGCCTCAGAATTGTCCCTCATGAATGTCTCTAATTGCTGAGCACATCACAGCAAAGCAGTCATGACCTGTTTGCTGCTCCACCACTCTGGAGGAGAACTGAGGGGCTGACAGGGAGAATCCCTGGGAGCACAGGGCAGAAAATCTCAGGCCCTCCGAAGTCAATTGGAGTGATTCATCCAGAGCCTTTACAGCTCTCTGCAGTGTTCGGGGCTGTTATCATGTCCTGGAGATAAAGAGCAGGGCAATCAAATTTCCAGTGAAGGGAAATCAGTGTTCTCTAGAGGCTCCTGAGCTCCCACCTCAACACCAGCAGCACTTATTTCACTGGCTGTGGCCTCTGCCAGTCACACTCGAGCTGTCTCACAGGTGTGCGGTTTACATTTTATACATGGTATTTTATGGGAGGGAGAGGGAATCTCCCCCAAATTTGGAAAAGTGGATGAACAGAAGCACCACTAAACCATGTGGGAAGAGGAGGGAAGTTGCAGCAGTGTTACAAATCCACGGGGCTGTCACACTCCACTGCCCCCAACAAATCATGTGTTTGCCTCAGTGACTTGCCATGCCTTTGTTTCTGTGGGGTTGAATCTTTACATTTCCACTATCTCCCTCAGAATTCCTGGATTCCGGCTGCCTTGTGCCTGCAGAGCTTCCCAGCTGGGGAGGCACAAGTCCCTGGCATGGAGGAAGGTCCTGGATGGATGGAGGAGCTCTGGGTGCTTCTGTCCTGCTGACCAGGGTGAGGGCTCTCTTGTGCCTGAGCCTGGAATAGCCCCAGCCATCAGAACTCCATGAGTGGTGAGCTGAGCAACCTCCTAAGAGGGGAAGGAACATCCCTGGAACAGTCTGGTGAGGCCAAGCCAGGCACCCACCTTGCCCCCAGACACCCAGCTGTGCACAGGGACACCTCCTGGAGGGTTTGGGGGGAAATTCATTAAACAAATGAGCATTTAGGGTATAGAAAGGATTTATTAATCCAGATCTAAATATCTCATGTCTAAGCAGACAAATGGCCAAATGCTCTACTTGATATTTGGGGTTCCCTGTGAATTAGAGGGAGGTAGACAAATGATCTTATGAGCTTGATTATAGAATCATGGAATGGTTTGGGTTGGAAGGGATCTTAAAGCTTATTCAGTCCTACACCCTGCCATGGGCAGGGACACCTTCCACTAGCCCAGGTTGCTCCAAGCTCCGTCCAACCTGGCCTTGGACACTTCCAAGGATGGAGCAGCCACAGCTTCTCTGGGCACCCTGTGCCAGGGCCTGCCCACCCTCACAGGGAAGAATTCCTTCCCAATATCCCATCTATCCCTGCTCTCTGGCAGTGGGAAGCCATTTCCCTTTGTCCTGTGCCCCCAGGCCCTTGGAAACAGTCTCTCTCCATGTTCCTTTCAGGTCTCTTCAGGTACTAGAAGGGCACAATTAGGTCACTCTGTAGCTCCTCTTCTCCAGGCTGAATTATTTGATTAATCAAAAAAGTGACTGTTGCAGACAAGTACAAAGAGTGAGAATGCTGTGCCTGTCCCAGATTTTCCACTCTGGGAAGCTGGCCATCCAGCTGGGATGGCTGGGACTGGGCTCATGTCTGTGTCTCTGGATGGGCTCAGGGAAGCGGATCTGCAGGAAGGAGACCCTCCATCTCAGGCAGATTTCATCCTCTCCCCCAGTAGTCACCCAGCTCTGCCTGAGTCCTATCAGACAAAATAACTCTCAGGTGAAAATGGACAATTGTTCGAGAGGTTTTGTTCTCTAAAAACTACACTTTCAGGTCATTTGAAATCAGTCAGAAATACAGGTCAGGTTTTTTAAACAACTGTGTCAATAAAAAACCCAACTAAAACATATTCATCCTCCACCCAAAAAAACCCCCCAATAAACAAAGAAAGAAAGAAACAAACAAAACCTCAAAGACAAAAACAACAACAAAAACAACATGAAAACTTAAAAGCTTAAAATACATTAAATATTTTCCTTGAGACCAAATGCTTATCCTCTTGACATTTCCCTAAATTAATTCTTTAAAGGTGTTTGAAAAGCCCAAGCTAAACATTAAAAACATTCGGAGGCGTTGTGGCTCCCCTGCTTCCTTGTACCATCCGCTGCTTCCCTCTGATTTGGGATGGTCTCTGGAGGTGTCAGGAGCAGAGACACCATCTGCAGATGATGAGTACAAAGCAAGACCTGTCCCAGGAGAAAACCCTTCCAGCAAAAGGTGGGACCTCCTTGCAGCCCCTTGTGGCCCCATTTTTCATTCACCACAGAATCACAGAATGAATCATAGAATGATTTGGGACCTTAAAGCCCATCCAGTTGCACCCCCTGCCATGGGCAGGGACATCTTCCACTAGCCCAGGTTGCTCCAAACCCCATCCAGCTTGGCCTTGGACACTTCCAGGGATGGGGCAGCTTCTCTGGGCAACCTGTGCCAGGGCCTGCCCACCCTCACAGGGAAGGATTTCTTCCCAATATCCAATCTAACCCCCTGTTCTTTCAGTGTGAAGCCATTTCCCCTTGTCCTGTCCCTCCATCCCTTTTCCCAAGTCCCTCTCCAGCTCTTTTGGAGCCCCTTTAGGCACTGGAAGGGGCTCAAAGATCTCCCTGGAGCCTTCCCTTCTCCAGGCTGAACACTCCCAATGCCCCATCCCCACTGCAAACCAGTTCACTATCCCCACTGCAAACCAGTTCAGTCCAGTGGTGTGAGACCTGCCCAGCACAAGTAGGAGCTTCACTGTGCTGTGCCAGGGGGCTGCAGCAGTGCCAGATCAGCTGGCAGTGTCAAACTGAAGCTTCCTAAGCCATGAGAAGCATGTGGGTCTCTCTCTCCTCATGCCCTGCAGCAAGGAGGAGCTGGGCAGGCTCCTTTGTGCTGCCTCCTGCTGCAGAGCCAGCCTGCAGCCATTCTTTTTATTGCTGATGCTGCTTCCTATGGAAACAATTTAGTGCTAATAAGCTCCATTTATAATAGTAAGGAATGGTTTGGTGGAATAATTTTCACTAAATACCATTCATGGCTTTGTTGCTTTTCCTGCATGTTGCTAATTATTCTGCATCTGAAATAGCACCCAGAGAAAACACTGAATGCCAGTGAATAGGCTTCTCAGCATTCTGAGAGGATGAGGCAGGGTATGATTAGCAATATCAAGGCCCTAATCCAGCAGACAATGCCCTTCTCCCTGTGTGTGTCTGCAAAATCACAGCCTTTGGAAGTGCTGGGGAAAGGCAGCGATCACAGAACCTCAGGGTCCCAGCGAGGATTTATGAACAAGTTCCTGTCAAAGGGGCATAAATTCATAGACTCACAGAAGGGTTTGTGTTGGGATGGACCTTAAAGATCATCTCATTCCAACCCCTGCCATGGGCAGGGACACCTTCCACTAGCCCAGGTTGCTCCAAGCCCAGTCCAGCCTGGCCTTGGACACTTCCAGGGATGGAGCAGCCACAGCTTCTCTGGGCAACCTGTGCCAGGGCCTGCCCACCCTCACAGGGAACAATTCCTTCTCAGTATCCCATCTCACCCTGCCCTCTCTCAGTGGGAAGCCATTCCCTCTTGTCCTGTCACTCCAGGCCCTTGGAAATAGTCTCTCTCCATCTTTTTTATCAACTCCCTTCAGGTCCTCGAAGGCCACAATTAAGTCACTCTGAAGCTTCTCTTCTCCAGGCTAAGCAATCCCAGCTCTCCCAGCCTTTCCTCCCAGCAAAGCTGCTCCATCCTCTGGCCATCCTGGTGCCTCCTCTGGCTTCTCTCCAGCAGCTCCATGTCCTTCCTGTGCTGGCCCCCAGGGCTGGAGCAGCTCTGCAGGTGGGGTCTCACCTGAGGGGGCAGAGGGGCAGAATCACCCCCTGTCCTGCTGCCCAAACTGTGGGACCAGCCCAGGGCACGGGGGGTTCTGGGCTGGGGCAGGTCCAGCCTCTCCCTCACCAGCACCCCCAACTCCTTTTCCCAGGGCTGCTCCATCTGCTCATCCCCAGCCTGAATTGATCCTGAGAGTTCCCCAACCCAGGGGCAGTACCAGCACTTGGCCTTGTTAAACCTCATGAGATTCCCGGTGTTGCAGGATGGAAGGTGGTGATGTGAACAAACCAGCCCTCCCACAATGCTTGAGGAGGGAAGTGAGAATAATCAGGAGTGTTTTTCTGTATTGAGGGAAACAGGAAGCAACACAGTGGCTCAGATCCTTAATCCTACAGGGGTTCCAGGTGAAGAGTTCAGACAGGAGATCCACAGTCCTTGGTGCTGTGTGGGTGCTCTGAACTGCTGTCCTTTCCCAAACCCCCTGGCCAGCACAGCTGGCTGCTCTGCCAGGTGTGCAGACAGGAGCTGGCTCTCCCAGTCAGAGATGGCAGGATGGCAGGTCCCTGTTGATCTGAAGGCATGGGATGAGGATCCAGGCCTGCTCTCTTGACCCTCCTAGTGGAGAACCACAGACTCAGCTGGTGGAAAATCAAATCCATTCCTGCTCCAGTGACAGGAACTCAACTTTAGAGACCTTACTCCCAGCACAGCTCTGCAGCTTGATGCATTATCTGTCACATTCTCACTCAGAAGGTGAAATTTTTGTGAAGTAAGGGAGGTTTCCTCCAAATAAAATGCAACACTTTGCCCTATTTAACTTTAAAATGCAACCTTCTGTAGCACCAAATGCTGCTGTGGTTGGACAACTGACCGATGATCCCAGCAAAGCAGGTACAGAGCAAGTGAAGGCTATGCCAGTGAGAAATGCACCAAGCAGTTCGCATTCTTGAAGGTCCTGCTACTGGTGGGACCAGATGGCTGTGCAAAACAGAACCAAACCAAAGCCAGAACCAAACAAAAACCCCCTCACCAAAAAAAGGAGGAACTTTGATGAGTTGGCCCTAAAATCCCTTGGTGAAGGTGTGATTGCCTTGTGATCGATGCAGCATCGTGCCCTGTGACTCAAGGCGAACGACAGGGTTACAAACATGCCACTTATTTTTTGGCTTTTAATTTCCCTCTCATGTAGCTGAAATGTTTTTCCCTTGTTGCACCTCAGAACAGAGGGCAGAGGGTCAGTGCCTCTCCACATGTGGAAAAACTAAGGTAACCCAACTGCTGTAGCACACCTTTTTACACACCAATTTCCAGCTCAACACTGTCAATCCACTCTATTTGCTGTTTCTCTTGATGCCTCCAGCTGCTTTGGGAAGCTCTAACAAGGCTCTGTGAAGACTGGGCAGCATCAGCCAAGGCCCAGTGGTAAAGAGCACCAGGCAGCCCCAGCACCTCTACCCCAGATTAAATACAGCCCTGAGACCTTGAACAACCGAGGCACCTTGAATCCCTCTGTTGTAGCAGTGCCACTGACAGCAGAGGAATCCTGGGATTCTGGCAAGCTTCCCATAGGATGCTGCTGCTGTGTCCAGCAGTGACAGTTCCAAAGCTCCTGGTCCAGCTCCTGCTCTGTGTGGCAGAAGCTGCCTGGCAGGCTGAGCCTGAGCTGTGCTCACGTGGGAGGAGGTGCAGGGCAGCAGGAGGGAGCAAAGGCTGCTCACTCCCAGGGCCCTGCTGTGGGTGCCCACGAGAAGAGACATTCCCTCCCACTGACCTCAGGGCAAGGGGAACAGCTGGTAAGATGTCCCTGGACCCCAAGACCTCACTGCTCATCTACACACAGTGTATTTATTTCTTTTCATGCAGCAGCTGAGGTGTTGTGGTCTCTGAGAATGCTTTGCCTTCTCACTGGGGACTTGTTTCACAATAAGATTAGGCAAAAGAGGTTTATCTCATTAGCACAATGCAGATGCAGGCCTTATTAGGGGAGGGGGAAAGCAGCATCTGTGGATTGCCCTGTGCTGGTATTTTGGGCAGAAGCGTTTGCTCTGAGACAATTATGATTTGCAGGTAAGCGGTGTGAAGTTGCTGGCAACTTTTAAATTAGAGCCTTTAAAGAGATGATAAAATTACTTCCTTTGGAATTCAGGCTGGTGTCCCACTTTGCTTGGTGCATTTATGGATAGACCACCACCTGTAGCCTTATCACCTGTTTTACATCAAGGTATCACTTCATTTGCTCCCAAGGTGAGTGTTTTTGCAAACACATCACTGTTAATCTTCAGTTTGCTGCATAGCAAGCTGGACACTGAGCAGTGGTGTGACTCAGGCCAGCGAGGGACACAGACACACATTCTGCTGACAGAATGCAGGGAAAAGAGATCTTTAAAGTGCTTGTGACCAGCCACGTTTCATTTCAGAGAACCGCAGCTGAATTCTTGTCACATCTGCAGCCACCTCATTACGGAACTTCCTCCAGGAAAACAGGAGATGCTGCTGCTTTCAAAACAGGGACTTGATGGGACCTGTCATCTCCCTGAAGCCAACACAAGAGCAGTGTGAGCTTGCAAGAGATGATTTGTAGGAGTTTGAAGGAACATCGTCCTTCCAGACCCCTCACAGGGATGTTTTCCCATTGTCCCTGGCTATGGTCTGCACTCTGGGCAGACAAATCCCAGATCTCTAAATGACTGACAAAACTGATAGCTCTGGGACCACAGGACTCTGAATCCTCAGTGGCTTCAGGAGCTGGTTCTGTTTATCCTTTCAGTAGTGCCTGGTTGGAAAAGCAGCCAAGGGAGCAGTAGGAAATCCTGAGCTTTAAGAAAAGAGTATGACCAGCTCCCCTAGCACTGGGGCAAGGCTTGTGTGAGCTCTGACATGGGGGCAGAGCGTGGAAGACACTGGAAGGTGGCGTGGGGGAAGCCCAGGTGGTGTTTGGGGTCCTGGATGCACCCCCAGTGTTTAGGTCCACTGGTTGTGCCCAGGGAATCTCACTGGGACCTGTCTGAGAGACTTGGACCCCTTCGAGAAGAAGCTCAGAGCAGATTGGCCCCAAAACCTTGGCAGGGTCTCTCTCTCTTTGTGGGAGCTGCTCTAAACTGAGGCTCCCATGACCCCAACTTGGCTGGTGCCAGTTTGACCTCAGACTGTCCTTGTCACCACACACTTTCCTGGTGAGCACTGGAGTGTGACTGGTCCTGGACACTGATCAGTATTGGACTGATCCTGGTGGATCAACCTGATCCTGATCCTGACCCTGACATGTGGACCCAACTTCCTGGCTTGCCTCATACCTTGCTCACCCCTGTGGTCTTTTCCACCATTCCAAACTCTTGGCCATGATCACTGGACTTCCTTTGGCCACCTTTTGCTCAGCATTGTGGGAAAGACCCATGTGTTGGTGACACCACTGCTCACGCTCAGCTCCTGCCTGTCCTTCCCCTGTCCTGATGCTCCCTGCCAAACAGGGTCTTTAAACCCCAGACAACACACAGGCTGTGGATTTACCATGATCCAAAAATTCACTAAGAGATGCTGAGCCATCAAGGGACCTGGACTGGTGTGTTGAGCAGCACTTGCACTGAGCAGTGGCAGGAAGGCAGAGAAGAGACAGGAGTTGATGCAGAGCTGGTATTTTCTCCCCCAGCCCCAGCAGGAGGCCTGGGAAGTCTTGGGGCAGAGCTCTTTTTTGGGCCATGTTGCACAGGAGCAAAATAATCTCTCAATCTACTCTGAAGTCAAGGCCACACATGAAAGCCCAGTGTGACCAGTGCAAACACCTTGGAGGGCTCTGGTACCAGCCTGGGGACTGTGTCACACACCTGAGGGGACCTCCCAGTGTTCCCACACTCAGGTTGAGAGAGACCATCATGTGCTTTGAGCCCACAGCCCACATCCTACAGGCCATAGAATAATTTGGGTTGGAAGTGACCTCAAAGATCACCTAGTCTCACCCCCTTGCCATGGGCAGAGACACCTTCCACTAGCCCAGCTTGCTCCAAGCCCCGTCCAACCTGGCCTTGGACACTTCCAGGGATGGGGCATCCACAGCTTCTCTGGGCAACCTGTGCCAGGGCCTGCCCACTCTCAGAGGGAAGGATTTCCTCCACATATCTTGCCTCGATTTCCCCTCTTTCAGTTGTGATTCATTCCCCCTTGTCCTGTCACATCAGGTCCTGATGAACAGTCCCTCTCCAGCATCCCTGTAGATCTTTTTCACTGGAAGCCAAGGAGCACACGCAGCTCAAACACCACCCAATCTGTCCCTGCCTGGTGAAAAGACCCTCCTGGGTTGCTCCTTTCAGGGACTGCTCTACAATGATCTCGAGCTCCAGGATTTGAAATCTGTGCCTTGGACATCAGGAGAGTGATTCCACAAGTCTCTCACATGATTTGAGCAGCGCTTAATGTTTAAGACTCACCCATGCTGACAAAAACATTTCCCATTTGAGTCACAGGCTCGTAGCAGTTTCAGGAGCCCAGAAACCAGGTCCTGGCCCATCTTCATTGTGCATTGAGTGGTGGGGAAACAGATCCCTTCGATGTTATAACTATGTATCACTATGGCAATATTCTAATTGACATTTCTGGGGTATTAGAGAGTCTGAAAGTCATAAACTTAATGAAAGTATGTTCTTATTGCACTTCAACTTCATCTCTGATTAAATCAAATTTGCATAATGGAAAGTTATTACATTTCCATGTTTCTAATTTCCCTTCCACTCCCCCCCTCCTTTTTCCTTCTTTTGCCAAGTGTGTCTCAAGTTTTGTTTATAGCGAGGGCTCTGAAGGTCGCCCGAGCCACGGCTTTGCTGAAAAATGTTTTTAATAATTTGTGTCAGAGAGCCCAGGAAGCGAACCCCCGAGAGCTGAGAGCTTTGTGGTGCTTTGAAATGCCTCCTGCTCTGCCCAGTAATGAGAGCACTGCAGCACCGGGTGTTATTAAGTGATTGTTGCAAGAGAGAGGTGCTGGAAGCTGTGAAAGGTAATTTATCAAGGAGAGGCAAAGCTGCTCATCCCCAGCCCTACCCTTGTGCCAGCTTTGCAGAGCGTTTTAAGCAGAGTATGTTTTTATTTTTAATAAACAAAAGCTCCCATCTCTGCCAGCAAGCAAATGATAACGTGTTCCTCGCCAGGGTGAGCGACGACTGTTCCTAAAGGCAGCTTAAGCAGAACGGCCCTGGGAGAGTTTGGAGTGTAAGAAAGGTCTGAAGCCATTGGAAAGTGTCCAAAGGAGGGACACAGAGATGGTTCAGGGAATGGAGGGGAAGCATGTGAGGACACTGAGGGCACTTGGTGTGTTCAGCTGGAGAAGAGGAGACTGAGGGGAGACCTCATTGCAGGGACAACTCCCTGGGGAGGGGCAGAGGAGGGGCAGGCACTGATCTCTGCTCTGGGGGGACCAGGGACAGCACCCAGGGCATTAATGGCTGGAGTTGTGTCACGGTAGGTTTAGGGTGGATCTCAGCAAAAGTTTCTTCCCCCAGAGGATGGTCGGGCACTGACCAGCCTCCCCAGGGCAGTGGGAACAGCCCCAAGGCTGCCAGAGCTCCAGGAGCTGGATGATGTTCTGGGGCACCGGGTGTGACTCTTGGGGATGGGCCTGTGCAGGGCTGAGGTTGGACTCCATCATTCTTGTGAGTCCCTTATAACTCAGCATATTCTGTGATTCTGTGATTGTCTTTTCCAGGACAGTGGTACAAACTGTTATCCAGGCAAAACTAACTCTGCATGGGTCCCCTGTGTCACACCCTGACTCATCCAGATCTTCACTTCTGTTTTGTTTCACCATGTGTCCCATACATTACCCATGGCAAGAGGTTGACCTGTGTAGATCTGAGGGCATCCATGGAGTTTGGGTTCTCCAGAAGCTGCAGGGTTTGTGTGGGTGAAGGCAGAACAGCTCTGCTGCCCCCTAGGCTCTTGCCTGTCCTCTGATGGTGGGATATGGAGCAGGCACTGCTCTGGTGGAACTGGGTCTTCTCTACCGTGCAGCCCCTGATTCTCTAGCTGTCACCTTCCAAATCATGGCTCAAGCACTGCTGGACAGAACCCTCTGTGAGAACCTCCAGACAACCAAGCAGCTCTGCTCCACAGGAAAGAACTGGGGGAGGACAGCTCCCAATTCCAGGGAGGACATCACTGGGCTGTTAATGATCCATAACCTTTCAGTGCACCAACAAACAGCTCCGGGCTGGGAATTAGGGATCAGCCATCCTGCTCCCAGCCAGCACATTCCCATACCTGGCATTCACCAGCACATTTCCTCTTCTTTGTGAATTTTCCACTCTGTTCTACAGTGCGTCTCAACAAGACATGAGGAAGCGGGAGAAGGGCATTTTGACCTTTCAGGACCTTGAGCTGAAGTCAAGCTCATTGTTCCAGGGAGAATAGGGGTCCGAAGGGATGTGGAAGCTGAAACTGAGACACTGCAGAAAACTTAACTCAAACAGTAGTTTTACTACCAAAGGTGGCCAAGTAAACAGGCAAGAAACCCAATAGAGAAAGAAAAGAGAAAATAAGCCTCCAGGTGCAAACACCCAAACTGACCAGGTGTTCCCCAGGAGCTGTCTCACCAACCCCTGGAATGCCCAGACTTCCCTAGCAGTGGCTGCATCCTCAAGGGTCATCAGGCTCACAGGTGACAGCGGGTGTCCCTGCCAAGGCAACATTGTCCTGTCATGTGAAGCGAGCGAGCCCCAAAACATGAGCCATCTGCCTTTCATCGAATTGGCCAAATGATGTTTACCCGAGCGACGTGGCCAGGGCCGCCCAAGCAAAGCTATTTGGCACTGCCCCTCATGTTACATAACTGGTACTTCTCTGCACTTGCGTGGGTCTCTCCGCACCTGTGCGGTCCATTTCAGAGGGTCTTCCCTAATTGAGTCTGGGGGTTTACTTCATCCTCCTCCTCCTCTTTTTCTGCTTCAAGTGCCCTTGGAGGGCCATCAGCCAATCATGAGAAACCAATTAATTTCAGTTTACACAGAAATCTCTCAAGGCTAGAGACTGTCTTTATCAGCCTGTTTTCCCATAACTTGGCAAGAGAAAACCCAGCTTCTCACAGGTGGCTGGGCCAAACACAAACCAAAAATACCCATATGGAATTCCACCCGAATACACTCATTCTTCCCACCCTCCAGCATAATGGAGGTCAGCACAAGGTCGTTCAAGGTGAGGAAGAAGCATCAAGAGGCAAAGCATCACCTCCTCCTCAATCCTCATTAGTGTCTTACACACAGGAGAGCCCTGGCCAGGGCCTGAGCTGGTGGGCTGTGGGCTGGTGTCTTGAAGCTTGGGCCACATCATGCAGGGTTCCACCTCACCACCACCTTCTTGTCACCTGCTTGTCCTTCTGGATCCTGGACCTGCTGAACAGCACAGAGCACAGTCAGTCAGAGAATTCCCTGCCACATGTCCCCACTCCTGCTATGGCACAACTTTTCACATGTTGGCCCGTGGGATCCTTCACCTCTAGAGAACATAACTGAGCCCTTTGTTCCAGGGTTAATGCAACTAGGAGGTCAAATTCCTGGAAAGTAGCAGTAAATGTCCCTGAAGCCATCCAAGTCAATGAACTGTCTTTAGTCACAGAATCATGGAACGGTTTGGGTTGGAAGAGGCCTTAAAGATAATCTTGTTCCACCCCCTGCAATGGGCAGGGACACCTTCCACTAGCCCAGGTTGCTCCAAACCCCGTCCAACCTGGCCTTGGACACTTCCAGAGCTGGGGCAGCCACAGCTTCTCTGGGCAACCTGTGCCAGGGCCTGCCCACCCTCCCAGGGGGGAATTTATTCCTCATATCCAATGTAAACCTTCTCTCTGTCAGTTTGAAGCCATTCCCCTATGTTCTGTCCCTCCAGGCCCTTGTCTAAAGTCCCTCTTCAGCTCTCTTGGAGCCCCTTCAGGCACTGGAAGGGTCTCTAAGGTCTTCCCAGACCAGAGCCTTCTCTTCTCCAGACTGAACACCCTCAACTCTCATCCCTCTGTCAACTCTCTCGCAGTCAGTGCCGCTTGGTCCTCAGTGACGCTCGAGCCTGAACACCAAAACTGAGCCCTGGTGCTCAAAGCTGAGCCCTGGTGCTCTGACAAGTCCAACACCTCCTGACAGGTCTTTATTTGCTGTCAAGTGAGACCCTTTCCATGGTCTCCTGGAGAGAACTGCTCTACCTGAAGAGATGATCAGCAGAAGGTCCCCTGGGTCTCCCAGATTTGTCACTGCTGCTGTTCCTGTAGCCCAGGGCACATTGTTTCCATGCACATGCAAATGAACTTGGGTTTTGTGCAGGGATGAGGGAACGTGAAGTTCTTCTGCTGGAGACAAGCCAAGTGCTCCTCACACCTGCCCCAAGCTGCCTGTCTGTGCAGGTGTCTGCCCAAGCAGAGGGTGGCTGATCCTGGGTCCTGGCTTGATGGTGGTTTGCTCCCTTTCCTGGGGATAGCAAAGCAGGTTTCTGGCTGTTCCTGCAAATCTTTGCACAAGGAGAAGGAAAAGGCAAGAACAACACTGACAACTCATTCCTGCCAGTGCCTGGGGACAGAGGTCCCACTGTGGACACCTCCTGCCACGCCCTGCCCCAGCTGCTCAGCTCCGCTGCCAGACCTGCCTGTGCCTGGGCAGGATGAGGGGCCCTGGCTGCCTCCTTTGCTCTCAGGATAAGTCTTCACCACACAAATTTGCTGCCCTACACAACCTCCCTTCTCCTCATATGCTTCCTCCTCCTTTGTCCTCTCCACAAACACTGACAGTACCTTTGCTGGGAACAATCTTCAGGATTTCTGCCATTTTCCTCTAAAATACCACCCTGTAGGTGGGGTTTGCTCATCACAGTGGTGTGGGATGAGCTGCTCAGGCAAGGTCTCACCCCTTGGATATGTTGGTTTTTTAATCCCTGCGCAATGGAAATTACAGACCCTTAGGACTTGACAGTTTTGCTGGAATCCAGACTTATATTTTTATATTGCTCAGATGTATTGCTCAGTGAAAAAAAAAAAAAGGGTCTTTGAGCTTTCTTTGTACTTTTTCCCCTCAGAAACCTGACAGTATCTGTGAGAAGAAAATCCATCTGAAAATCCAGTTTTTATTCTCTTGTTGGAAAAATATTGACAGCCCTCATCATGACGCAATAAAAGCAGCTCTCCAGGGATTATGGGCAGTGGGTCTGGTGCCACTAATGAAAATAAACAGGCATTTCCAGCAACCTTTAGCTAAAGACTTGTCCTGCAGGGAGGGAGAAAGAAAACCTCATCAGAGAAACAGGGAGGCAAAAGGCTGTTTAATCATTTGACAGGCCAGCCCTGAGCAGCAATGACAGGACACTGAGTCTGAAAGCCTGTCAGTCCAGCACGGGGACAAAGAAATGCTCTTTGCAGCAAGGAGATGGTGTGAGACAGATTCCACCTCTGTGGTAGGAGCCACAGACCTCTGCTGGCACCAGGAACATCTTTCCAAGGAGTAAGAGGGTCTGAGGTGCAGGATGGGAGCACGGGATGTCCTGCAGCTGCAGTTGCTGTGTTTGTGGGGGCAGCCAACTCTGAACCCTCTACAGAGACAGGCAGGGCTCCCCAGGACCTTGAGGAAGGAGCTACCCCAGATCTACCCCAGGCTCCCAGGTATGGAACCCAGTTTCCTACCAGGTAGCCAAGAAGGAATCTTATATTTTCCCAGCGCATTTAACAGACATTAAACACCATCAGTTCCTGGCCAGCTCTAGACCTTCTCCACCCTTGCACAGGCACCGGGAGGTTTGTACAACATCGACAGCTGCTTTGTCCCTATTATCCCTTCAGAGATGGTCCTACAAAGCCTTGCTGTGGGTCTGGACATGTCCTAGAGCTGTCCACCAGCCCTACAGCAGACTCAAGGCACCCTCCAGCCTGTGCTCCCCAGATGAAGAGCCAGACCTGGAGCCTATATCCTGAGGGCTGCAAAATCCAGGCCAGCACAGCATTGCTGGGCCCACCTGATTTCCAAACTTCCTCCTCCATCCCTCTGGCCCAGCCTGGTCCCAAGGCTGAGGTTCTCTCCCAAGCTGTGAATTCCAAACCACGGAGTCCTCCTGTCTGTCCCAGGAGTTTTCCCTAATGTCACCTCTCCTCTTGCACCAGAGTAGGGTAAAGGAGCTAGTGTCAGACCCTCTTCTGCCTCCCACTCTCCCTACTCCCTGTCTCTGATCTCCTCCTCCTCAGGGTTCCATGAGCAGACTTTCCTGCTTCCTTGGGCACCTACACACCTAAGCAACAGCAATAAAATGCAGGGACCATAAAGAGTCACAGCATGTCCTGAGTTGGAAGGGACTACCAAGGATCATCCAATACCCATCCTCATCCTGCACAGGACACCCCAAAAATTTCACCCTGTCCCTGAGAGCATTGTCCAAATGCTCCTTGGGGCTGTGACCACTATTCTGGAGAGCCCTTTGCTGACTGAAGTGGGACAGAGAGGGACCAACCCCAAAAATGTCCCTGAGCCAGAACCTGGAGAGCCCTTTGCTGACTGAAGTGGGACAGAGAGGGACCAACCCCAAAAATGTCCCTGAGCCAGAACCTGGAGAGGTGGTCAGCAGATGGGATGGCACTTGTGGCTACAGGTACACTTTGCATTGCAACCACGGTAGGAATATTGTGCTCCAGGAATGTAGAGAGGGGTGGAAAGGGAATATTCTGGGCACTACCAGAGGTGTGCCTGTTTTCCTTCAGGCAGAGAAGGCCCAGCTAAAAAACACCAGCTCCTTGGAAAACACTCAAGTTAAAGCTCTTTTCTCACAGAAAAAGTGAATGAAAGCTATTTCAGCTTTCTGTGAAATTTCCAGCCCCTGCTCCAAAGCACAGAAGAGCTGCAATTATTCAAAGAATAAGTCTCCAGTGTTTCTTGTCTTATCAAAATGAGGCCTTTTGTCTTCAGCTCAGTCTCACAAACAGCAAAGTTGTATGGATGAAACACAGCAGGGGGATCCAGCCTGTGCCAGAACCCCTACATGGAAAATTTCAGCCCTAAAGCTTCAAGTCTGGCAGAAGAGTGTGGAACTGAAGGCAGGGCTGGGTAGTGGGAAGCACTGGCAGCCTTTCAATTTCCAGTCTTACTGGTGTCTCTTGTAATATTGACATATTTCCAGTTCAATCCACCCTGGAGGACTTTGCTGGGCAGGGACAAGCCCTGGATGAGGTTTTGCTGCGGATGGAGGGCAAATTCAAGCTCCCATGAGATTTGCCAGACACTGAACACTGGATCCACTGACCAGCTTTGCCATCAGCATAGTTCTGTTGCCTTGTGATGATCCTATGGGGAGGAAGCTCCTTTCTGGGGGAGCCAGGCAGAGTCCAGGGGCAGAGGAAAAGCCACAGGGACCCAGCCTTAGCTCAGAGATGAGAAGCAGGATGAAGGGCTGGATGAGGCTCCAAGTTTTAGGGAAAGGAAGCATCACAACTGGTTTAACTGAGCCTGGGAGGGCTGTCCTGGGCCAGTCCTTGGCCTCTCATTAGCTTTGGCCCCCCATGGACCTCCACAGCTGGGCAAGCCTTGCCACCAGCCTGTTTCACCTCCTGTGCAAAGGGGATGACACTGGTCCTGTCCCTGGCAGGTTCCTCTGTTTTGAAGGACCCCACCTGGCCAAGCCATCAAACTTGGAGTGGAAGGGACTGCATCCTCCCAAGGACACTGAAAGGTAAAGTTCCTCCTGAATGTGATGTTGTGGACATCCCTTGCCAGATGTGACAGAGAAGGTGTGGGGTCAAGAGGATGATGGAATCACAGAGGAAGAACAAAGGAGCAGCCTGGGCTGAAGGATAAACTTGGTGGAGGCATTTTGAGCCTCCCCAGAGCCTTGCCTGACCCCCCCTCACCCATGAGGGAGGCTGGGCTGCCAACCCTGGTAGGTCTGTGCTTTGGACAGTGTCCTGCTGCACCTGTGGATTACCTTCACCAGGTGCATTCCCAGTTCTCCCTGGGGATAACAATCCTCCAGAACATGGCAGGGCCTTCCTGGGGGCTTGGTGGGAGAAACTGATGGGCCTGCCCTGCTGGAATTCCCCTTCCTGACCAGTAACAGCCTCCTTTCTCCCTCTGCAAGGCAGCCCGTCAAAGAATCCCAGAATGTGCTGAGCTGGAAAGGACGTACAATGACCATCAAATCCAACCCTCAGCCCTGCACAGGCCCATCCCCATGAGTCACCCCCTGTGCCCCAGAGCATCATCCAAACCCTCCTGTAGCTCTGGCAGCCTTGGGGCTGTGCCCACTGCCCTGGGGAGCCGGGTCAGTGCCCGACGCCCCTCTGGGAGAAGAACCTTTTGCTGAGATCCCACCTAAGCCTGCCCTGACACAGCTCCAGCCATTCCCTGGGTGCTGTCCCTGGTCCCCACAGAGCAGAGAGCAGTGCCTGCCCCTCCTCTGCCCCTCCCCAGGGAGTTGTCCCTGCAATGAGGACTCCCCTTTGCTGAAATCTGCGTTGCATCCAGTTCCACCTAGGACACTGATGTGAGGACACAGGAGCTGCAGGTGACAGGGGACAGGAGTGTGAGACTGCTGACACAGCACTTTGCCACTGCCCACAGCCTCTGTAGCAGCACCTGTCAAACTTCAGCCTCTGGAATTCTATATAAGAAAATATAAGAGAAGAAGGAGGATGAATGTACTGAAACAGGGCAGTCTGAGATGTCGTGGATTGTTACCTGCTGCTGGGCCAGGAGAGCATGGCCCTCCCGTGAATTCCCATTTGGGATAGAGCAGCTCCATGCCCAGATCCACTCCAGCAGTGCCAGACACCTGTTTGGGTGACTGAACCCAGCCCTTGGCATCAGCACCTTCTTCCTGCTGGTCCTGAGGGCTCTTACCCACTCTCCACCTCCCTCAGAGCCTCTCACCAGCACTGCCATGGGCACAACAGACCAGCCCAGAGCTGCCAAGTGTAAAGGCACCCCAAGTTTCTGCCCAGAGGAGAAACACTCTCCCTCGAGTCCAGGCGAGGCTGAGCATCACTGGGTCTGTGGTACTGCAACACTTTTTGTGCCTGGAAATCACCCCTTGTGTTCCCAATGCTCCAAAATCATTGCGATAAATAAAACTCTCTAACAGCATCCTTTTACTATTAGAAAGGCATTGCTTTATTTCTGGCAGAGCTGTGTGTGAGACTGACAGAGTCACATTCCCACACAGACATTAATACATAATTGTCCTACCTATTTATACACTTATAGCAGACATTGGCTCTTAATTACATAATTGTCTTTCATTTCTTAGTATTCTACTTTCTATTGGTTATTAATTTCTTGCTTTTTATGATAATTAGTTCATATCTTTAGTCTTAATATCTTTTTCCCTTGGAGGGGACTTTCCATCACAAATACTGAGTCTTTGTTAGTCTTCTTTATCTGCTGATTTCTGTAAAAGGTCCTTGCAATTCATAAATCCTGGGTTCCAGAGGTCCAGGTTCAAAAATACATCTTTCTCTCTCTCAGGCTTTGTTCACTGAAGCAAACCAGGGTTAACTTTTAACAAAACAGTTTTAATACTTTTCCCAAGCTGTTCCCACAAAAGTGGTTTATGATAACTTTTTGCTAAATGCTGACTAAAAAATCATTTTTGGCCTAACACAGAATCTATGATTAAGTAAAACAACGAACCAAAACTTTAATCAAAGAAATTAAAAAATAGAAAAGTTGTATCATTTCCAGCACTTGCACCAGACAAATTTTAAGATAAAGCATGAAGAGAAAACACACCTCTTGTGCTGCAAGCCTGGGAGGGAAGTGATGCAATTCAGGCCCTGATTTACAGAGATAAAAGCCAGTTGTGCTCATATTTTCTCCTATCACAGTTCAGCTCCCAGAAGTTTCTCTCTGCTCCATCCATCTCACTGTCAGGATGATTACACAGCCCCGTGGCTCAGAGCCAGTGTTTGCACTGAACTTCCTTCTCTGCTGCAGCTTTTCTTGCTGAGGACAGAGGTTTTGACACGGGGATCTCTGTGGTCTCAGCTATCCCCAAGGCTGCTCTTATTCATGGCCCCAGGGCTGTGCAGGAGCAGAGGCATCCAGGTTTTTGCTCTTCCTAAGGAGCTGTTGAATCCCCCAGCTATCTTTAGAGGTGCTGATGCCCCCAGTGTGAGCAAGAGAGAGTTATGTCCTGTCTGGTCTGGAAAGAGAAGCTGGCAGGAAAACTCCTCGTGCTGAACTACAAACACATGAGGGATTCCTGGGAGGGAAATATTTGCTCTCAGGTGGAGGTGTGTGTTGGAGCAGGGCTTGGCAAACCTGTGGGTGACAGGCTGGTGACACTGGGCACCTGAGCGTTTGGAGGGTGGTGGCAGGTTTGGATGATACACAGTAGTCTCAGGGTACCAGAAAGTGCCACAATCCAGATCTGGACTTCTAAGAGCAGTCAGTTCCTCACACCTGAAGGCACAAAAGCTGGGGGGGTGTGCTCCCCATGACTGGGTCCTCTTTGCTGTGAAATATTTTAGCTGTGCTTAAAGATCATGTCATAGAATCACAGAACTATAGAATCATGGAATCACAGAATCACACAATGGTTTGGGTGGGAAGGAACCTTAAAGATCGCCCAGTGCCACCCCCTGCCATGGGCAGGGACACCTTCCACTAGCCCAGGTTGCTCCAAGCCCCATCCAACCTGGCCTTGGACACTTCCAGGGCTGGGGCATCCACAGCTTCTCTGGGCAACCTGTGCCAGGGCCTGCCCACCCTCACAGGGAGGAATTTATTCCTCATATTCAATGTAAACCTTCTCTCTGTCAGTTTGAAGCCAATCCCCCTTATCCTGTCACTCCAGGCCCTTGGAAATAGTCTCTGTAAATATCTGGAGGGATGTGTGGTGTTTGGGTGATGAACAATGACATCAATGAGACCACATTAGCTGTGCTGGCATATCCTAACCTTGAGGATAAGGTCACTTTGGTACATCTGTGCCAGGACATTGCTGGTGCAGAGATGGTGCTGCACCTCCCTCCAGGCACAACAGTACCTTGAGAAGTGGTCCTGGAACCCCGTTCCCTAAAACATGCAGGACGTTTCCTCTGTTGCTCTTTGGGAAGATCTCTTCCTTATGCAGCCCCTTGGGAAGATCTCTTCTTTAGGGAGGAGCCTGAACAAGGGAGAGAAGCTGCTGCTGGATCATGGGCCTTGCTGTGGAACAGTCACACTCCTGGGGATGAGTCTCTACCCCTAAGCTCCTTAGGATATAAATACAGGCTGTGAAGTTGGACCTGTGGGAAGGAAAGTGTCCTTTGCTCCAGGCATTTTCCTTCCCATGCCCTTCATGATGAGCAGAGGTCAGAAAACGTCCCTCACATTTGTGACTGCTCAGAACAGAGGCAAGGCATGAAATTGGTCTCAATTTGCTGGAATTCCATTTGGTGATTTGGAAATGTTGTGCCTGGCTCTCTGGGGAGGGATTCAGTCACCCACGTGTGACAGTGCCCAGGGCTGTATGACACATGTGCACAGGACAGGCAGATGTGACATAGCATGGGCAGGAAGGTCAGTGCCCTCCTGCAGTGGTGACTCTGCTCTTGTTGAATGCCCACAGGGCCTGAAATGACAGGAGTCATCCCTCGTTGGTTAAAACATGACAGAAGCTTTAGAAGGCTGACACTGAACCCAAGGAAGGGAAAAAAAGGAAAAATACAGGAAAGCTAGAATTTTAAAAAGCAGCAAGTTTTCTTCATGGATTGTTTTTAAACAGACACTTTTTATTCCAATATGACACAAGCCAAGCTTCTGGTGTCATTCCAGAAACAAGATCTCTGCCCTTCTCTGTCCTTCAGCATAGAGAAATCCCACCCACCATCATGCTCAGTGCCTGGTAAAACCAGGAAAAAGGGGTGAATCTCTGCCTTTCGTGAAGCCTTGGCAACCACATCCCAAGCCAGGAACCCGTTAAAGCCTGGGCAGCTGAAGGAATTCACAGGAAAACCAGAGAAGCTCTTTAAAATTCAGATTTCTCCTGTGTAATTTTAAATGATCCTTTAAGAGTTAAACAAAACAGTGACTAGTTCCTTTTAAACAAAACTGACCTTTATCATGTTTCTTTTTCCCAGGTAAGTGCCGGTGTATTTAATGTCTTCAGAGTTTGGGAAGGGAATATTTGAAGTGTGGGGTTTTAAAATATCTGATGAGCAGAAATCCAATATTGACCAGAAGATGGATCACCTGCAGGGCTGGGATTCCTTGGCATGTTCCCAAAAGCTGTGCAGACTTCTCTTTGTTGTTGTAATGGCACACACAGAGCACATCCCAACAAAATGGCTTTAGGAGGAACCCCTTGGCCCCTTGGTCTTCGTGTGCAGGGCACCAGGTCCCCCACCCTGTGCTGCTGGGGTGGTGCTTTCATACAACCATGAATGGTTTGGGTTGGAAGTGACCTCAAAGATCACCTAGTCCCACCCCCTGCCATGGGCAGGGACACTTTCCACTAGCCCAGGTTGCTCCAAGCCCTGTCCAACTTCCATTGATGGAACAGCCACAGCATCATCCACAGGCTGAACAACACTATGAAAGGGCACGTTATCCAGCTGTTTAGTGAGGGAAAATGAGGATTTCTAAGGAGAACATTCACTTTCTGGATTGGGGATGTATTTGCCTGTGTGGGTGCAGTGGGACAGGCTGTCCACAGCAGGCAAGGAACCCCTTGCTGAGGTGGGACCAATGCCCAGCATCATCCTGCTGTCCTGCTGAGCCTGGAGGGGGTCCAAGCACCTGGATCACACTGGCACCAGGAGATGGAAGGTAGAGAGTGTGTGAAGCACTAGACAGGAGGGATGCAGAGGGAACAAACACCAGAGAGCTCCAGCAGGAAGGGAAACAGTAATCCCTTGGCTGCTTGACAGGGACGTGCTAATTTTGCAGCAAGCAGTATTTCCAGCCTGCAGAGTTGGATAGGTTTGTCCCAAATAACCAGGTTTCCATCAGAAAAATCCCATTTCTCTGCCTTTTGGCAAGAAGATGAGCCCAGACACACCTCACTGAGGATGAGCTGTGTCCTGCTCCTTGAAGGAGCATTGCCCAGGGAGTTGAACTGTGGGGTGGAGCAGATACCTTTAAAAGACCAAAAATTTATGGATCTGCAGTGGAGGCTGCGGAGCCTTACTCAGGTACCCTGGGATGCAGTGTGCTCTAGGGGGCAGGAACATGGTGGAACTGGGGTAGAACACACTCAAACTGGCTAAACCATCCCATTTTGGGGAGTAGGTCCCACTGTCCCTGCCAGCTTTGAATACCAGTGGGACTTGTTAACAAAACCACTACAGACCAGGGGAATAAAGTCCTCGACACCTCAAAGCTGGGATGGTGTTTCCTGCTCAGGTCCACCACCATGAGCAGGTCAGATGAGAGACCAGGGGGATTTGTCACTGATGTGCCCCAGCACAAGAGGACATCCCTGAGGAGGGGCATCCCTGCTCTCCAGCTGGATCCCTGCTCCCCGTGTTTGGGGTGCTCTGGGAGCCCGCAGCCCCCATTGCAGGGGTTTTAAATCACAGCTGAGGGTGCCCCAGTTCCCTAGCGGTGTCCCGAAGGCAGCGGGAGGGCTGTGGCTGAGAAATTCCTCTGGGCCGGTGCTGAGCGTGGGGACAGCGGGACAGGCAGGGCACAGGAGAGGGCGAGGGGCGGCTTGGAGTCACTGCCGGGCACAGGACAGGGCGAGGGGCGGCTGCTGCCCGAGGTCACCGGCCCGTCCCCTCCGCCCGCTCTCGTCCCGGCGTCGGCCCGGCGGGTCGCGGAGCCCCGTGGTCCCTGCAGGACGGGCGGGGATGCTCCGAACGGGGCGGGGAGAGGCGGCCGCGGGGCCGGTCAGTGCCGGTGTGTGTCGGTCCGGGCCGGTGTGTGTCGGTCCGTCTGTCCCCGTCAGTGCCGTTCCGTCGGTGCCGGTCGGTCTATCCCCGTCAGTGTCTTTGTGTCCTGGTCTCTCTATTCCAGTGTCCCTGTCAGTCCCGATCTATCCCGCTCTATCCCGTTCTGTCTGTCCCAGTCTGTCTCGATCGGTCAGTACCTGTTTGTCTCTGCCTGTCCCGCTCTGTCCCGCTCTATCTCACTCTGTCCCGGTCTAACCCGTTCTATCCATCTCTCTCCATCCCTATCTCTCTTCGTCCCTCTCTATCCCTTTCTGTCCCGCTCTCTCTCCTTCCTTCTCCATCCCTCTCCATCCCTCTCTATCCCGTCCCGTTCCCGGCCGGTGCCGCGGGCGGTGCGTTACTGCTCCCTAGCGGTACTCGCCGCGGGCCGCGCCGCCTCCGGCGCTGTTTCGGGACCGCGCCCGGTCACACTCGATCCCAGTTTATCCCAGCCTATCCCAGTTTATCCCATCTGATCATACCCGGTCATACCCGATCCCAGTCTATCCCAGTCGATCCCAGCCAATCATACTCGGTCATACCCGACCCCTCCTGAACCCTTTCACTTCTACCTGCACCTACTGGATCGCACCCTGCTCTGAATCACTCCCACCTCTCTCCCATCTGCTCCCATCAACTCCCACCCAATCCTACCTCCTCCCCATCCCACCTGATCCCATTCCGATCCCACCCAATCCTATCCCAATCCCATCCCGATCCCACCCACTCCCATTCGATCCCATCCCACTCCCACCTGATCCCCTCCCTATCCCATCCGATCCCATCTTGCTCCCAGCCCACTCTCAGCGTCTCCCATCTGGAATATTTTTACTTGCTTTCCTTACTTCCTTCTGCTCCTGGGCCTGACAGTGACAGGATTGTGGAGAGGAAAGGAAGAACCATGCTGGGAATCACACCTGGAGCAGAGCTGCTTTTCAGCTCCAGCTGTACCTAAATTTGTCAGTGTCACCATATTTTTTTCTGTAAAAATATGGAATTAGGTCAAAGCACCATTGGAGTCACCCTTCCACTCCCAGTGACAGCAGGAGCCACAGGGCCACAGACCCGTGCTGGGAACAGGAATTTCCAACCAGACAGGACTGAAAGAGGAGAATTTCCCTCTCTGGGAAATAATGGCTGAGGCTGATTTTCAATGGGGCATCAGGAATTCAGGCTGTACTGTTCCTCCTCAAACCTGTCTGCTGAAAGAAATGGGAATGGGTCAAGGAAATAAGTTTCATTCAGGGACAAGTGCTTCCTGGGCTGAATATATTCTGCATGTATGGAGTGTGCTGCCAGCATCTGGATGTGCTGCAGAGCCTGCTGAGAGGGGATGGGAATGGGAAGGAATGTGAATACTGGATACAGCCTTCCTGTAAGGAGAGGCACTTCCAAAGAGAAACAAATCTCGAATATTAAAATATACAGTGAAATCAAAGAGAAACCAGGAGGGGGTAGAAAATAGAACATGGAGCTCTGGAGGAAGAGCTGGACTAAATTAAGGCAGGTAATTGGAGCAGGATAAGGTAGGTGAGCAGCAAAGCTGGAAGGAGCTATTCTTAGCACAAGCATTTACTCATCAACAAATGGAATCCTGCTCTTGGCTCGTGGGTGGCCTTGGGGATGGTTTGTCATTTGGCCGAATTCACTCAGTAAAGTGGATTCAAAAGCCTGTGGGGACACTCGTCTGGGGGTGTCCAGGCTGTCTGAGCTGTAGGGTGAGGAAGAGGCAGTGCAGCTCTCCTGGCTCAGGGGAGGTGAGAGTCCCATTTCACTGGATGCTCTGAAGGGCTGGTTTTGATCCCAAAGGACCAGGGGGATGATTCTTTTTCCCCTGTGTATTGTTGAACTTCTCTTGCATTTTCCAGGAGCTATTGAGGACTCCTGAACTATGGTACAGTATCATCACCTGGGGACAGTAACTTTGTCACAGCTGCTGAGAGATAGGAGAGAGTTGCTGTCCCCAACAAGGTGGGTCTCCAAGGGGTCTCCCACAGCTCGGGCACCGTGGCACGGTCACACTCCATCCAGGCAGAGCTGAAAGGGGACTGCTCTGGTGTGGATTTGGGCCAGACTCCAGAGACAAGACAGACACACAGCCTTCCCCATCACCCCTCCTGCCAGGGGCCTTGGGTGTCCCCCACTAGTGGCGACCCTGGTTTGCAGGCTGGGGAGGGTGCAGGTCATGCTGAGGGAGCAGCTCTGGATGTTTTTGCAGCTCCACTACACACATGGGCCACTGGCTCAGAGACACCAAGTGCAGAGCTGGCCCATGGATAAAGACAGTGCTGTTCCAGCTGGCAAACAACTCTACACACGGTGGCATCAGCTTTCCCAAGTGCTGTGAATGACACCATGGATGGATTGTGCCAAAGAGCTCTTGGGCATTTACCCTGCCCTGTGTAGGCTGTGGGAGGTGGGTAATGACTGATTTCCATTGTGCCTGTTGCTGTGGCTGCACTGAGGATTTGGTACTTGAGCACAAAGCTTCCCCAACAGTGTTTGAATCAAAATCCATCAGCTTCATTCCTGCAAGAAAAACCACTGACTCAGAGGTAACAACCATTTAGGCCAGTTAAGTCTCCTCTGCTTGATATAAAATATCAATTAGTATAAGTCATTGGAAAGAAATAACATGCTCTAGACTATTATTCCTCAACTGTAGAAGAAAATCCCAACAAATTTAGCGCAAATATGTTCATTAAACACTTAAGTGATGCAGTCAGGATTACAACCCATCTGTAAACAAGGGAACAAACACGGTGATCTAATCTCAGAAAAGAACAAAGAAGTGTCGAGGGAACAGACCTGTGTGTATCTAATAAAGAGCTGATAAGCAAATAATAACGGGAAGAGCTAATTAATGTATAAATATCGAGGCCTTCAAGATGTGCAGGGTTTGCACTAAGGGCGGGGAGAGTGTGGGGAGCTCCTTGGGGACAAAGCCCTGAGGCCACCACAGGGGGCGGTGCAGGGCTGGACAGGCAGTGACCAGCCCCAGACAGTTCAGCAGCAGCTGCCTTGGCCCTTCCTGTCCCAAAGCCACCTTGTCACTGTCTGGAATATTCCAGTTCCCAAGAGGAAGGAGTGTGTGACTGCGTGGTGGCACATGGAAAAGGTCAAAGCTGGGAGACATCAGGACACTGCTGAGTGAGTGAGCTCAGTGAGAAGTAAATGCCACGGGGCAGGTACTCGTGAATTGCCACCTGAGCTTTGGCTCCGCATCTTAAGAGACCAGAAGACACTGCAGGAGTGTCCCCCGCTTGCTGCCCAGTGCTGCTGGCTGTACTCAGTGCTGGCTGCCAGAGACACCCACGGGCTCATGCTCACAGGCAGAGCCTCCTCTGGGCAAGTGGGGGATCATGGAATCCCAGGACAGTCTGGGTGGGAAGGGACCTCAAAGCCCATCTCATTCCACCCCCTGCCATGGGCAGGGACACCTTCCACTAGGTTGCTCCAAGCCCCGTCCAACCTGGCCTTGGTCAGTTCCAGGGATGGGGCAGCCACAGCCTGAGCAATCTGCACCAGGACCTGCCCACCGCCACAGGGAACAATTTCTTCCATACATCTGGCCTAAATACCCTCTCTTTCAGTTTGTACCCATTCCTCCTTGTCCTGTCACTCCAGTTCTGATGAATAATCCTTCTCTGGCTTCCTTGTAGCCCTTTCAGATGCTGGAAGGTGGTGTGATATCTCCACACAACGTCCTCTTCTCCAGGCTGGAGAGCCCCAACCTTCCCAACCTCTCAGGATGCAATGGCTGAATCCGGTTCTTGCAAGATCAAGGTGTTTTGTGTTGTGTTTGACCAGAGGATACTGAACCAGGACTCCAGGATCCAGGTGTTTCAGCTGCTAAGCCTGAATATGCTCAGATTTTTCCAGAACATTCTCATGCTTTTTGAGTGTGTTGCTGCTTTTCAGTCTGTCCCAGGCCACTCCTTTCTTGTGTGAGAAGGGAGCACTGCTGCTGGGGCCATGAATCTGAGCTCTTGGCTTGCCACTTCCAGGACAATCCCAGGCTGGAGGGTCCTCAGTGGCACATCTGGTTTATCCTCAGCTAAATTTCTCTCAGTCACAAGGTGATGCAGCTCCATCAGAGGTGAATCATCTCAACCTTGGTTGTGGAGGCTTCCCTAGCAAGTGCTTGACTGCTGCAGCAGCTCTCCCTAAGGAGAGCAGAGATATCTCCCAGTGAGGCAAGAGCAGTCTGTCCCTCAGCATTGTCTGCTCTGACATTGGGAGGCTCTTCTTGCACACTCTGTGCTCTTTCCCTCCACCCAAACCTGTCTCTGTTTAAGCAAAGCTTAAACCAGTATCTGTGCTGGGACATGTAATGGGGGAACTGGGCAGCAGCATATGGATGTGCTGGCACACCCCTGCCTCTCTCCACATGTCCCTCAGCCCTGTTCCTGCCCACAGGGACAGCAGCTGTAACACAGGGCTGGGGACGAGCTGCTGGCATGCAACTCCCAGCAAATGAATTTCATAAATCAAGTTACTACCTCTCCTGTGCCCTGGAGAATCCCTGAAAATTTAATGCATCTCCTTAAAACATAAATAGAGAAATAGATACAGGCGAACAGATGATGACCCAGTGCGAGGCTGGGGCTGGTGAGTAAGGGGTGGAGGAGAAGGGGCATCCTAGGAGTTTGAAGCAGAACTTTAAACATGTGGTTTTTTTGTTTTGCTGGAGAAAAATTAGGATCGAGACCATCATTACCATGGAGTTAGTAAAGATAGAGAAGACCCATTGATTGTGCAGCATGAAAAATCTGGCTGGTTATTTTCAGGGGTGGGGAGGGAGCTCCATGCTTGCTCTTCTGAGCAGAGTAGGAACACATTGCCTGTGCTGATGGCATTTTGTCCCTGGAATTCGTCCCACAGCTGATCACTCCATCACAGTTGCCATTTACTCCAACAGCTTTTGTGTTTTGTAACATTTAGCAACAGTCTCACTCTGTTTGTTAAAAATCCGAGGAGTGGTCAGGGTCCATCAATGTGCCTCATCCCCCTTTGCTCTGAGTCATTTGGCTGTTTCTCCAGAAAAAAAAGGTTGCCAGCAGAGGTCAAAGCTTTTATTACTACAGCCAACAGAGTGGAAACAAATGGTGAAGCCTTGAGATGAACAAGCCTTTTAGCTGCTCTGTCCTGTGACATGGGGTTTGTCAGGCCTGGCTTGGTCTGACACTGTCACCTGAGGTGCAAAGGTTCACCTACCTGGGCCACAGCCAGGATTTGTCTGGGAACATCCTGTCTAATGGCCTGTTCTCCCCATCCCCTGTCGGCTCTCATTAAGAAGAACTAACAGCCTAAGGATATTCTCATCCAAAGAACTTAATTAAGGTTGTGGAAGGGCTGTGAGCACCCAGGAATCATTTGCTATCTGCAAGCCTGGCTTTCAGTGAACAGCTGCTGAGAGAGGGAAGGGCAGGGTCACTGAGCTGAAACCAGGTGGAAAGGACTGGGGGGACCTGAGTGATTCCAGGGGGAGACTCTGGGGGAAGGGGTCCCAAAATAGTTCCCAGGTGGTTCCTGCCCGTTGCAAAGCCTGACTGTGCCTTGGTATGATAGGAGGAAAAGATCCTCTACAGAAAGTCTGCAAACCCTGTGGATGTGCTCAGCTGCCTCTTGAGCACCAAAGCCCCTGGCAGAGAGGAGGATAGGCACATTGGAGAGCCATGGGCCCAGCAAACAAGCCTGGGATGTGTGTAGATAATCCAGCTGCAGTTCTTAGGGAAATGGAAGAAGGAAAGCAGGAATAGACAGTTCCTCGTGTGCCTCCAGGCTTCGGGCAGGCTGAGCTTCAGAGATCTCCTCAGACAGGAGCTGCATTAGTGTCTAATAGCCCTGGGGGTGTTATTCTGAGTGGATTTGTCTGACAGCCTTTTAAACCTGTCTATATTTCTTGTGGCAATGAGTTCCCCACCAACGCAGTGTTCAATATAAGCTCCTATTTGGAGTCTGCCATGCTCAGGCAATTTGGTTTTCCTGCTGGCTTTGCATTACAGAGCAAACTCAGGACACCTCCAAAAATTTCCATAAGAAGCATTCACTTTTCTCCTAATGGATAGGATTGGTCCTGGTTGGCTGGATCACCATGGGGAGGGAAGGGGGGAGAATGGCTGTGAGCTGCTGTTGGGGGATCAGGTGTGGTATCTCACCCCTCAGTGACTGCAGGTCCCTTCCTGGAGCCTCAACATGTCCAATTCCACCTCTGCCATGGGCAGGGACACCTTCCACCAGCCCAGGATGCTCCAAGCCCTGTTCAACCTGGCCTTGGACACTTCCAGGGATGGGGCAGCCACAGCTTCTCTGGGCAACCTGTGTAAGGGCCTGCCCACCCTTACAGGGAACAATTTCTTCCCAATATCGAATCTAAAACTTTTCATTCCAAATCTAAAATTCCATGATTTTTAACTCTCAACAACCCTGATTTGCAGCTATAAGACTCAGCAAAGCTCCTCTAACTTCCACACAGCATTCCTGGTTTATACCAACTTCCACACAGCTCCATTTTCCATCTCAGTGTTTCCCATCTCCACTCACAGTCGAGTGTTTCTGGGAGGAATCTGCAATACTAGGTGGGGTGACACTGGAAAGACAAGCAAAGCTCCCATAAATCCGCCTCCTCCCACCTTGTTTAGGAAACATCAAAATGCTTTGGAATGTTTCTGCTGCTCTTAAGAACTTAGATCTTTCCCTCACAGACAGAAAAGGCTCCTTTGTTTCCAGGAGCTCTGGAAAGACATCTTGACCCCTTTTTTGAGAAACCAAATTGGAGGAAATGCCTCTGAAACCCTACAAAGGAGAGCAGGGGGTTCTGTTGTGATGTCATACTCCAGTTCCACCAGGTTCATCCAAGCAGAGGTGTTAAACCTGGAGTCTTGGCCAGACTCCAGCACAGGTAATTAGAGCTCTGCCAACCTAAACATCTCCCCCAAGTCAATTGAATTGTTGAATTGAATTATTGTTCTTCTTTTCCCTGTCCTGGCTGCAGTGACAGTGTCCCAGGCAGAGTTCTCTTCCTGACATGCTGTTCTCCTTCCCAGAGCATGTTTGCTGAGACACAAAATGATCTCCACTGATCACTCCAGGGGCCTCCCACACAAAGCTTCTCCAGAGGGGCCAAGGATAATTATAGGATGAAGGCTGTAGAGGTGTAGCCCAACCAAGGTAAAATACAGCCCCACCTCCCTGGATCCTTGAGGGGTCCATCCAACTCAGGACATTCTATGATTTTATGACCTTCACGCAGCTCGAAACATTCCATGTTCTTTGGGGCACAGAGAATGGACAAATAGCACCAAAAGCAAATCACCCATCCCACTCTGGGTGCTGCCCAAAGAGGCCAAGGGGACAGGCAGAGCTCTGTGGAACACCCCTAGGGAGGTCTGTGGTGACAAGCCACTTCTGCCCAGTGTTTTGCCTGGAGTCTCAGTCTCTGCCACCCTGGGGCTGTTGACACCCTGCTGGAATAAACCTCCATGAGGAGCCAGGCGAGTTGCTGGCTACTAGGTGGCTCCTGTGACCCCACACCCACTCGCCCATACATCACAGCAGAACCTGGCAGCAGCATGTCCATGCCCCCAAAACACAAACAAGCAGCTCATGGGAAGGGCTGTGGGCTCTTCCCTCCAGTGAAGCCTTGGGAGAACACCAGGGATCATGCAGGCCCCCAGGCCCTGCAGGGTCACCTGGGTCAGATCTGGGGGGAGCAGTATCTGGGGCAACTCCTGCCTCGCTGAGGCTTCTGCGTTTTTAATGGTTTCCTCCTCCAGCCCAGCAAGTGAATTCTCAGTTCCCAGGCAGCTCTGGAGACAGATCTGCACCTCCTGTGCTCTGGCCCTTGGCGTGAGGGCACCTCCATGGGCCCCTCAAGGACTGGGATTCAGCCCCTGGAGCAGGGATTTGTAGCTGCTGCTTCTTCTCAGTCATAGAAATACAGAATCACACAATGGTTTGGGTTGGAAGGGACTTTAAAGATCATCTTATCTCAGCCCCTGCCCTGGGCAGGGATGCCTTCCATTAGTCCAGGTTGCTCCAAGCCCTGTTCAACCTGGCCTTGGACACTTGCAGGGATGGGGCATCCACAGCTTCTCTGCCCAACCTGTGCCAGGGCCTGCCCACACTCACAGGGAAGAATTCCTTCCTATATCCAGTCTAAAGCCATGCTCCTTCAGCTCAAGGCCATTATCCCTTGTCCTGTAATTCAATGCCCTCATCCAAAGTCCCCTCCACCTCTCTTGGAGCTCCTTTAGGCACTGCAAAGCCTCAATAAGGTCACCCTTGAGCCTTCTTGTCCAGAGGCAACTTCTGTTTTGCTAGAGGACAAATCCAGTCACACTCTGTGCTACTTCTGAGTGCTCAGCACATGGTGCAGGAGGAGGACAGGCAGCTCCTCCTGCCCATCTGCAGGTACAGCAAACAGGGGAGCTCTCTCCTGCCACATCCATGTACTCCAGGCCAAAGGATATTTTGGCATCCAGGGATTGCTCTGAACTGAGCCTTTTCTTTCTGCCTTTTCTGTAATTGTATGAATGAAAAAAAATGTAAATAGGAATTTTAATAAAAGTACAGCTGTAAGCAGATCTAATCTCTACACTTTTGAAATATGAAGAAGCTGCTTTATCTGTGCGGAAGCACAATCTGTCCCCAGCAGAGATGGGAATTTGTGGGAGTTAAATTAACTGAGGCACTTCTCCCCTCTTGCTCATTGAGTGTAAGTGAAGCGTATTGAGGATTATTGCAAAGGGAGAATTAATAAAAATGGAATGGGAAAGTTTCAAAAACAAGCATGTTTGCTAAATGTTTCCCAGGCACAAGGAGCATGGCCTGTGGCTTCCACCACCTCCTTCTCTACTCCCACAGAGAAACAGGCAGATGCAGAGTGGAAGGGCTTTGCACTGGGAATAGAAGAGCTGTTGGAGTGATTGGTGATTGGCATTTTGTGGGAATTACATCCACATAGAGCTCTGAAAATAAAGGCTCTGCAGGGTGGGGTTTCTTGACCCTCCAGCCCTGGGTATGTGGGTGTCACTTGGCCTTCCACCCACTCCTCCTTTGCCTGTTCTCATCTGGTTGTGCTGCACAGGGGACATGCCCATGGAGTCCTCAGTGCTTCAGGGCAGTAATTCCTCAAACGAGGTGCAAGTGTTGCCTGGCACCCCAGAACTGTCCTGTGCCAAAGGGCTCCTGGACTGGCACGACTGGTAAACTGAGCCAGGATAAATCAGTGCTGGTCACTCCAGACCAGGTGAGGTCAGCTGTACCTGGGGGGTTAAGGCAGGGGACACTCCTCAACATAAAACCCAGTTAAAAATGCAAAATAAATAGCAAGGTGAGGGGCCAGGGTGGTATTTGTGTCCTGGGACAGCAGCAAGGACAGGGCAGGACCCGTGACTCATTGTTCAGTCACTCTTGTCTGCATGGTCAGGCCATGACTGCAGAGGACCAAACAGAGCAGAGAGATTCATCAAACACCCTGAGTGCTCCTGTGCTAACAGCACCAGTTTAACCAGTTCCACCAGTCAGTAGCCTGATACAAAGTCTAGGAGTCCTCTTGTTTCCAAGAGATCCCAGACTATCTCTTATAAACTCCTCTGTGCTCTTGGTCACATTGCTCATGAATCCCTCACTGTTCCATTTGGGTTTTCTGTCACTGCAGACTCCAATTTCTTGCCATCAGTTTTCTCTCAACCCTCTCTTCCAACAGTTGCCCATGTAGGGTCAGAGGACAATGTGCAGGCCAAGCTATGGGGTCAGCCGTGGTACAGCTCCAGATTTGTTCACATATGTGTGAGCTGTCACAGCTGCATAGCCACTTCCAAGTGAGACACAGCTTGGCAAAAGATGCCCTGGATCCGTGTGAGCATGCAAAGAGCCCCACACTCACTGCTGCTGCAGGTCTCGGCTTTGTCTTCATTTCTCCAGGCACTCATCCTGCAGAAATGAGCAGGGAGTGAAAGGGAATTGCAAACACAAAGCTGGGAAGCAGGCACTGCACATTTCCACCAAAGCAAAACTCCTAATGCAGCTTTCCTTTCATTCCTGTGCCTTCCCAGACATCATTCCAGTACCTCAAGGGGGTCTACAAGAAGGCTGGAGAGGGACTTTGGATGAGGGCCTGCAGTGACAGAATAGGTGGCAATGGCCTTAGCTGAAGGAGGGTAGACTTAGATGAGATATTGTGAAGGAATTCTGCCCTGTGAAGGTGGGCAGGCCCTGGCACAGTTTGCCCAGAGAAGCTGTGGCTGCCTGATGCCTGGAAGCGTTGGATGGGGCTTGGAGCAGCCTGGGCTAGTGGAAGGTGTCCCTGCCCATGGCAGAAGAGTGGAATGAGATGATCTTTAAGGTCTCTTCCAACCCAAACCATTCTGGGATTCTGTGATAATTTCTGGTGTAAATAACCCAGTGTTCTGAAGTGTTTTGATGTCCACAGGACCAGAAATCCCAACAGTGTGATCCATCCCATGCTGCCCTGCCCAGCTCAGAATGATGCCTCCTGCCTGTCCTGGGCTCATATGCTGGCTGCAGGCAGCAACAATTTGACTCCTAAACTGTTCTTTTGGCTGGTTAAACAAGTGAAGTGGCAGCAGCACAAAGATTTAAGGAATAGAATTCCCATTAAGGCCAGGGGCACCCTGCCTGAGCAGCAGTGCCTGCCTTCAGCACATCAGACCTGCTCCTACCACTGCCGCTGCCTGGGGCTCTGCAATTGTTCCTGTGCATGGCAGGGATTGCCCAGGCCTGCCATGCACACAGGGCTCCCATCCCACATCTTTTCTGAATTCTGCAAGCCTGGGGTGCAGCTTTCTTTGGTCTCTTCCTCTCAGCCTTGAAAAATATCCTAATTTCAGAGAGCTCGGAGCCCTGTTCAAAAGACTTTTGAATCCTCCCATTTTCCAGTCATTCATCTGGCCCAAGAATGACTGGGAAGAACTGGCTCATCTCTGGGGATTTTAGAAACAGTATAAAAATCACCTGTAAAGAGAAGGAAAGGGACTTACAGAGATGAGGGGCACGATGTGCCATGTTCTCTGAGAGCTCTGTCATGTCTGAGTAACTTGTTTGCCTTGTGCTGAAACCTGTCCCCTGGCACAGCAGCTGCAGAGAGGGGCTGGACATTAGGCAGAGGGTTCTCCTGCCCAGCCTGGGTGTCCTTTATCAGTTCACAGATGGCCTAGTCCAGGACACTCCAACAATCTCACCTTGTGCCCCAGAGGATCATCCAAACACTCCTGGAGCTCTGGCAGCCTTGGGGCTGTGCCCACTGCCCTGGGAAGCCTGTTCAGTGCCCGACCACTCTCTGGGGGAAGAACCTTTTGCTGAGACCCAACCTAAGCCTGCCCTGACACAGCTCCAGCCATTCCCTGGGTACTGTCCCCAGTCTCCACAGAACAGCCTTTCAGCAGGAGCTGCAGATCCCCATGAACTCTACTCTCAGTTTCCTCTTCTCCAGCTGAACAAGCCAGGTGCCCTCAGTTGCTCCTCATGTGGCCCCTCCAGGTCCTTCCCTATCTTCAGAGCTCTCCATTTGCTCAATCTCATGCAAAACTCTTCCAACTATCTCTTCCCATACTCTCTTCCTGACACTTTTGGATATGCCCCACCATACTTCCTCACCTGAGCTGCTTCATTCACTGTGAGGAAGAGGAGGGCTTGTTGCCCTGCCCCTCTCTGCTTTGGGGTTCATGCTGGTGTGATGCTTCTGGAGCAGGGCACAAGGGGAAGTTGTTGTGGTGGGCACTCTGTGTGGCATCAACATCTCTGGGGCTGCCCAGCTGGGCAGGAGGGGAACCACGGATCACTCTGTGCTCTGGGCTGGGTGACAAGGCAGTGTTTTACCAAAGGTTGGACTTGATGATCTTGGAGGTTTTTTCCATTCTATGATTCCCATCTAGACTGGAGGCTGAAAATCATGGAAATATGAGGATCATGGAAAGAACATCTTGGAAATGTTAGACTTTCTACAAAGCTCATAGTCATTGTTAAATCAGGAAAAGTCTCTGTAGATCCTTAGATTTCATAGAATCCCCAAATTATTAAGGTTGGAAAAAACCTCCAAGATCACCAAGTCCAACCATCAACCAGCACCACCACCATGTTCACTACTAAGCCATGTCCTCAAGTGCCACATCCACACATTTTTGAACACTTCCAGGGATGAAGACTCCACCATTTGAAGGCATCTCAGCCTCTGCTTCTCGCAGGTCTCACTGCAGTCACTCCCTTTAGAGGCAGCGATGAGGAGGCACCAGGCAAAGCCTGCCAGGGAAGGTACAATATTGCTGCTCACAGGAAAGTGGGGTCTCATCCCTGCAACAGCAGGGTAGGAGCCCAGGAGATACCCCCAGGGCAGAGTATTCCTTCATGCTGAGGGTCCAAGCAGTGCATGGGCTGTGGCCCTGCAGGAAAGGGCATGGTTGAGGCACATCTGGAACAGATTCAAGGTGCTTCCCTCTGCAGGTTGCCTCTGGATTTGGGCTCCAGTGAGGCTCCAGTGGCTTGGGTCCCCCTGCTTCTCCTTGACACCAAACCAGTGCTCCACCTGTGAGCTGGACAGCAGAAATTGCCTCAGTTACAGCTCAGGGAAAGAGAGTCAATCCTCTCTTCTCCTAAGGAAAACAGAGAGTCATTCCTGCAGCCCCAATCCCACTGCTGCAGACACACAATCAATGGAGTCTGGGCCAATATTCCTGCCCCTTCTCTTCCTGTGGGCTCTGACTCAGCCTCAGGGCTCAGCAGGTTGGGAACAGCCCCAGCACTTGCCATCCATGTGACACCCACTGGAACTGCCTCAGCTTTTGTTTTTCCCTGGACTTTAGTTTCTCCTTAAAGAGCTCTTGCAGATCCAGGCAGCACAGCCTGTGTGCCAACTGCAAAGCAAACCTGAGAGACTGAGCAGAAAACACAGCACTCCAAGGGCTTGGACAAACTGCAGACTCCATTGTAGCCTCCTTGCAGTCCCACAATACCTACAGCCTGGCTTTGCCTGCACAGGGCTCAGGCAACGTTTAGGATGTAGTGGTTAATGCCCAGGGCCTGAGTTTACCCTTTGGGAGATGAGGTACTTCTGAGGTCTCTACTGAAGAGCAGGAATGCAGAGTAGTGCTGAAAGGTGACCTTAGCATGCCCTCCAGAAGAGGGTGATGTTGTCAGTGGAGCAGGTAGGTGGTCCTCTCTGGGACTGCTCTTCAGTTCCATGGTGGGTGGTGGGCACCCAGAGCTGTGGGATGACAGGGAGTAGCACAGAGGTTTTGGAAGTGCCATTGCCAGTGCCAGCAGAGGAGGCTGATGGAGAAATGCCCCCAGTCTGTAATATGGGCCAAAGGGGCAGCTGTGAGGAATTCCTTGTGCCCAGCTCACTGTCCCAGCTGGCACTGGGTGACTGTCGTGCTCAGCTTCCATCCCCTTCCAACAGAAATCAGAACCCAGGGATGTTGATGATGTTGCTTAATCCTGAGGGTGAGCACTGTGACATCAGCACTCTAGGGGATGACTCCCCATTCTGTGGTTGCAGGAACACGGATTGGACTTGCTGGAGCCCAAGAGACTCCTGGTTTGCAAGGAAAGGAGCATTTGATGTGACTAGCTGGGAGTACCATAACCACAGCCTTGCTGAGGTGCTGTCCAAGAGATGTCTGGGTTCTTCCCAGGCTTTAAACAAGGTCTGAAGCCTTCCTGCAGGGGTGAGACAGATGTGTGGGACAGGTAGGGGTGAGCTGTTACAGTCTTGAGTGATCTGTGAGAAGATGAGGTCTGGTATCACACAGTTTCCCAAGCTATGACAGGTTGCAAATATGCTCTCATGTGTCATTTCAGTGCCTGGTTTCTACTGCTAAATTAATACATCCAGATAAAAGTGTCATAGCCAAAGAACCACTGGGATGAGCTGTTTGGAGAAAAGAAAAATGCCTGTTCACATCACCTCCTGGTGTCTATGTCCAAGCTGGCCATGGTGGCCTGGGTGATGTGGACATGGACACGAGGCTGGTGGGGTTCCAGAGACAGGAACTGTCTCAGTGGAGGGAGCTCTCTGAGTGCCTTGTCATATTTCTGGGCTTGGAGTCAGCCTGGGATCAATAACATCACTGTTAATTGCTCTCATCTCTCTTTGGCGTTATCACCTGCCCCCAGCCTGCGGCTTGGTAATGACCATGCAGGGTGTGGGAACATCCAACCTGCTTCTTCCATCTGCTCCTCTGCCGACTTGGACGGCTTCTCCTGCCTCAGACTGGCTGGTGATGAAGTGCCTTGAGCAGCAGGACAATGGGAATGGAAGAGTGACTGCAAGGTCTGCCAGAGCCCATGGAAAAATTGGATCTGTTGGACAGTGATGGAGCGATGCCTGGGTAGCTGCTGGGAAGAGAAGTCCGCTCTGGTGTTAATGAGACATTTGTGCCATAAAGGTGATGGAAATGACAACAGTGACAGTAATGACATGGAAAAGACAAGCTCTCCCTGGTTTCCCTTCTGTGCAGATGCAGCAAGAGAAAGGAAGCTGAGCCCTCCAGGCAGGGTGGGGCAGGGACCCGCACTCTCAGGGATTACACCTCCTGGTACAAGGCCCTGCACAGGCTCAGCAATGCGCAGCCTGGAGCAAGGGGCCCCTTGGCAAAGGCAGAAAGCCAAAGCTGTTCAAAAGGTCTTTCCAAACTGGTGGGCAGGGCTGGAGAAGCCCTTTCACAGAAGATACCAGTGAAGGAGAAGAAGGCCATGCTAAGGTCTCTGTATTCCCTTCTCTCTGCCTGGATCCCCATGGGATGTCTCATACTGCAGTGGAGAGTTGGAGGGTTTCCCTTGTGCTTCATTTTCTGTTAATGACAAGAAGGAGCCCACAAGAAAGATGGAGAGAGACTGTTTCCAAAGGCCTGAAGTGACAAGACAAGGGGCAATGGCTTCCCATGGCCAGAGGGCAGGGTGAGATGGGATATTGGGAAGGAATTCTTGGCTGTGAGGGTGGGCAGGCCCTGGCACAGGTTGGGCAGAGAAGCTGTGGCTGCCCCATCCCTGCAAGTGTCCATGGCCAGGTTGGACATGGCTTGGAGAAACCTGGGCTAGTGGAAGGGGTCCCTGCCCATGGCAGGGGGGTGGAATAAGATAAGCTTTAAGGTCCCTTCCAACCCAAACCATTCCACGACTCTATGCTATGGCATCACAAGATTCCACACAGTGTAGAGATGCTATCAGGTGAATTCTTTTTGGGTGAAGAAGTTCTCTGTCAGCTCAGAAGGAGCCACAGGAGTGACCTTAGAGCTGTCTTTCTGTAGATCTTCCACATATGGAGGAAGAAGAAAAGTGTCTCTTCTACCCCCACACCACTGTTTGCTGTGGAAGTGCATTTTAGAGGAGTTCAAACAAGGAGGAAAAAGAAAAGCAGTAGAAAACCAATGTGTGAGCCATGCAGGCAACAGCACTGCCTCCCTACACAGCACAGAGCATTGCTGGAGGAACTCTGTGGATCTGGCTGGTCAGTTTTTGCCAGGAGAAGACACCATTCCTCTGACAACAGAACCTTGGGACTTGCAGTAGTGCAGAGGTGAAAGTACTTCCTGAAGCCTTCTCTGTAAGCAGACCTGGATAAATAATGAAGGATTAATAGTTTGCTGTAGAAGTTTCTTTGTCTTCTGTTTGCAGATGACCCACATGGCCGTGTCAGGGGAGTGCATTGATGGACTGCCTGGCCAAGGCTCTGCCTGGTGACATGTCAGCAAGGTCACTGCGCCACCCCAGGGTCCTTGGCTGTCCAGACTGGTGGCACCTTGGTCCCCAGTTGGGAAGGTTGTCTGGAAAGGAAGGTTGTCTGGAAAGCTGTGCACACATATCTGTTAATGGCCTGGCACCTCCTCCCCCTGTCCCTTCCCTGAGGCAGAACAGCAGCTCGGAGGCAGAGAATGCCCCGCAATCAGAGACATGCCAGAGCTGTAGGATAGACAGCACGAGTGGGGACAGCACGAGTGGGAAGAGATGAGAGGAGTGAGACAGAAACAGCTTGTTCCCGTGGGGCAAGATCATCACAGCTCCTCAAACTGTACAAAAGCACAGAATTCTCTCAGGCACCAGAGAATCAACCAGCCACTAAAAGCTGAGGAAATGTCCCTTTTCTGGGGTAGTTTCTCGTCCTTTATTTAAAGGCAGCTGCTCAGGAAGCTGCATGAGAAGCTGATCACATCTGGCACTGCCCATCCTGCTGTATGTGAGCCCTGCTGTGTCTGTGCCCGCTCTCATTGCATTTGTTCCCTCACATTTCCCTGCTTGCTTTCCATTCACTGCCTGTCTAGTACCTGGGAGTGAACAGACTTCTTGTAACAAATTCGGGATCCAGCCATACCTAGTCAAGCAAGAAAGAATCCACCTTCATAGAAATAATCCCCCAAACTCCTATTATTAGATTTTTGTAGCTACATTAATTTTAGAAGAAAAATTAGGTCCAAAATGCTGGGCTCATTTTAATGAAGATTCACAGTCACAATTTAATCCCTGACGAGGAGGAATCAGCTTTTGAGCACATCAGACTCATTATAAACTCCTCACAAAGTCATCAGAGGCCGCAAAGGGGTGGCAGGAAAAGGGACTAGAGGGGAAGGATTCTGTGCAGGAATTTGATGGAGCAGGAGTTTCTGAGCCTGCACTTCCCCTCGCTGCCTGAAGCCGCAGCAGCTCCGGCACAGAGATGAAAGCACCCAGCAAAGAAGATAAACAAGAGAACAGCTCTGAAACAGTCACACTGCCAAAAACAACCTGGGGAGGATGGGATGTGAGATAAAAGAGAAAGTGCTGGAGATTTTGGGGTGACTTCCAGGTGAGGCTGAATTTAGGGAGCGGAGCTGTCACCACAGTGAGCTTCCCTGGGCAGGGTTGGATGTGCAGCACAGGCATTTCCTCTGCAAACATCTCGTCCTTTCTTTCCACAGTCACCAACGCGGCTTAAAATCCCAGGAAAGTCCCAGAAATCCAACATTACTTCTCGGGGACTCTATGCTTCTTTTTACATCTGCTTTAGCTTTAGCTCTTTCTATCCCCTATTTTGGCTCTTGGCAAGGCAATGGGATTATACCGGATACCCAGGGAGACTCTGTCCTTCTTTAGCTTGTTGGTGCTGATAAATTGAGCAGCAGGAGGCAGAGGCATCTGGGTGTTTCATCATTACCTTGGTGTGACAAAGCCAGGGTGGTATCACAGGAGAATGTGGAGTCTGAGTTTCAGCCAGTTCTGGAGCCTGTGGAGGCACACTAAGGAAAGGCAAGTCTCAGACCCCAAATATTCTGTGGGGCACAATGCTTAACATTTAGTGCTGTTCCCACGGTTATAGTTCCCCTAGGGTTTTTCTGTGCCCTTGTAACTTTTGGCATAAGGACAGAGGAGTGTCTGTTCTGTATCTCTCAAAAACTCTGGATCTTGACCCTGAGCATTGCCTTTGGCAGTGGCCTTGCACACCTGGGAGAGAGTGTGGAGTTTTCTCCCCTTCCCTGAGCAGAACTGCTCAGAGACCTTGGGTCCTATATTGGTGTGCATGGACCAATCAGCAAGGGAAGGACACAGATGGTTTCACACAGATGCTTCCCACACTTTGCAAAGCACCTGCCTTGGAGAAGCAGAGGCAGAGTTTCAAGGTAACTTGGGGCTGAAGGTGCTTTCTGTGGTGAATTCAATAAAACGACACCAGGAGGCCCACAGTGTTTGGAAATGACCTCTCAACATTGGTCTAATCTGCTTTACGACCTTTGATGTCAGGTTTTGGAGGTCAGCCATAATGAGAGCAAGGGGAGGACAGATGAGCTGAGCTCATTGTGTTCAGGGCTCAGAAGGATACATGCATTAAACCAGCTCAAACTGCCATCTGGGTGCCCCCACGGCCACAGTGGTCCTAGACCTCAGTTTCAAGTTTGGGGTCAGGCGTGGGGACACCTTGGTGTGGATTTACCAGGGAGATCCAGACATTTCCCTTAAACCAGTACTCATTGGGCCATGGAAGAGTGGGTCTTCTTGAGGAATGAAGTGTTCACCTCATTTCTCCTGGTGACCCCCAGCATCTGAGCAGCTTTAGATGGCAGAGATAAAACATTCTTGGCCAACCTCTTTAGGGGTCTCCTAAGAGAGCTATAAAATGAGCTTTCTTGGTAGCTTGAAGAAATGATTCACAGGGTGCAATGTAGGGGATTTCTTAGGGCTGGTTCTCCCATTCCACTCCACTTACCCCTACCCCACATTCCCCACTCTCCTGAAAACTGCCTGCCTGCAGCTACAGGGCATCAATGTGGTTCCCATCTTTTTGTGCTTCCTTTGCTGTGATTCCTTTTTGTCCTCTGTCTTCCAGCTGGCAGCACCTTGTATGTCTTCAGGAAAAGTTTGTAAAAGCTTTAGTTTGGTTTTCAGTTGGACACGGGGGAAGCACCAGGACTTTGAGGAAATGCTGGCTTGGTGGTTGTGGCTCACAGCAGTGAAACCTTCTGTGCCTGAAATAATCCTGCTCAGAACTGCCTTAAACAAATATGTGGTGGCTGTGCCTGGGTCATTGGGCATGGCCAGCTCAGGGCATTGCCAGCCCATCCCTGCAGCACCCAGAGTTGCCCTGGAGGGAACCAGTTTGAAGTGAGAAGTGTCTCAGACAGGTTGGGGTGGGGGGTGCCACCTTCTCCACCCTGAGTCCTTGCAGCAGGGAGCTGGGACTCAGCTGGGCTCAGTGAGGTGCCAATGGGACAGCAATCCTTGTGGAGCCTGGGAGCTGTCCCTCTCCAGGGGTGGCAGTGCAGAGGGTACAGCTTGGTTTTGCTGCCCTGGGTCAGGAACCTCCTGGAGGCACACAGTGGGATTCTTGGGGTATCCTGTGCAGGGCCAGGAGGTGGCTTTGATGATCCTTGTGAGTTCCTTCTGACTTGGGATATGCTTTGATTCTGATTCTGGAGAGGTGAGGGAGCTCTGCTGCTGAGCCGAGTGGGCCTGACATTGGGACTCCATCAACCCCAGGAGGCTGCACGTGTCTCTAGGGTCCCCCACCCAAACAATTTGTGCCCATTTATAAGTTCTGCTCATACACATCCTTGAGGATTGTACCTCCCACACCCACTGACAGGGAATATATCACATGTCCAGGGCATCCCTGACACTCACACACACCTACCAGGTCTGTGGAGCCCTCAAACATCCATAGGGACCACATTCCCCACACATCACTCTATAAACCCTTTTAGGAGCAATACCCAGTGCACACACTATGAGGGACCATAGAGACTGCAAACCCACAGCCGTCATGGTCTCTCTGAGCCCATGAGGGGCTGCTGTCCATGGAGCTCCACAGGGACTCTACCCACAGCTGATCCAGTGGAACCACATCCCTGCCTATCCCTGCAGGGGCCACATCCCCGGAGATAGGGGCTACGCACACCTTTAGGGACTAGATCCCTGCAGGGACCATATCCCCAGGGACAGGTACAGGGGCCACACACACCTATAAGGGACCACATTCCTTCAGGGAGCACATTCCCATGGATAGGTACAGGGGTCAGACACACCTAGAGGGGCCGCATCCCTTCAGGGACCACATTCCTGCCCGTCCCTGCAGGGACCACATCCCCAGGGACAAGGACAGGGTCCACAGAGCACTATTTTCTGTAGTGACCACACCGCTATCCCTGTCCGCCGCTCCGTTCCCTTCCCTCTCTGCCGGCCGGAGTCGCCCGGAGCTCCCCGGGCCGGCGGGTCAGTGTGCGGATCCACGTCCATGTGCGGGTCCGTGCCCGTGTCCGTGCCCGTGCGGGCTCCCTGCGGTGCCGGTGCTGGTGCCGGTGATGTCAGGAGCGGCCCGGCCGCGGTGGGCGGTCCTTGCCCGGCCCGGCCCGGCCCGGTGCCCGCCCCTGCTCGGCTGTCGGCCCGGCCCGGCCCCGCCCCGGCCTTCCACCCAAAAATA
>VWZF01002067.1:57250-122929 GCA_013396755.1 Sclerurus mexicanus
TGGCTGCCCATTTCTAACTGCGCAACAACTTCTTAAATATGTTTTCACGCAGGGGCATAACTTAATGGTTCAAAAGCAGGAAGTTTTCCTCGGAGCTGGCCCTCATTGGCTCTGCTCTGTAGGATGGAGGGAAACTTCCAGAGGCTTCCAACAGAAGCCAATCTTCCTCTTATATATAAAAAAAAACCTAATCAGAGAAACCCATGACAGTGTTGCTGCAGAGGGGAAAGATCCTTTTGCTGCTCTTCTCTTTGGCTTCTGCCTTTACATCTCCTGCTCTGTGAATAACAGCAGTGACTGCTTTTATAAATGTAGAGACTACAGTTAAATGGATCCATTTCTTGCCATTTTTCCTCCACAGCCCTGGATTTCCACAGGCATCTGAGGCAATGGATCTGTTTGCCCACACACCCATGCAGACTGCGTGCACTGCTGTGTGTGAGGCTGACTTAGAGTCCAGGAGGGTTTATCTTCCTGCAAGCAGCATCTCAGCACAGCTCGAGGCCCTGTGCTTGCAGAGGGGTCGCTGGAGGGCAGCTGGTCTCAGCTTGTGGAGCTCCTGAAAACTGCCCTTGTGCAGCTGTGCTGTTTCCAGTGGGATTACAGCTGGCTCAGGCTGTCCCTGAGCGAAAGCAGCCAAGCTCACAGCTCCCCAGGGCAGGGACAGAGTGCTCCCAACACACGCCTGCCCAGGGGGACAACACCCAAGGTTTTCTTTCTTGGATGCTCTTGCTGCTTTTGATCTCTTCCCACTGAGGTGTTTATTTACTGAGGTGTTTTTTTTTTATTTACACTGAGTTTTTTTACTCAGCTCAGACTCACTTGCAGCTGCTCTTTGTGCTGCTTTGTATTATTTATTCCTGATGAGTCTCTAGTCTAAAGTGCCCTGTCCCACTCACAGGCACAGAATGCGGGTCCACAAGCACATGGCAGATTTGACTAAGGTAAAAAGAAAAAGGTACAGCTATAGAATCCCAGAATCACACCATAGTCTGGGTTGGAAGGGACCTTAAAGGTCATCCAGTTCTAAACCCTGCCATGGGCAGAGTCTCCTTGCACTAGAGACTTGTGGCCTCAGAGAAGTTACTTGTAACTAGTTCTGTTTCAACCCAGCACTGCACTTTGTGGTATTTGGGGTAACTCCCACGCAGGGAGAAGTCCTAGATCTTGTTCTGCTTGAAGGATGAATTTCCCAGACCCAGCTGGCCTAATCAAGACAGGGGATGCATTTATGTGCATGTACCTGTACAAAATATTTTCCCCTTTTTTTTTCACTTACAGGTACTGGAGAAGCTTCAGTCTGAAGCTCTGGTCAGTTCGCAGTTTGGCAGCTCTTTTCTTTTGCCATGTTTTCCTCTCTGAGTCTATTTTCTGAAGAGCCTGGCTTTGTAAGAGCACAGGGGCTGCCTGGCCACAGACTTGCCCTGGATACTCCTGGGTCTTCTCCTTTCACTTTGAACTTCTCCCATTATGAGAGGCCACTCAGAAACCACTCTGCCTTCACCAAATCATTTCAGTGTCTCTAATTCCCATTTATTTGATATTTTTCTGTTTGCTAATTAACTTTTTCTATTAGTCAGCCTCCATCATAAGGTGTCAAGGGAAGCCAGTCTAGCTCTGAGCTTCTATTTCTTTTAGTTTTGCAATCCCTTATATCCTTAACTAGCACTTGATCTCTGTGCCTTTGGAGGTCAAATGCCTTTTAAAACTTCTGTTTCACATAATGTCTGAACTTCATCAGAAAAATGAGGTCACGGTGCTTTTTGGCTTGCCTTTGCCCCTACTCACATAGGCAAGCTGTATCTCCTTAGATCTCTGCGCACTGTGTGGAGGGCTCAGATATCTCATTCTCCAGGCAGATAAACATGGATTTCTTCCACAACAATATTGTGCTGTAGATCAGCTCTCACCCCAACCTCCTTTGTTACAAGGGCTCTTCAGAGTTAGGGCTCTTCAGAGAGTGTACAGCTTTCTTGAGTGAGTTTAAAGGCCATCACTTGTTCTTCCAACAAAGGATTTGATGCAGAAATAGATGCCTTGTGCACAAAACTTCTGTGTGCACTTGTGTTCTTTCCAAAGTACTGCGTGTCCACCGAGTGCTGTTGCTGCCTTTGTGTCTGTGGATCCCAGAGTCATAGAATGTGCTGAGCTGGAAGGGACCCACAAGGATAATCCAGTCCAACTCCTGGCCCTGCAGAGGCCCACCCCCAAGAGTCACCCCCTGTGCTCCAGAGCATCATCCAAACACTCCTGGAGCTCTGGCAGCCTTGGGGCTGTGCCCACTGCTCTGGGGAGCCTGTTCAGTGCCCCACCACCCTCTGGGAGAAGAACCTTTTGCTGAGATCCAACCTAAGCCTGCCCTGACACAGCTCCAGCCATTCCCTGGTTGCTGTCCCTGGTCCCCACAGAGCAGAGATCAGTGCCTGCCCCTCCTCTGCCCCTCCCCAGGAAGTTGTCCCTGCAGTGAGGTCTCTTCTCGGTCTCCTCCAGGATACACAAGCACAAACAGGAACAGGCTAAAGGACTGAACCAGCCTGAGCTCTCAGTGCAATTTCTGCAGCTTTCATGCCTGTGAAATACTTAACAGGACATGCTGGTCTAATTTTCTCTTCTTTTGATGATCAGGATTGGTGCCCTGTTTCTTTTCTGCACAATAACACAGCTCCCTCTTCTCTCCAGCACCCGTGTTGTCTTCCCTGGGGGCACTGTTTGGACAATCCTCGCAGACACAGGGTGTGACTCTTGGGGATGGTCCTGGGCAGGGCCAGGAGATGGACTGGATGGTCCTTGTGTGTCCCTTCCAACTGGGCATGTTCTGTGGTTCTTTTCAAGGAGCTTCCTGTTGGCTCCATGAAGGGGCTGAGCCGGGTAGGTGCCAGGTGGTAGCTGGAGTGAATGAGCACAGGGGACACCAGAAGCTGTCCCAGCAGTGCAGCAGGTGCTTATTCCCTGCCTGCTCCCTCAGCAATGCTGGGGACAGCACCGCTGGAGGCACAAAGGCACTCACTGTCCCCAAACACGATGGTTTAGATGCAGGTGTGGGCCCTTGGTGCCCTGGCAACTCTCTGTGGAGAAACATCCATTGGAAAGATTAATTTTGAATTTGTAATTACAAAACCTTTATGTTTTTTTCTTTCTCTTTGGACCTGCTGTATTTGAAGGAGCTGGTACTACCCGTTGTGAGTTTAGTCACTGCAGTAAATTCCTTGCCCACATCACAGCCATGGCAGGACACTTATTCAATTTGTAGATTAGTGTGAGATGTGTAAAGATGTGTGAGATGTGCAGTCTAAGCACTGCTGCTACTTACTGCTCTTGATCACAGCTGAAAGCACCTAAGGCAAGAGCTTTAGTGCTCAGCTGCTGATTCCAGCTCACTTATAAAGCCAGGGGAGAAGGTGAGCTCACAGCCACACTGTTTTCTTGTATTTAGCAGTTTAACACCTATTCTCTTCTCCTTCAGCTGAAATGCATTTTCCACAGACCTGCATTCCTCACCGCGTGTGTATCTATGGGGTAATCTTGTCACATGTTGGTTTTGTGTTGCCCAGGTAGAGGGAGCCAGGAAAGGTGCCAGCCCTGTCCTGCTTCTCGGTACACCTGGAATTAAGCTTTCATTGAAATTTGTCAGGTTAAATTCCAGGAGCTTCCCAAGTAATTCTTGTGTTTGGCATTAAGATTTTTCAGAAGACATCTGGCTTTTCCTTTTGGTATTTCTTTTTAAGGAAGACTATTTCCTCACTTACACTGAGTGCAAATGGTTCGCTCCTGGAAGGGTGTCCCAATGCTCTTTTTCCCTTCTTAACTCCATGGGGGAATTCACATATTCTTTTTCACACACATGCAGAATCATAGAATACAATCACATAACCATGGAATATCCTGAGCTGGAAGGGACACACAAAAATCATCAAAGTGCAACTCCCGGTCTTGCCCAGAACAACCCCAAAACCCCACCCTGTGCTTGTGTCCAAACACTGCTTGAACTCTGCCAGGCATCACCACATTCCTGTTCAGGCAAATGAGAAACCATTCCCAGTGTTCCCCCCTGGAATTCCTGCTCTGAAGCACCAGCTGCTGCTCCTTCTGGCAGCTGTGGTGGTCAGTCTTCTGTTGTGCTGGCCTGGGACTGCTGCATCTCCAGGACTCTGGTGAGCACCTGCACTGTGGGAATCGAGCCCTGCTTTGGCCGTGGCTCCCATGTGGAGTTTTGCTGGCAGCACAACCCCATGTTTCCTCACCTGTATCAGTTTGCAGTGTGTGTTTATGCAATGAATTATCATCCCACCCTTCTGGCAGTAAGACCTGAGCACCCTCAGAGTGTGGGTGCCCCGGGGGTGATGCCCAGGAGGCAGCAGAGGGGATGCCAGGCAGTCTCTTTGCCTTCCCCTGTGCTGTTTGCTCCCAGGACCTGCAGTGTGGGAGCCCTTCCAGGACCTGTGTGGTCCGTGTTTGGAGCTCCCAAGGCACCCAGGAGGTCTGGGGACAGGAGCCAAGACAAGCCATCAATAATGCACAGCCATCCTCTGTGTGACTGGCCAGTGACCAAAATCCCTGTCCCTTGGAGAGAGTTGTCCCTTCCAGGTGAACTGGCTCCACTCTGGATAAATCCCTCTCTTGGACCAGCTACCTCTGTGTTTCCAGGTTAGTAACAGAGCATAAGGTAGTCTTTAACCTCTCTTTTTTTAAGAACATGTAGTGAAGTCCTGGCCATGCTCAAGTGGGTTGGATTTCTGCCACACGCTCCATCACAGCTCTGCTTTTAGCAGGCTCTCAGCCAGGCATTCCTCTTTTCACTGTGCTATGCCAGATCCATTTGGTCATTCCTTTTCCATTCTTCCCCAGATTCCCAGGGATGTAGAACAGGCAATTCTCTTTTCTAGCAGCCTGTACGTGAAGTATCCAAGAGGGGATTTTCAGCAGAGTGAAATTTTGCAAATGTAGAACCCGCAGTTCTGGAAACAGGCAGCTCTTCCTATTGCCTTTCCTATTCAGCACCTACAGACCCCTCTATTCCAATGTTATTGCCCACAGGCATATCCTAGACTGGTGGAACTGTCACCAAAGCTCCCCTTGTCTTCAGCAGACCTGTGCCCACACTCATACTGTCAATCAGAGTGGAAAATCTGTGGATATTGGGAAAACAGGACAGGCTATGGTGGAGGAGAGCCCTGCTGCAGCTGCTGTTCCCTCAGTGGTAGTTCAGAGAGCAGGTTCTGGGCTGGGTTAGGGAGGGGACAGGGTGCGCTACAGTGAGCTGGTCCCTCACAGTCCTTGCATCTTCACCTGGTTACAGAGCCAATGTCATACCTTGGTATCAGCCCCAGCTGAAGCCCAGCCTTGCTGCCCTGCTGTTTCCACCCATCCCTTTTGGTCCTTTTATTTCCAACATGTCCTTTTTTTTTTTTTTTTTTACTTTCCTTCTTTGCATTAGAGTCCCCGTGTTCATCCCACTACTTTCTTCTATCACTTCCATGAGAGGGGCAGAGGAGGGGCAGGCACTGATCTCTGCCCTGTGGGGACCAGGGACAGCACCCAGGGAAGGGCTGGAGCTGTGTCAGGGCAGGCTTAGGGTGAATCTCAGCAAAAGGTTCTTCCCCCAGAGGGTGGTGGGCACTGCCCAGGCTCCCCAGGGCAGTCAGCAGAGCCCCAAGGCTGCCAGAGCTCCAGTAGTATTTGGATGATACTCTGGGGCACAGGGGGTGACTCTTGGGGATGGGCCTGTGTAGGGCTGAGGGTTGGACTGGGTGGTCCTTGTGAGTCCCTTCCAGCTCAGCACATTCTGGGATTCTGTGATTCCCAAAGTGCTCAATTTGTCCAGAGTCCCAGGAGAGCCTTCCCTGACAAGGCACCTGAGAGCAGGACCTGGCCTGGGCTGTCCTACCATGGTTTCCCTCCCTCACTGCTGGCCCAGCACTGGTCTGGGACAGCATCCCTGATGTCACAGTGGCTATTCTGGGTTCAGGGGGAAAGAAGCTTTAGTGTTCTCCGAGCACTGACGTGGCTGCAGAGGTGTCAGAAATGGTTATCTCCGAAGGGGATTGTGCCGCTCCAGCTGCTCCAGCCTCTGCCACAGGTGACACGTTGCAGTCAGGGAGGTTTGTGTTCCTGAGATAAGGGATGTGTCGTCACAGAAAGATTTCTGAAGTGTCTCATATCCCTGGGCAGGTGATTAGGATGGTGTTGACATCAGTGGCACTAATTGTACCCAAATGGCTGCGCACGCAAGACCCAAATATTTCAATGACTCTCTTCTCTGGTCTGTTGAAGCTTTGCAATTAGACAACAGCACCCAAGAGACTTATACCAGCCAAATCCTTCCTCAGTTAAGTGGGACTGACCTTCCACCCTCTGGGCTTTATGGAAGTAAACTGGATCACACACAGCCCTGTGATTGAATTGGCAAGGAAATAACCAGTTTGATCCAAGTTGGACTTTATCCTCCACCTCTAATATTTGTTCTGCTGGTGCTGAACAGTCTTTTTTCTCTGTGTGGCCATGAAGAGGATGAGAAGGGAGCACTCAGGACACAGACCTTGGTGTGTTTAGGGAACTACACCTTCAGCATTGCTGAGCTCACACCAGTTTAGTCCCTTCCACTGATGAGCCAGGGCTGCTTTGGACAGACGTGTTCAATTTTATCTCATGTGCAGTCTGACAGAGCAGACATTGCTTTCCTGAGCATCACCTGGGATTCCTGCAGGGTCTGGGAGCAAGTGTCCTCCATTCCAGATGAGATGGCACCCAAAACCATTTCCTTATGATGCTGGGACCAACAACCAATGCAGAGAGGAACTCTCATTATTACTATCCCTTCAGGATAAGAAAAAGAGATTAAATTTGTACTCATCAAATACCTGAGTGGTACTTTCTTTTGTGATAAAGACCACAATTTGAAATGTTGTCCTGGGCATGTGGCTTTGTGCTCACAGAAGGCAGCAGGCTGAGGGTTCAGCTCTCAGGTAGGTAAGGACTGAGAGGATGAGGCACTTCCCAGCAGCTTCAGTTGTTCCAGGGGAGAATCACTTGGAGTGGCTTAATTATTCTTAGTGAAAGGAAGTGAATTGTCCATCCAGGGGACAAGGAAGCTTAGGGCTGTATCAAACCCCATCCAGAGAGTAACAGCAGCAGCAAAAAGGGCAGAAGAATGAGGAGAAACAAGCTGACCTGCAGTGGAAGGTGGTCCTAGACATAGAATTGCAGCAGAAATGAGGCTGGAAAGGACCCCTGGAGGTTCCTGCTGTTGCCATCTGCTTAAAGCAAGGCCAACTTCAATGGCAGAGGAGGTTATTCAGGGCCTTTGAAAGATGAATTTGAAGATCTCCAAGGATGGGGATCCCTCAGCCTCCCTGGATCCCTGTTATAGTGTTTTGCTCTCCTTTAGTGATGTTCTTCTGTCAAACCAAGTGCCTCTTGTCTCCTTTGCTTCACAGCTGCACAAACAGCCCTGCTCTGCCACCTTCTCAGCTCCCCACTGGTGGCATGTGGGGTGTCTCTTGGTCAGGTCAAACACACTGAGCTTCAGGCAGAACTGCTTTGTGCTCTCCCATGTCCACCTCAGCAGCAGCTCCACCACCACATCCCATCCTAGTGTTCCCATTGTGTTCCCCACCCCAGCCAGGCCCTCTGATCCTTGCCCTGGCTGCTCCTGCCCAGCTGGCTCCATTGCATTAAGCTAAGTGGAATACAGTGTTTTATACAGTGTTTTAGTGTTATCTTCATCTGTCATCTTCCTCTGCTTTCTGAGTGATTGCCCTCTTGATACTAAGAGTATCTTGGACAAGTGTTCTAAATGAGCCCAAACCACTGTGGGCCAGTAAATAATGGTGCTAATACAATCTCTGTGATTGAAAAATGACTCCTAGCATTTCTGTCCTGCAGATGCCATTAAATGGTCATCTTATGCTTAATATATCTTGGAGATGTGTACCAAGGACTCAGTTCTGCCAACCTGCTGCCTCTATAAAATGTGTTGTCTCCAACAGGATGAACTAGATAGTGGTGCCAAACAGGCAGAGCTTGTTCTTTTTCCACATCCTCCCCAGACAGCAGGGTCTAGAATGCAGTGGGGAGGTGCAGGGCTGCAATCCTGTGGGATAGAATCCATCAGGATTGCTGGGTGGGTGGATCCTCAGGAGGGAACTATGCAGTGTCCCAAGGGGCAAGAACCTCAGGCCTCAACTTCAGGTCCATGTCCTACCGCTCATATTCTCTACACCCTTGGGCAAGAAGCCCAAATTTCCAGCATGTCCTGTAGTTTGTGACCAGTTACAGATACTTCAGGCATGATTGTCCATAGGGAGCACCCACAGACCTGTGCCAACCCATGGGAATTCAGCAGCTTTGGGAGAATACAAAATGCCCATTCTTTTTTTTAGTGAGGATTTAGAAGCAATGAAAAGGAGTCCTGACTTGGGACAAGGCTCAGTATCTACCTCTTATTGCTCTCTGAGCCTCTCTTGGCACAAAATAAAATCTGTGTTCTCACAGTCTTGCAAACAACAATCCCTTTTCTCCACATGTACCTGTATGTGTGCACATATAGATATTGTATGGTTGGTTACAGCCCCTATGTGTGCTCTCTCTACAATCAAAACTAAATAATAAAAAAAAGCTAAAAATATCCTTATTCTCTACAGGATGGTTGTGAACTCACATAATCCTCTTCAGAAGCCTCTGAGATCTTCCAAGAGTTTCTTTTGTAAAGCACATTAGTGTTGCAATCCATTATGCACAGGGACAGCAGTCTGGAGAGGAAATGATTTGTAAAATGGAAGGGACTCGAGTCCCAAACTATTTCTCATATGAAAGACCAGAAATATGGCATTTAAGGAATGCCAGTAGATATCAGCAACCCCAGCATCCTTCTCATCAATATGCAATGAAGGAGTGTCTCCTCCTTCCATCTTTCTTGGTACCCGAGGTGACATTAGACATGTTCCCTGTGCCAAGAGAAAAGAGCCTTTCAAACCCCAGCATCGTTCAAAGGCCACTGTCCCTTATAACCCACACAAGTTACCCTCTTCCTCTTTTTCCTGTGGCTCCTGTGAGAGCTTGTGGCTGCCCTAAGAAAATGAGTGCATTTCACGCTGGGATTATTCCAGCGCGTCCATGATATTCACAGAGGAAAACAAATCTTGGAGTATCCAGTCATCCAAGGGGAAAACACCGGCTGCAACTGAACTGTGTGGCATTGCTTTTTCTTGGGGAATAGCAGAGAAACCTCAGCACCATTAAAGAAATCCCTCATGAGCAGAAAGCTCAAGGTAGGCTAATAACTGTGCTGACATTAACCCAGGAATGTTGTTTAATCCTTTTCTTCTGGGCTGCTGCTTCTCCTTTCGAAAACTCCCTCCCCCCAGTGCTTTGGTTGGATCTTTGTGCAGAAAACACAGGGATTTCTGGAGTGTGGGCACCAGACTCCTAATTTTAGTCGATCTTAAAGAAGTGTGGCTCGGGGAGGGCACTTTTGGTGTCACCTCTGGCAGATCCCAGGGCTGTGGTGGGGGCAGCAATGGCTCTGGATGGAGCTTTATGCTTCAATGAGCAGTTTGTCTGCACTGCGAGGAAAATGATGGAGGGATGACATAACCCTGGGCTGAAGAGAATTAGAGGGAGCATAGGAAAAACTGAACAAAAGGCAGGAAATGCTGCAGACACACAGAAAGAAACTGAGATTTTAAGCCATATTTTTTATTTCATTATTAATATTTTTCCATTTTATTTTTCTGTTTATGGTAGGAATACAACTGCTGTGATTGTGGAAGTCCAAACACTGAATTGTAGCTGCTGTGTGAAAATACGGGGGTTTTTCCCTCTTTTTCTCTCCCCAGGGCTCTGGCTGACATCTTAAGGCAGCAGGGACCAATCCCAATAGGACACTGTGAAAGAGAGACTATCTCGGCCATAGATACCTCCCCCAAAGAGAACACCCCAGTCAGGACATCTTCCAAAAACCATTACACACCCGTGCGCACCTCCAAGAGCAACCCAGGTAAGTGCTGATCTCCTTTCTCCCTTCAGAGGAACCAGGGCTGTGTTAGAAGGCAGCAGAACATCACACTTTACAACAGCAGACTTTGTAAACCTAAAATTAGGATAATAAATGGCTTTAAAGGGTGATCAGGCAGAGCAGAGCAGTGCAGGGATCAGTGGTGATGATTCTTTCTGGGTTCTGCTGAGCAGAGTGGCTGTTCTCTCCAGGCATTTTAAAAATTCAGAGCCAGTGAGGTATAAATTCAGGTTGTACCAAGAGCTTGTATTGAGTACAGAGCAGTGTGTATTTCCCACAAAACACATATGCTGTGAGGCATTGTGGGCTTCCTGCACAGAGCAGCTGGAAAGAGAGAAATCCATGGAACTGGGGTCTCCTTACCCAGCCAGGAGAACTGTAGGCATGTGCTGAGAGAATGGTGTGCAAGGTGACCTGAAAGAGTTCCAGGAGGTCCTCCAGGACCACTGGCCTGGGAATTGGGACACATCTTGGGGTGTTTTTTTTGACTTCTACTGGCTGAGTGAATTTGGTCAAATCATTTGACTTCTTTTTGCCTTGACTGCCCCAGTGGCACAGGCTGCAGCCTCTTAGCTAAAGGTATTGTTCTCAGTTATTTAATGCTTCAGAGATTCATTGTTGGCCAGGCAGTGTCTCAGTGGTGTCTGCACACCTTTGTTGGGGGGGATGTGGCAGATCCTCCCTCTCCAGTTGAACTGGACATGCAGTCAAAGCTGTGCCCTCATTCACTCACTACTCACCTTCACATGGAAGGTTCTGGTGGCATTTCCTGACCTGTGTTACTCGGTGATCAGGAGGTTTTGCTCATGGTCCCTGCTGGGGAGGCTTTTGAAGGAAGCCAGTAGGAGCTCAGGCTGCTCCACGACCTGCAGGGCTCTGCTCTGTGGCAAGGACCATGGCTGAAGCAAGCACTCTTTGGTTTGGGACTCTTTGAAGGGTTTGGTGCAATGTGCACTATTCTGTGGAGACAGGCCCAGGTGACTGTGTCTTCTGGAAGCCTCTCCTGCTTCTGGGAACAAAATAATTTTCCTGAGAACTAAGAAGGACTCCTCTGTTTTGCCATTTCACTCAGAAGCCAGTGACCCCTGTAATTTTCTATGGCTGTGCAATAAAACGTTGGTCTGGAGAAGAGCACTTGAGTTGTCTGGAAGAGGAAGGTGCTTTGGCACATCTAAGGCTTGAAACTGGATTTTGAGGAGTCTTAACTGAGAGGGGGTGTGAATCTACTCAGGGAAGAACACAAGGAGTGAGAGTTGATGGCCAGTGAACAGGTACAGGCACCATCAGAGGACAGCTGTGACATCAGCCTTAGGATGAAAAGAGAGTGAGAATGAGGAACAGCTGAGGGAGCTGGGGGGGGGTTGGGCTCTGCTCCCAGGGAACAGGGACAGGAGGAGAGGGAACGGCCTCGGGTTGTGCCAGGGCAGGGGCAGGTGGGACAGCAGGAGGAATTTCTGCCTGGAAAGGGTGGTCAGGCCTTGGAAGGGGCTGCTCCGGGAGGTCTGCAGTCCCCACCCCTAGAAGTGGCCACAGAAGGACTGGCCATGGCTCTCAGTGCTCTGGGCTGGGGGATGAGGTGGGCATTGGGCGCAGGGTGGACTTGATGGTCTTGGGGGTCTTTTCCAACCTCAATGATTCTGTGACATTAATACCTTTCTGAAGACATTGTGTCTCTCCTCATTGCCTCTCACTGGTCAGTTAGGGCAAAGAAATGAAGATGCAGATGAAATTTGTAGCAGAAGAGACCAGCTGGGTGCTGGAAATCTGAACTGGGTGTTGTGTTCAGGCACTGTCAAACCTGAGAGAAGATAAATGGGAAGTTTTAAAGGAGAATTGTTAATTGCAGTGTCCTACTCTGGTGTCTCTGGGTAGCTGATGATTCCTATAGACATTTTTAAGGCTTCCTACTGCCTTAGTGAAGGCACAGAAGGGGGCAAGGACCAGAGCACAGCCATTGTGACCAAATGATCCCATTACAAAGTGGCAACACTTTGAGTGGAGTCTTCTTGGTCCTGGCTGAGGGCTGGGACATGAGATGAGCAAGGCAAAATGTCTGAGAAGAAAAAGGCACGTTGGTAATGTGCCAGTCTGTTCACCCAGCCCCTGCTTGTGTGTTTGCCCACACTGTGAGTGGGAGAAAAGCCACCACAGTTCAGCCGGGGCTCAGACAGGCAAACCACAGGCAGCAGGAGCCCACCAAAGGGAGATATTCCCAAAAACCCAGGCAAAAAGGAGAGGGACTTCCTTCCCAGCACAGCCTCCCACAGCCCTTGGCAGCTGCAGGGTGATGGATTGGTGCTGCCAGTTGGACTGAACATCACAGCCAGGCCTTGCCAAAGCAGGGAAGGGGAAACTTGCTCTTGTAAACTGCCCAAAAGTGCTTGTTCCTGGCTGTGTCTGCTGCTAACGTGTCCCCGTAGATCATATGAGACAGAAAGCTAATCACTTACAAAAGATCCCGAGCTCATAAAACAGCCATACAGGGAGTGTTTTCCTGAAAGATTTCCTTGGCAGAGTAGGGCAATATTCTGTTGTATCTGGACTCAGCTGAGCTGAATATTATTGTGGAAACCAGGAACTTGTGTAAGTGGATGCTAAAAATCTTGTAGCTGGGAAGGAAATAGAAGTTGGAAAACAGATATGTTAAACTAGGATAAAGCTGATACAACCTGGTGTGGAAGTAGAAGGGTCATTAATACTTGTGTTTTTGAGAAGGGGAAGAAAATTAAAAAGAAAAAGAAGGAAATAGGGGATATTTGAAGGGAAAAATAGAGGCAGTAACATGTAATAGCAGGATCCAGGCAAAGCATTGCTCACTGGTGCTGCAAATTGGCTCGAGAAGACCACAGCTGTAGGGTTTTGTGGTGGGACCTGAAAAGCTCTGCAGAGTAGGAAAGGTTAAACAACTAGAAAGGATTGTCCTCATTACACATGGGCTGATTGAGTTTTGCATTTGTTTTACTTGGAACTTTTGTTTCCAAACTTATAATTGGAAGGGTGCCCTTAAGTCTTGCGAAATAAACCATGGCTCCAATTTTCCATCAGGCTCCTTTGGTGTCAGTGAACAGAGTGATTGGAGGTGACAATGACAAATTGAGGTGGGCTGTGGCTGAGGCAGTGCAGGCCAAGCAAAGCAGCTCCTGCAGGTGCTGCTGAGGGCAGGACTGTGGCACTTCACCTACTGGGAGGTGCCTGGAGATCCAGATGGAAGTGTGGAGAGGCGAGGAGATGGAGGAGTCCATCTCCCATATGCTCTTAGAAAGTCACAGGATGGTTTGGGTCAGAAGGGACTTTAAAGCTCATCCAGTTCCAACCCCTTCCATGAGCAGGGACACCTTCCACTGGCCCAGGTTACTCCAAACCCCATCCAGCCTGACCTCAAGCACTCAGGCAACCCCAGATTGTCACAAGAGACCACAGGATGGGAATGCACAGCCTCCTCTGGCGCCTGAAGGGCAGTTCAAGACTACGGCAAAGCCCTCAGTGACTTTCTCAGGCCATTCACAGCAGGTGGATTCAGAACTCCCTGAGCTTTGCAGGTGGGCTGATGTTGGGTGTAGCCTTTCCTTCTCAGCTGAGCTTTGAGGCTTAGACCCAGGTCTAGCTAATGCTTGTCTAAGGGAAAAAGAAAAGTAGGTGTCTCTGTGTCTTGGAGACACTTGTTCTTCAGATGAGGCAGCTGGTTTTGAGAAGGTTCCATCCTGCTCCTTTGCCATGTGCACCTTCCCCAGGCAGGGTGGGAGCCAGCTGAATACATTTCCCGCACTGGGATCTGCTGAGCTTGAGCACCCCGAGTGTCTGAAGACCATCTCTCCAGAGATTATTGCCACTTTTGCTTCCCTCTGAGAATTAAGCTCCTGCCTTTTGGAATGGCAGGAGACAGCCCACCTCCCATTCCACCCACCCTCACTTCCATATACATTTTTGGTCACTGTTTTTGTGCAGTGCCTCTGTTTTGGTGGTAGGAGGGTCTTTGCAGGTAAGGAAGGCTGGAAGCTGTGCCTATAGACTGCTCAGGTCAGAGCACATCACTCCAGCTGGGATCCCCTCATCAGGAGGAGCCAGGAATGCTCCTCCAGCCCACAGACCTGCTGTTAGTTCAGTATTTGTTGTGAGCAACAGGTAAAATGGGATGAGTCTGAGATTACAGAAAATCCATCTTGTCTCTCTTGGCACTTTGAATGTCTCCATCACAGCAGTGCTTTTAGGGGTGCCGGAAGAAAAACTCCAGCAGCGTTTCCCCTGTCTTTTCTCCTTGTCCAGGTGTGTAGGGGCAGGTTTAGGGGATCTCAGGGGTCGGGGAGCTGATTTAGGGGCATAACAAGGGCATAGGTGCAGGATAGAGGGGCCTTAAGGGGGTTCTGGAGGGTTTCAGGGGTGCAGAAAGTGGGTCTGGCGGGGCTCACAGGGGCATAGGGTAGATTCAAGGGAGTTATAGGGTGGTTTGGGGGTCTCAGGTGTGTGGGGGTGCAGGTTTAGGGGGAGTCATGAGGACGTAGGGGCTATGTTGGCTNGGTTTAGGGGGTGTCATGAGGACGTAGGGGCTATGTTGGCTGTGATGTAAAGGTCAGTGCCATCCATGTGCTCAGTGGATGGACAGCAAACATGGCCAGGAATGAGGAGGGATGGGGGAAAGGTCTGTGTTTCCTGAAGGGTGGGAGGTGTCCCAGAGAGCCAGCAACATGCTCCATGCAGGAAGGAGCTGCACTGGGCCCAAGAGCCAGTGTGAACCAGAGGCAACTCTGCTGCTGCATCCACAGTCCTGTAGGAACAGGGCAGTTCCTGTGACAGTGATGCTGATGGACAGCATAACTGGTGGAAAGGTTGGGACCAAATTCTCACCTCAGATGGTTTCATGCCATACTGTCCTTGGATCACAGAATCCCAGAATGGTTTGTGTTGGAAGGGACCTTGAAACTCATCCCATTCTACCCCCTGCCATGGGCAGGGACACCTTCCATTAGCCCAGGTTGCTCCAAGGCCCATCCAACCTGCCCTGGGACACTTCCAGGGATGGGGCAGCCACAGCTTCTTTGGCAACCTGTGCCAGGGCCTGCCCACCCTCACAGCCAAGAATTCCTTCCCAATATCTCATCTAAGTCTACCCTCCTTCAGCTTAAGGCCATTCCCCCTTATCCTGTCCCTCCAGACACTCATCCCAAGTCTCTCTCCATCTCCTGGGCCCCCTTTAGGCAGTGGAAGGGGCTCTCAGGTCTCCCCAGATCCTTCCCTTCTCCAGGCTGAACAGCTCCAGCTCTCTCAGAATGTCATTGTTTTTGAGGGCTTTCTGGAAATACCTGAAATACTTCTGACCTTCAAAGGATATTTGAAGGCCTTTTGAAACTCACATGCAAAGGGTTGGTTTATTTTCCCAAAATGTGGTGAAACAAAGCACCTGCAAGATTCAGAGAACTTGTCAGGGGGAGTTTTCTGAGTGCCTGGGGGATGGAGGGGCAGCCAGTTCAGGCTGACAGTCCTGCAGGGAATCCTGCAAGGGATCATCCTCTCCCTGTTCTCCAAACCAAAGCTGAGCCACACAAGATTCCAAGTGAGGATTTGAAACATTTGGCTGGTATAAAAGAGTGTTGTTCTGTCACAGTGATGGAACATGGGCTTGGCCTAGGGAATATCTTATGGATCAGGGGCATCCTTATGTCCTGGCTCACAGCTGGTACAAATCCCCCAGGACATGGTCTGGACTCATTTTTGTTCTCTCAGTCTTGTTCTAGCTCTTCCACACAGGCTTTTTTTCATACAATTTACCTTGATAGTATTGCCATCCTGTGAGAAAAGGGATACTCAGAACCATTACACTGATGTAGGAAGCTTTGTGGGAGGAGAATTTCTCCTAAGATGTCCAGGACAAAGATGTCCTTGTTGCCTCTTCAGCAGTCAAGGGTCCCCAGGTGTCACATATTTGGTGAGTAAAATCTGTGCCTGGAATTCTGCTACTTCTGACCACCTCCAGCATCAGAAGGCTGGGAGAGCAATGACAGCTCTCTTTTTTTGTACTTGTTGGAGAGAAGACTCTGGCCTAGTTTTATATTCCGTTGGCCTCTTATTTCTCAGAATATCAAATTGCCTCACTAAGAGAACATAGTGGTCTGAAACCAGCCTCAGATATGCCAGGGAAGAGCTGACCACAGGGGGAAAGAGAGATAATTTCTCAGTGTTAAAAATCTTCTGCTCTTCATCTGGGGGGACCTGCAGGTGTGAAGAACAGCCTATTGACAGGATTACCACTTGGAATGCAGCAAACAAGCCAGCCTAGCACTCTGATTAGCCTGATATATCTGGGGAAGGCTTTTAATAAGCCATTTGAGTCAGGGTGTTCCAGAGCTGTATGTATTCAAAGTGCTGTTTTCAGCAGTGCCTTCCACCCAGAGGCATATTCTGAGCTTGTTCTGAATGTGAACAAATGCAGGAGAGGCCTTCAATCTTTATGGAAATCGTGGCAAACATCACCAGCCAAACACAGTATAGCAGCATGGGGACTGTTTCCATCCCAAACATCTCCCAGGGGAGGGGAGCTCTGCTCTTGGCCCTGCTCTCCCTGGCCACAGCCTCAGGATGGGTTTTGTCCCTTTTCCAAAGGCCAGGGTGAGCCACATTCCCTGCAGGAATTCCTTCTCCCTTCCCCAGAATCAGCCAGGCCCTGCTTCACTTTGCTCCCTTCCTTCATTCATTGAATTAACGAGTTACTCCCCCAAATCCCAGCCAAGTATTTGAATTAATTTCCCAAGGAGCAGTGAAGGAATGGCTGTGGAAGGCATTCCAATTCCCTGCTGCTTCACAGTTTGTGTTGTAATTTACAGCTGTTCAGGGGAACACAAAGCAGGTGGAAAATTATCCCCCATTCCCCAGCAGCATTTTCCAGTAGTTTTCCAGCTCCTGGGCTCTGTTGTGAGAAACTAGTTAAGGTGCAGGTGGGTGAAAAATTAGGGAAACCACTTAGAAAACACCCAGAGAGTTCCAGGAGCAGGTTTTTTTCTTTTCTCCACAGTCCTGGTGCTATTCACTGACATTTGAAAAGAAAGAAACAGGGCCAGCTTTGAAACCTCGAGGATTTGTAGGAGATCAGGCAATTCAGTGTCACTCCATCTGCTCTTCTCTCTGAGCACATCCCATGTTTTGCTAAGCCCCAGTGCTTCCCCTCCCAGGAAGAGCCCAAACGGGTTAATGCATTTCCTGAGCCACCAGAAAATGTCAAACTTTCTGTCTCAGAACATTTCGAGGGTAAGAGTAACTCAGTGTGCTGACCACTGGAATGCCATTGCCAAGAGGGAGGATGAGTCCAGCAGGGTGGGAAGAGCTGGATCTGCTGGGATTGGTGCAGGGAAGGTGAACAAGACACCAGCTGCTCACTTCTCTCTGGAGGATTTTGTATCCTCTCTTATGTAAGCCCTAAGTTAACCTGCACAGGGCTAAATGTCAGTATTCTCTCACCCTTGGTACCAGCACAGATGATGCTCTTCAACTCCCACTCCTGTGGCAATCCCAGATCCATTTTACAGGGAAATGGAGCATAGAGAAGTAAAAGTCTTACTTTGAGAGGACCTTGAGTTACCACCTTCCCCAGACTTCAAAATAAATGCCCAAAGCTTTGCAAAGATCTGTCCCGGAGTGAGTCATGCCCTTTGCCAGGTCCTGAGAGAGCAGTTTTACCATGGGCACACACCCGTTTCTCTCATAAAGGGATGCTGTGGTGTGTAGTTTGGTCAGAGAGGCACAGAGACCCAGAATGGGTTGGGTTGGGAGGGACCTTACAGCTCATCCAGTTCAAGCCCCTTCCACTGGAATGCTCTGAGCTCACATGGATGCTCCTGCATCTCCACATCACACAGAGCTGGCTCCTTCAATCCTGCATCCAAACACCAAGTGAGAGCTTTTACACCTGCACTGAAAGCAAAAATTTCATCCCAAAGAGATTTTAACCCAAGAAAAACAGGAAAAAGGGTGGGTTGGAAAGCAACCAGAGAATGAGATGGAAAGCAAAGAGCTTAATTGTGCTGAGGGCAACAGAGATGGTTCAGGGCCTGCAGGGGAAGTGTGTGAGGACACAGAGGGCACTTGGGGTGTTCAGCTGGAGAAGAGGAGGCTGAGGGGAGACCTCATTGCAGGGACAACTTCTCAGGGAGGGATGAGGAGGGGCAGGCACTGATCTCTGCTCTGTGGGGACCAGGGACAGCACCCAGGGAATGGCTGGAGCTGTGTCAGGATAGGCTTAAGTTGGATCTCAGCAAAAGGTTCTTCCCCCAGAGGGTAGTGGGCACTGCCCAGGCTCCCCAGGGCAGTGGGCACAGCCCCAAGGCTGCCAGAGCTCCAGGAGTGTTTGGATGATGCTCTGGGGCACAGGGGGTGACTCTTGGGGATGGGCCTGTGCAGGGCTGAGGGTTGGATTCGATGATCCTTGTGGGTCCCTTCCAGCTCAGCACATTCTGGGATTCTAAATAGATCTTTTAACTGCTAAATACTTCTTTGCTTATCCTTGCTTAATTTTACTGTTTTGGACATCCAACCTCCCTCTTCTGATGCTGCCAGATGTTGGGGGATATTCACTTGTGAGAGGTTGAACAAGTGCTGCTCCCTGATTCCCACATATCTCATTTCCTTGGCCACACTGGGATTGCACCTCCTGCTGCCTGGAGCTGTTGATATATTCTGGTCTCTGAACCTTTTACCAAGATGGAAATTTTTAGGGTAATCTGTGAATAAAGAACCTTTGGGAAAATTGTGCCCCACTAACAAGACACATGAGACAACAAAACAGCCCCAGTGCAAATATATTTACCAGTGCATTTGCTGGAGACTCCAGAGCAGTAACATTTGCAATACTTTCTTGTGTCTCGTGCCCAGATATCTCACATGGCTGATGGCAGGGGTTTATGTGTTAGAACAGCTAACAAGTGACAAATCTGACAAAAATTTGGAAAAAAAGAAAGTCTAAGTGTTGTGGGGAAGCAAACGAGTAGGTGGAAATTCTGTGTGTGTACATACCTCTGAGGTGGTGATGCTCACATGAACCACAGGGCCACGGCAGAGCAGCAACACTCTGAGCCAGGGAATAAACACCAGGTGCCTGTAAAAGTGTTTTAGTGGAATTTAGCATGCCTTGGACAGTCCCAGAGCCACCAGGCCAGGCAGGCAATGCTTATCAGCCACAGATACCCAGAAACTGGCGGTTACTATGGCAACAGCTTCTTCTTTTCTTTTTTTTTTTAGTAAGGCAGACTAATGCAAGTTGTGAGCAGGAGAGAGGATTAAACATATAGATTTACTTTGAAACAAAGCCTCCCAGTGAAACTCAGCCTGCTGAGAACTACCTACCAAAACACATGGATAATGTGGGAATGCGCTGAGGCAGGATTTCCTGGCACTGTGCTGCAGTGGAGAAGAGGCATTGATGTGGAAAAAGGCCAAGAGACAGGTGCAGGAGTGTAACCAACACGTTCGAGGGGCTGGGGGGCTGTGGGAACAGGCTGAGTGATGCCCTAAATGTCACCCTGAGGCAGCAGCAGCTCCTGTGCTCCCCCAGCCCCCCGCTGCTGCACACACAAGAGTGGGAGCAGAGGGGCTGCCAGAGCCAGGCTGTGACACCACAGAGTCAGCATGGTTTGGGCTGGGAGGACCTTAAAGATCATCCAGTGCCACCTTCTGCCATGGGCAGGGACACCTTCCACTAGCCCAGGTTGCTTCAAGGCCCTTCCAATGTGGCCTTGGACACTTCCAGGGCTGGGGCAGCCACAGCTTCTCTGCCCAGCCTGTGCCAGGGCCTGCCCACCCTCACAGGGAACAATTTCCTCCTAATATCTGATCTAAGTCTCTCCTCTTTTGTTTTAAAACCATCTGGTCTCTTCTACCAAGTAACCAGCAACAGGACAAGAGGTCACGGGCTTAAGCACTGCCAGGGGAGGTTTAGGTTGGATATCAGGGGGAAGGTTTTTACAGAGAGAGTGATCAGGCATTGGAATGGCCTGCCCAGAGAGGTGGTGGATTCACCATCCTTGGAGGTTTTTAAGATGAGACTGGATGTAGCATCAATGCCATAATCTGGTAATCACAGTGGTGTTGGATCAAGCGTTGGACTTGATGATCTCGGAGGTCTCTTCCAACCCTGCTGATTCTCTTTTTCTCTGATTCTCTGATTTTCTGATTTCACCATCTGCCTGATGTTTGTCGCACTTGCTGGGGTTAAGAGCAAATCCTGGGCTGTGGGACTGATGGATGCAGGAGAGCCCCAGTAACACTGACAGGGAGCAGTGAGATGGAGCTACGGAGGAAGGAGACTCTGTGTGTGTAGGAGGTTCAACCTGATACATTTGGATGCTTTCAGTTTCTCAATCTGTACAGCTGGATTGGGAATAGCAAAGAAACACCATTCTGAAAACACACAAAAGTAGAGATGGAAACAGTTTTGGAGCATCACACCTAAAGGGGAAGGTCAGGTAATGCCCTGGTCCTGTCCTACAGTGTCACACTACAAAGTCTGTGTTGTGGGTCACAGGAAGGAAGGATGTTTAAACCAGGTGGTTCCCCTCAGCCTGTGCTCTGCCCTCCCTCTCCACATCTGGGAAAGGATTGGGAACATAGGGGCAGGTACCTGGCACAGGTATTCTGGAGAATGTGGAGTGCTGGGAGAAAGGGCAGGACTGAGAGAGGCTCCTTTCCCTGGAGAGCACTGGGTGTCTGATCTGCAGTTGTCACCTCAGCCCTCACCAGCTGCCCAGGCCCAGGTCCTCTGGGAAACAGGGATAGGGAGCTGGGGGGGTCTAACACAAGGCAATGCAGGGCAGGAGGTCCTGGGCAGCAGATGGGGGAGTCCTGCTGCTGAGAAGGTTTTGATTTGAGCCTTCACCTTCTTGATTGGGATCTGCAAGTTTGCCCCTTATTCGTCTCAAGCTCCAGTTTCCTAAGCAGTTGAGTCAGACTAAAGTCTCTTCTGCTGCTGGAGCAGAGGGCTCCATCCTCTTCCTGTCACATCCTCTGCCATGGCTATTTCTCTCTCCTGGAGCTGTGTCACCTTTCCATCGGCTGGTTCAGCTCATTCACCCAGCAAAATCAGCTCAGCAAGAGTTGAAATGATGAATTCATAGAATCACAGACTGGTTTGAGTTTGAAGGAACCTTAAAAATCATCCAGTCTCACCCCTGCCATGGGCAGGGACACCTTCCACTGGCCCAGGTTGCTCCAAGCCCTGTCCAATGTGGCCTTGGACACTTGCATGGCTGGGGCAGCCACAGCTTCTCTGGGCACCCTGTGCCAGGGCCTGCCCACCCTCACAGGGAAGAATTTTTTCCCAGTATCCAATCTCAGCCAACTCTTTGTCAGGGGGAAGCCATTGCCCCTTGTCCTGTCACTCCAGGCCCTCATCCAAAGTCTCTCTCCATCTTTCTTGTTGGCCCCTTCAAGTCCTGGAAGGCCGCAAATCAAGTCACTCCAAAGGTTCTCTTCTCCAGGCTGGATTCCAGCTCCCCCAACCTTTCCTCCCAGTAAAGCTGCTCCATCCTCTAACCATCTTGATGCCTCCTCTGGCCTCTCTCCGGCAGCTCCATGTCCTTCCTGTGCTGGCCCCCTGGGCTGGAACAGCTCCGAGAACTTGGTGTACAACTAGGATTGACTGTCAGCATCCTCAGGGCTCCAGGCTCTTAGAAAAGTGGGTTCAGACCAGCAGGTTTGGGATTTTTCAGGACTAAGATTTGACACCCCGGTAGCAATTTACAGTCAAAACAACCCTGCCTGCAGTTAAGGGGGTTTAGTTACAGCTGCTCAGGAGTTTCCTTGGGGACAAACCCCAGCCAAGCCCACTGTCTAACCAGCTGTTCTGTCCTGTTTCATCCTGCAGCTCTGCTGGGAGCTGTGCAAGGGGAAAGTCATTTCTGTAGCAGGTTTGCCCATCTCTGTTTGCCTCTGTGTGGCTTGCTAGATCAATTATCGTTTGCAACATCCATTAGCTCTTCAGAAGAAAGGCAGAAACACAATGTTTTTCTTCCATTAATCAGAGCAGTTTACAGAAAGCATCAATTTAAAATGTTAAGGCCAATCTGCAACCAGTATTGACAACAATTAGATTGGCCTCCAGAAAGTTGCTTTTGACACTGTGAAGAATGAAATCTTTATAAGGACATTCTACATGTTGAGCCTCTCCTGTTTCATGATTGCTGATCCTATCACAATCTGGAGAAGTATAAACAGAGGTGAGGAGCTGGAAGCAATACTCCAGTAAGAGCGTGCCAGAATCAGTAAACTTCCCTTCCCCTCTCCTTGGACCCCTGCCCAGAAATTGCAACTCAATCTATGCTCTGCTCCCATGACTATCAGTCTCCTTTCTTTCCCAGCTCTCTTTTTTGACTTTAATATTACACAAAAAATGTACTGAAACAAAAGTCCTCCAGGAACAAAAGTTCCTGGCATTGTCACCCAGAGCAGTGAATTCCACAGCTGACCACCAACCACAGCCCCCAAGCAGGGCAGTGGCCACAGGCTCTGCAAAGTAGAAGTGAATCCTGCAGCCTTATCATGGAAAACCAGCTCAGCTCAGAGGTATGAGAATGAAGGTGATGCTGGAGGAGTCAGCTGGTTAACTCCTGAAGGCTCAGTTCCTGGTCTACAATTAGCAGCTTAGCTCATGTCCAGGTGTGGAGCTTTCACTCATCTTACCAGTCTGGGTGGGGGAAGTGGGAACATTTATCATCAGAAGATCATTTACTAGCTCTGAAAACCTAATGGATGAGTGTTCTGTTTTAGCATCTAAACCCTAGAACCCAGGGTCTCTTATTGTCTTGCCCCAAGCAAAGAGCTGAGGCAGAGGCTGCCGCGCTGCCCCACCCTGTCCTTCAGCAGTGCTGCCCTACCTGAGCTATCTTGGCTTCTCCACACTCCGTATCTCCTTTTGGGTCTGTTTTCTGGTGGCTTTCATAAAGAGGATTTGTTCTAGATTCACGGCCAGCAGGAAGGTTTGGCTCTAGTTGAAGACCTGAAGACAAATTTTATTGTGGGCTGCAAAAAGCTTTAATCGCTGGAGCAGACTCTGCTCCTCCTGGCACCTCAGCCAGGGGTGGGCACCTTGGGAATTTAGTGGGTCTTGCCTGACTTCCCCCTCTCTGGAGCTTTATTACCCTCAGATCATCTGACTTGTTACAGGCACCTGAAAAGACTCCCTTGTGGTTATTTATATGAGCATCCCTCAGAAGGAACAATGCCCTACTCCATGAAAGGACACATCTAACTGCTCCTTCTGTTTGATTTAAAATATTTGAGGAGGAAGGGAAAAGGAGTACATCTGTTACAATCTCACTTACAATCAGTGAAGTTAATGGAAAGATTCCTTCTGACTCTCCTGGGCTTTGGACAAGGCTCTGTACGGCAATATTAGCAAATAATGAAGTTCACATCTCATCAAATCCTCCTCAGGAAAATAATTCTAATATATGTGGATGGCCTTTTGCAGCTCTCTCCCCAAATCTGTCCCTGGTTTGTCAGCTGTGCCAACACCTCTATCTCTGGTGTTAAATCACTTCTGTGGAAAAGTGTCTTTCAAAAAGAACAAAGAAACTCCCTCCCCCGCCCTCTCCCCCCCAGCCAAGGATGTTTCATCACTGCTGGTCCCAGAGCGCTGCCCCAGGACTTGGAGTAGCCTCTCTGGAAAGACACTGAGAGAAATATTAAATATCCAATCTGTGACTTTCTACCCCATGCCTGCCAACTGTAGTCATGTATAAAATCACAGAATATCCTGTGATGGAAGGGATCCCCATGGACCATCCAGTCCAACCCTCAGCCCTGCACAGGCCCATTCCCAAGAGTCACACCCTGTGCCCCAGAGCATCATCCAAACCCTCCTGGAGCTCTGGCAGCCTTGGGGCTGTGCCCACTGCCCTGGGGAGCCTGTTCAGTGCCCGATCACCCTCTGGGAGAAGAACCTTTTGCTGAGATCCACCCTAAGCCTGCCCTGACACAGCTCCAGCCATTCCCTGGGCGCTGTCCCTGGTCCCCACAGGGCAGAGATCAGTGCCTGCCCCTCCTGAGGAGCTGCAGACCCAAATTCCCTCAATGTCTTCTCGAACTGAACAGACTGAGTGCCCTCAGCTGCTCCTCTTATGGCCCCTCCAGCCCCTTCCCGATCGCCATGTCTCTTCTTTGGTCAGTCTCTAAACAGCTTTAGACCCTCTTTATATTATGGCACCCAAACCTGCCCCCAGGGCTCAAGGTGAGGCCGCCCCAGTGCAGAGCAGAGTGGGACAATCTCCTCCTTTGATCTGCCTCCTCTCTGGTGCTTCCTTTCATTTCACATCCCTCCTCTCTGGATCCATGGCTTTTCCTGCCATTTCTCAGGGACCTCCACAGGCTGGGAGCAGTGCTGCTGTTCTGTGTTCTGTCATTCTGTACTGTCCACACCCTGCTTGCCAGAGGGACCCAAATACCAGTTGTTCCCATGTACCAGGTGCCTGTACTGGTCAAACAGTCAAAATTGAACTCAGAATTCCTCCCGCCTTCCTTCCAGCCACCAGTGCCTTACAGGAAGGGTCCTTGTGGAACCCTGGAAGGAATCAGCCTTTGTGATGGCTGCAGGATGGAAGGAAGGTGTGGAGATGTTTCCAGGCTGTAGGTTGAGTGCAGAAGGCAAGTGCTGCAGGCTTGAGATCACAGATGCTCACTATGGCATCCAGGCTGCAGAGCCCAGCATAACCAGTTTTTCTATTAAATCCTGCTTAATTGTTAATATATCCAGTGATCAGAAAGCAGGGAGGGGAACTTGGGCAGTTGATGTCAAAGGGCTGTTGATCTCAAAGAACTGTTGATGTGCAGGCTACAGTCAGGTAGCTCCAACTACCTCCATCTCTGGAGGAGGTTGTGGATCTCAGGGGTGATCATCCTGTTTCCAGGTTTTTGCCTGCCCTCATCCATCACTTCCATGCCTGCCACTGGCTGACCCACACAACTCCAGAGTCAGCAGAGTCCTCTCTCCTCAGAGGCTCCTTGCTGTGTGTGGGGCTCATCCTTGGGTAGCACCCAAGAGGAACAGGAATGACCCCGGATGTCTTCAGGTGTGATGTTGATGGAGGAGCTGAGTGGGAGAGGAGCTTTCCTGTCACTCAGCTTTGCTGTCCTTTGTTTTTTGTCCTCAGTCCCTCTGCTCTGATGAAGGGAGGTGGGGTAATGACTCCACTGGCCTATCCACTGCCTGATGTGATTCTGAGTGGGCTTATCCATCGAAGGACTCAGGTGGATCAGTGTGGGATCTGGTCAGTATGGGATCTGAGCAGTGTGGGATCTGATAAATGTAGGTTCTGATCAGTGTGGGATCTGAGCAGTGTGGGATCTGATCCATGTGGGATCTGAGCAGTGTGGGATCTGACCCATGTAGGATCTGATCCATGTGGGACCTGAGCAGTGTGGGATCTGACCCATGTAGAATCTGATCCATGTGGGACCTGAGCAGTGTGGGATCTGACCCATGTAGAATCTGATCCATGTGGGACCTGAGCAGCGCTCACTGTTCCCATGAGTGGTGGGAGGCAGAGCTGTACTGAGGGCTTGGACAAGTTCTTGTGAGTGGTTGTGATACCTTCTGGTTGCACAAGAACCATTGTGTAGCACTGTGGCTGTCACTTGACATCTGTGAGGTCACATGGAAGGTCACCCTGTCCCTCAGGAGACTGTCTGTAATGCAGGACAGTGAAGAGGCAGCACCAGCACCCCCTCCTGGGCACAGAGCCCGTGGGCCTTGGGACTTTGCCCAGGGGGTTTGGCAGTTGTACCCTGGGCATCCAGGGCAAGGAACAAGGTAGTGGAGGCTGGCACAGCACTAACCCTTCATGGACCCCCTGTTCCACCCCCCTCAGTGTGGACTGGGGTCTCTAGTGTCACCCTGCTCTGTGGCAGGGTCTCAGAGCACAGTGGCACTGGCCAAGTCACACCTTCTGGCCTCTCCACTCACTTTGAAGACAGCAGGAGCACCCAAAGGGTGATCCAGAGCTTTCACAGTGGCACCGATATCTTTGGCACTGGTTGCTGGTTCAGCTCAGGGAGCTGAGGGGGACTAAAAGGGGTGTTTTAAAAAAAAACACACAGGGCTGGAGACATGGGGTAAAGCCCAGACAGTGTCCTGGCTTTGGAGCAGGTGGATTCTGCCCTGGACAAGGTTAAAAAGGGAAGGGACGTTGGGCATTCCTCTCAGGGAAGTTTTCATGTTCAGCAATGCATTAAAGGCCATAACCAACCTCACTTTGGGCTTGAATCTGTTTTTCTCCTCTCCCAGGAGCAAATGTGTTCCATGGAATGTCTGGCTTTAGGGTTTGTTTGGGGTTTTTGCTCTTGGTTTCCTGTTGGTGAATTTTATCAATTCCTTTCTCATAGCTGAAGAACTAGATTAAAAAGAAAACCAAACAAAAACACCCAACTAGCCAAATTCCTGCTTCTATCAGTGTTGGAGAGGCTCCAATCTGGAACTGCCCTCATTTTTTTGGACAAAGTTGAGTCTGAAGGAGCTCTCTCTCACAGAAAAATGTGCTTCAGGAACCTCCTCTGTTGAGATTCATGTAGACAAAAGAAGCTTTAGCAAGAGAAAAATGTTCTATTTTTCTTGTGTAATCTGACGTCTTGATCTAAAGATGGGAAAATTTTTAGCCAGCGATACTAGAAAATTATGGTACTGTGTGTGTTCAGAATGTGAGGGCACTCAGGGAAGGCAAAGCCCTGACACCTCAATCTTTGCACTGTTGATGGCCATGTCAGGCAGTGTAGGGGCTATTTCTGATGCTCTCCCTAAAACTGAAGAATCAGGGAAATTTTATATAAAATCTTATCAATTAAATGGTTAAAACTACTCTGGGCTAGACAATATTCAGCAAAGGGACTTGAAAGGGGAGCTGCTGATTTCCCCTGAGCTCAGTCCAACCACTCCCTCAGGTTGCTCACCTTCAGAGGTGCTGGGTGTGTGACGGCTCAGCTGGCAGAACAAGTGCACTGTGAGAGGCTGCAGTAAAAGGAAGGAGGAGAGTCAGGATGGCTTTGTAGACAGGAGGGCACCCACTGTGAGTGTGCCAGCGTCCCAGGAAGGACCAGCTGACATGAGCGTGGTGGTGATGCTGCCACGGCACTGCAGGCATATTGCACTGGAAATTGTCAGCCAAGTCTTTCATCAATAGTGTTGAGAACAGCCTGGGATGAGAGGAAAGGTCTCCTCAAGAGTTAATAACAGATTAAGTCACAGAAAGCAAGGGATGAGAACAAACAGTGGGGTTTTGCAGTAGAAGAATGATCAGAGCCTTGGAGAATCAGCTTTGGGACATGTGCAGCTCAGTGTGGGCTTGAATGAGCTTGAAAAGATGTGCAGAGAGGTGCCAAAATGTTGTGTGTGCTGTGCAATTATTTTGAACTCTCAAATCTCACAGTGACAGCAGAAACTTAACTGTGTGAAGATAATGGAGTGAAAAGCTTTCCAATGTCAGTAAGAGGGAGCTGGCTGGGGGTACTGAATTGCTAGCTGGGCCTTGAGGTCTCAGCATCTTTGTATTTAGTTGTTTAAAAGATGAAATCTTGGGGAAAATCTTTACTGTGCTTGCAATGCTTCAGATTATCCAAGTACCTGATGGATCCCACCCTTTCAGGAATCCGGGACAGGTTCTGTCAAGGAGGTTTCCTCCAAAACATCTGGGTGCTGAGGCTCATGCTCAGATCCTTGCAGACACTGAGAGCACCTCTGTAGGAACAATGTGCTCATGAAATACGGAGCCACATGGAATGCTGCATGAGCCAGGGCAGAGTACTCCTGGGAGATATGTGCTGGAGCCTCCCCAGAACACCCAGCACCCAGAAGGGCAGCCCTTTGGTGCTTTGTACTGTAGACAGGCCTTGGAGCACAGCCCTGCCCCCCTGGAGCCCCCAATGGTCCTCCAGGGCTCAGGGAAGCAGCTCCTGCCTGTGAGACATGGTGCTCTCCTTGACCTATTTGCTCATTACTTCCACAAATGTGATTTTGATTAAGGAATTTTCCTAACTAATTACTGTGGCATTAGGGATTCAGCCAAACAGGAAAGAGTCCAGAAAACAAGGTGGGGAGAGAAAGCCAAGCTTTGTGCAGAGAATTCCAGCCCCACAAGGCAGATGGACAGGGCTTTGTGCAGAGAATTCCACCCCGTGGGGCAGATGGACAGGCCCTTGTCCTCCCCATGGGACAAAGGTCCCCCAGGCCATGTACCAGCCCTGTGTGTGGTTTCTGCTGCTCATCCTGACCCTGGCCCAGGGTCAGGGAGAGCTTCTCACGCAGCTGCAGATTCACGGGTTAAACCCAGTCTCGCTTCTAGTTGCGTGTTAAAATTAAAAGCCCTGCTGAGCTCTTGTTTCAAGTAGCAGGAGACAAAGATATTATAGCCCTTGCAGAGAACAGGCTGAATCCAACAGGCTTGTTCAGCCACACATTCCAGCCTGGTGGAGAAGGGACAGACTCAGAGGTGTCACAGCCCTGCCAACACATCAGGGTAGAGCCTGGCCCAGAGCAGCTAAAGGAGCCCCCTTTCCAGCTGAGCTCAGCCTCCTTCCACACATGGAATTGCAATGGATTTACTGAGGCACCACATCATTTCTTGAGAAGAGCTTGCTACCAAGGAACTCTGACAGAGTTTTTCCTGTCATGTGAAGATCTGCCCCAGGACTAGAAGATGATAGCCTCAGAGTGACTCAGAGTGGGTTTAGTTGTGACATTGGGACGGAATTGTGCCCCGTGAGGGTGGGCAGGCCCTGGCACAGGTTGTCCAGAGGAGCTGTGGCTGCCCCATCCCTGCAAGTGTCCAAGGCCAGGTTGGATGGGGCTTGGAGCATCCTGCGCTAGTGGAAGGTGTCCCTGCCCATGGCAGGAGATGGATGAGATGATCTTTAAGTTCCCTTCCAACCCAAACCAGTCAGTGATTCCATGATTCTATGACTCAGCCAAAGAAAATTGTCCCACAGTAAAAATGCCTGCAGAAGGGGCCAAGGCTGAGCTCAGTTTCACTCAAAAAAGTCAGAAAAATTATGGTGTCACCTTTAAGATCAAAGCAACTGGCTGAATTCCTGTCTCTGAGAGTAACTACCTGGAAAACCAAGCCAGCACTCATTTCTGCAGCATCTGCTTCAGCCCTCAGCAGGTCTCTAAATGCAGCCCTGGGGGAGTGCTGCCAAACTCCCGGGGACTCATTCCAAGGCTTGGGCAGGGAAAATATAAATATCCCTCTAGTTAATTTTGGGTGCCATAATCCATCAGGGGCTGTCTTGTGCAATTTAGCTGCATGGCACCTCCTGACAGCCTGGCCAGTAAAGCATCCTGTGCTAATGGCACACAGGCAGGTGCTGAGGCAATTTTTTCCAGCTGCCCATTAAGCTGCAGAAAAGGGTGGTGGGAACAACCGGGGTTTCAGCATGACCAGGTGAGACACACAACTTACCTGGGGCAGTCCCTGCTGGGGCTGGGCTGGTCATGTGTCATCAGAGGTGCAAAGAGTGACTGGCACGGTGCAGGAAGGGCTATAAGGGTCTGGATAAGGGGCATGGAATCACAGAATGGTTTGGGTTGGAAGGGACACTAAAGACCATCCAGTCCCACGCCCTGCCATGGGCAGGGACACCTTCCACTAGCGCAGGATGCTCCAAGCCCCATCCAACCTGGCCTCAGACACTTGCAGGGATGGGACAGCCACAGCTTCTCTGGGCAACCTGTGCCAGGGCCTGCCCACCCTCACAGGGAACAGTTCCTTCCCAGTATCCCACCTCACCCTGCCCTCTGGCAGTGGGAAACCTTTCCACTCCCCCTTGTGAAGCGTACTTTCACAGAGCAGAATATCTTCCTAATATCCAGTCTAAACCTCCCTTCCTTCATCTTAAGGCCATTCCCCCTTTTTATGTCACTCCAGGCCCTTGTCCTAAGTCCCCCTCCAGCTCTCTTGGAGCACTTTTAAGCACTGGAAGGGACTCTCACGTCTCCCCAGAGCTTTCTCCTCTCCAGGTGAACAGTCCCAGCTCTCCCAGCCTGTCTCCAGAGCAGAGGACCTCCAGTTCTTGGAGCATCTCCATGGCCTCCTCTGGACTCTCTCCAGCAGCTCCACAGCTTTTTTGTATTGGGGCTCCAGGGCTGGAGCAACTCTGCAGGTGTGGTCTCACCTGAGAGGGCAGAAGGGCAGAATCCCCTCCCCTGGGGTCAGTCATAGTTAAATCCTGCAGAAGATTCATTTCACCCAGCACTTGGTTGTTATTTAAATGCTCTCACAGTTTGGTGTCACAGGGGGCTTGGTGACAAGATAATGATCAGCCCGTTGGCCCTTCACAACCTGCCAGGACCTTCCCAGGCTTTAAATACCTTCAAACAGCCCTGGAGTGCCAGAGCCCTCCAGATGTCTGCACATGCAGATTTACTGTGTTCTCTTATCGATCAGTCAGTTCTCTCCCAGTCTCTTCCCTCAGCACCACCATATATTAAAACACCTCCAGGAAGCTTTCCCTGTCCTGCTTCTCAGTAGCCTTTTAACTTACATTTGTTTTCCTCCTTCTTATTCATTAAAATTTTAATTATAATATCACTAAAAGTCAATGTTTTGGGCTTGGCTGTAGATCTTTAGTCCCTTTGTTTCTGCTCAGCCCAACCTGCACCACTCTGCTGACACCTCCAAACCTTGTTGGAACAACTAATGCCAAGCTTTTGTTGGTGCTACATTTTTCCTGTCCAGCTGGAGATCTCCAGCCATGTTCCCAGCTCTCCAGTGGGATCCACATTCCACATTCACATTAGCAATAAAAATCCATGACAGGCCTGGCAGCAAGTTTGTGCAAACACTTGTAGAGTGAGGATTCCTTAGGGATCTCTGCTCTGGGGTCCTGGAAGGATCACCGCTGGAAGCATCTTTCCAGTGTGTGTCCTGCCTGGCTCTGCAAAGACCAGCCCTGGCTCCCAGAGAAGGATGGAGCCATTTTCCAGGAGCAGCTGCAGAGCACTCCAAGTCCAGGAGTTCAGGGAAACATGAAACTCAAATCACTAAAAGAATCCCTGATAATCATATAGGACCAGCATGTCTGTTATCCCAAAGCCATTTTTTAAGACAGTATTGACTTTCCCTCCAGAAAAACGCTCCCTTGCTTTTATATCTTATTTTTTTCCCAAGTACTTAATGATGGAGAGGATCAACATCCCCAATTTATGGGGAAACTGAGGCAGGAGGAGGTATGGAGCATTCCCTAGATTCAAAGAGCCATCAGGGGCTCAAGCCAGAAACAGAAGACAGGTCTTTTGAGCCCTGAGGTGGATCTCTGTGTTTTGGGAGACACAGCTCAGGAGTAGCAGGCTGGGATCTGGGCTGAGATCTGGGTTTGGATCTGGATTTGTACTACGTGTGGGTTGTGACAGATGAGGGAGGGTGCTGGAAACAGCTCAGGGCAACTCTCTTCAAACAAGAGTTTTCTTCTGGTGCCTGTGAACTTTCTACCAGCTTTGGAGGATGGAATGGTGAAGGCTGTGGTGGAGGGGCCTTTGTTGGAATCAGGGAGCTCCAGCATCACCCAAGCAGGTTAATTAGGAATGTGCACCAATTGGAAACAAGGTCAGGGCCAGCTGCTAATCAGGACAAAGGGGGTGGGAAGATGCAAAAAGACAACCAGGAGGAATCCCAAAAGGTCTCCAAAGGTAACCTACTCCAGGTGTCCCAGGAGAACGAGGGGGTGGTAAGATCCCAAATGGTTCTGAGTATCTGAGCAGGATGTCCCTCAAACAGATTTAGGAAAGGATTTAGACAGTTCAGCACTTTATAAACTTCAGCAGGCACCATCTACATCTTTATGCACATGAAGTACTTACAAGAACTTCTCCCTGTCTTTCCTAATGTCAGCAGGATTTGCCCCTTAAGTACCAGCTTTTCTTTCTTAATTGAAGCTGGGTTTGAGATGTGTTTTTGAAGCTGCTATTCTCAACTTCTTTCTTCCAATTGAAAGCAGAAACCATAAATGACTATGTTTGAGTGTGTGAAACAGAACATCTTTAGACTGTGAATTCCATACACTCATTTATTTACTTATAAACAGAGCACTTCATAAATATTTATAAGCCCAGCCGAGAAAATAAGTATTATCACCATTCACCAGTTCTCAAGCTGAAGCACAGGCAGAGACATGTCTTGTCCAACACAACCAAGCAGATTAACATCAGGATCAGAGTGGTTGGGGTTGGAAGGACCTCTAGAGATCATCTGGTCTGACCCTCTGCTCCATCAGGCTCTCATGGAGCAGGCTTCACACGTTTGGAATATCCCCAGTGAAGGAGACTCCACAGCCTCTCTGGGCAGCCTGTCCCAGGGCTCTGCCACCCTCAATGCAAAGAATTTTCCCCTCATGTTCACGTGGATCCTCCTGTGTGTCACTTTGTGCCTGTTGCCCCTTGTCTTTTTGCCAGGCACTGCTGAAATCAGCCTGGCCCATCCTACTGGCACCCACCCTGGAGGTGTTTGGAAGCATTGCCAAGATCCCCTCAGGCCTTCTGAGGCTCCTGTGGAGGGGAAGAGAATGGGCAGCCTGAGACATGGTTTCATCTGAGCCACCTTGAAATGAAGATGTTCATTTTTTTTCCACTCAACATAGAAAGGAGTGGCCAGATGAAGACTTAGATGCCTTGAGAGCAAACTTACGGCAAAGCAATGCCCTCTGCACCAGTCTGAACCTTATTTATCTGACAGCAAATATAGTCGGGAGTTCAGTTCCACAGTTAGGAGTGTTTCACTGCTCCCTCCTGTGCCAGGCACCACAAGCCACTGCACAACACTTTACAAGAGGCTCCAGGTTGGATGAGAGAACTGCTTTTGTCACTCTTTCAGGAGCTAAACCACACCCTGGAAGAATCTCAGCTTCTTCTTATCCATCTATGCCTATTTAATTCAACCTGAACCTTGTCTCCAGCACAAAAGAGCCAAGGGCTTCTCCCATGGGGTGTCCCTCCCAGGTACCTTGCTCCAGCTCAGCTCTGGTGCTCAGCAGTGCAGGCACCCCTGTAGCAACAGGGAGCATCACAGAGCCCAAAGAGCCCAGGCACAGGAAGGGATTTGGGGAATGAAGTGAGTGTTCCCTCACAAGGCACAGCAAGGACGTGCCAGGAGAGCTTTCCAGCCAGGCACATCTGGAGTTTCCAATGGCAAATTTGTTTTCCCCAGAGTAGTTCCCATCTGTCAGGCTGTGGGGTCCATTTGGAAATGATAAACTGTGCCTCCTGTCTTTGAGGGCTGGATTTTCAGCTGGTCAGAACCTCACTGGAGTCCCCTCAGATCTGGGTGGCACAGCAGGTGACAAGACTTTGGCAGGGTGTTATAATTTGATCTTTCTTAATGCCTGGGCTACAGTGTGAATATCCCATCAGAAATACAAGGGACACTGTGCCCTTCATGATGACATTTTGGGATCCTTCATGATGATATTTTGGGATCCTTTGGAAAATGGCAGGTGTCTTTCTGGGCTTCCACAGAGAGTTGTGTGGAGCTTTGAGCAGCTAGAATGGTAGCACAGAAGGTCCTGAGACAGATGTTGTGACTCGGTGTTCCCAAATCCTAGGAGTGAGGCACCTTTGGGGTTGAGCCTGCCAGATTCATCCAGGGCTGAGAGAGAGATCTGCTGTAAACAGAGCTGAGCCTGCTTGTGAAGCTGTCACACAGGCAGTGCCAGGATGGATTGCTCAAATAAACTGCCAGCATCTTGTAAGAAGTCTGTTGTTTCCTAAAAACAGGAGGGAAAATTTTCACTTTGTCTGAGGTGGAAAACTTTTGGTCCAAACACTCATCCCAAGTGCAAAGTGGTGCAGGCCTGGCATGAGTTTGAAAAAAACCCAATGTGTCAAACCAGTGATTATCCCACTCTGCTCTGCAATGAGGAGACCTCACCTGCAGTAGTGGGACACTTTGGGGGGACACAGTGGAAAGGAGAGATTGAGCCATTGCAGAGTGTCCAAAGGAAGGACACAGAGATGGTTCAGGGCCTGGAGGGGAAGCGTGTGGGGACACTGAGGGCACTTGGTGTGTTCAGCTGGAGAAGAGGAGACTGAGGAGAGACCTCATTGCAGGGACAACTTCCTGAGGAGGGGCAGGCACTGATCTCTGCCCTGTGGGGACCAGGGACAGCACCCAGGGAATGGGCTGGAGTTGTGTCAGGGCAGGCTTAGGGTGGATCTCAGCAAAAGTTTCTTCCCCCAGAGGGTGGTGGGCACTGCCCAGGCTCCCCAGGGCAGTGGGCACAGCCCCAAGGCTGCCAGAGCTCCAGGAGTGTTTGGATGATGCTCTGGGGCACAGGGGGTGACTCTTGGGGATGGGCCTGTGCAGGGCTGAGGTTGGACTCGATGGTCATTGTACATCCTTTCCAGCTCAGCACATGCTGGGATTCTGGGATTCTGACATAGACATTACCTTCCCTGGCTCCTGGAAACGCATCTGCCCTCCTCCTGCTCCTACTAGCAAAACAATGGAAATATCTGACAGCCTGATCTTCTGACCAACCCAAAACAATTCCACAGCAACAAAGCTCAGGATAGGAATTGGAAAGTTTGTGTTTTGGTGTATGATATTTCTCACTGTCCTGTCTCTGTCCTGTTCAGTTATTGAGGTCCCTTTCACACCTGAGAACTGTGAGATGTCCCTTTCCTATGTCCTGTTCTCTTCAGGAACTACCCAGGATAGTCTATAACCTGCTCTGAATGGATAGAGATGCTCCTTTGAAGGAGTTTTGGTTAAATTAATATTATCATATCTAATATCCTGTCTAACCCTACTCTCTGGCAGTGGGAAGCCATTCCCCTTGTCCTGTTCCTCCAGGCCCTTGGAAAGAGTCTCTCTGCATCTTTACTCTGGGCTCTCTTTGGGCACTCAAGCCCACAATTAGGTCACCCCAAACTTCTCTTCTCCAGGCTGAACAATCCCAGCTCATCCAGCCTTCTCTCCCAGCAGAGCTGCTCCATCCTCTGACCATCCTGGTGCCTCCTCTGACCTCTCTCCAGCAGCTCCACATCCTTGCTCTGCTGGACCCCAGGGCTGGAGCAGCTCTGCAGGGGGGGTCTCCCCTGGAGGCGCAGAGGGGCAGAATCACCTCCCTCGATCTGCTGTCCACACACTTCCACATCCTTCACTTTCTTGCCTTCATCTCTTCCCTTTCCCCTGTCCCTCCTGTGCCTCTGAATGCTTTCCATTCTGTCTTTCCTGCTCCTCCCTGGCTCTGTCAGCAAGGGGAGCAGAGAAACATACAAATCTGCTCTGTGAGCTGCTGAGATCAAGCCTGGAAAATCAGTGAATCTCCTTGAGATACTTTACAGGCCAGGTCTGAGGAAAGAGAAAAGGAGGAGTTGGAAGAGAATAGACCAGGAACACCAAGTCTCAGTGCAGGTCAGAGGGCACAGCAGTGCCACCCCCCTGGACTGGGACGCTGGGGAGAGTGACATTGGAGGGAACCCACCAGCACACACAGCTCACTTCCCACCTGCACTCAGCTGTCCTCTCTGCTGCACAGCATCATTCTAGTGACCTGGTTCCTGGAGGCAGGAGCTGAGCAGATTTGTCCCTGGGAAGGGAACGTTTTCCATTAGCATTTTTGGGAGCACACTTTGTTGCTGGCTGCTGTTCATTAAAGATGAGCCTCCCCAGGGCCTCATTCCCTCCTTCCCTCCTGCAGTCCAGGGTGGGAGCAGGAGGTGGAGGAATCCCAGGGTGTTACAGTGGCTGCAGCACAACAGGAATTGCCCACACCTCTCAGCTCTCTCTGCTTTTTAGAGAATTGTGATGCTGATGATGATGTCATATCTACAGCTCTAATTAATTCATGCTCTGAGGATTAATCAATGGATTGTACCCATTGCATGTCAGTAGTGCAAGGTGTGACAGCAGAAAGCTTTGGGGTCTGTGTGAGCCTGGATCCATCATGGAATCATGGAATTGTCCATCATGGAATATCCTTAGTTGGAAGGAACCTCTCAGGACCATCCAGTCCAACCGCTGGCCCTGCACAGACACCCTGACAATCCTACCCTGTGCCCCAGAGCATCATCCAAACACTCCTGGAGCTCTGGCAGCCTTGGAGCTGTGCCCACTGCCCTGGGGAGCCTGTTCAGTGCCCCACCACCCTCTGGGGGAAGAACCTTTTGCTGAGATCCAACCTAAGCCTGCCCTAGCACAGCCTTGTGCTGTTTCCTCCAGTCCTGTCACTGGTCAGGTTGCACATTAAACCTGAATTGTTCATTTCCAGATCCTTCCTCTCCTTCAATTACCAAACAGAAATCAAGAGACACAAATTTAAGCAGTTCAGCAACACAAAATCTCCCACCAGGAAGTGTTGGGGGTGAAGGATCTCCTGCAGCTTGTGATCTCCATTAGCTATTTCCTCAGATTTGGAGCCTTTTGGAAGCCATCCCCCACCCCTCCATGCTGTGGATATGGACAGGAACCCTTCCCAAGATTTGAGCTCCCCACAGGATTGCCATCATGGGTACAGCAGGCACAGCACAACCCAACCACCCCTCCACAAGGAGCTCCTGGGCTAAGACTTGGGCTGACCTGCTGAACTTCCCCCTGAGTCACCTACACAGGCACAAAAAGTCTCTGACAGAGCTGCGGATCAAATGAGGACTCCCTTTATTCCCAAACCCACCAGGACCTTTGGCACCTCCAGCCTGCTCAGCTCTGCTCTCTGGTCCCATGTTTGACTCTGGTGAGGACCAGCTTCTCCTTCACAGGGGGATTTAAGGCCAAGGTGATGATCTATCCTCTTAGGAAGATGACCCTGCCATCCCATAGTTAAAGTCTATAAAACACAACTTCTATATTTCTAAAATCTGTGGCAAGCATCCAGTATTATCAGGTTACTCTGGGATCCTGAGGGCAGTTTTCCTCATCATTATATTCTGGTGGCCCTTTCCAAATCCCAGCTGTAGAGCACCATTGCATTGTCTCCTGCCTTGGGCTTGGACTATCAGATGACAAACAAACACTCTAAGAACCTCAGAGAGGTTTATACTTCTATTCTGTGCATTCTTTCTTGAGTTTCCTTTATAATATTCTGACGTATTCAATGTTGAATTTCTCCAAATGAAAGACACAGTTCCTGCTCAAAACAAATTGTGACTTCAACAAGCTCTCACCTAAAAATAGTATAAAAATAATAGCAGTGAGGCAAATTGTTTTGATTATTTTCTTTGTAATCATCAGGCAATTCATAGAATAAGAGAATATCCTGAGTTGGAAGGTACCCACAAGGATCATCAGTCCAACTCCTGGCCCTGCACAGGACAAGAATCCCACCACGTGCCTGAGAGCCTTGTCCTCTTCATTTTTGTGTCATTTCAACCCCAATTTGCAGCCAGCTTTGCATGAGATTCCCCAAAGCTGGAATGAAAGAGCAAGGTCTTCCTGATGGCTCTTCCTTTTCCCTTGTGGGTCAGCACAGAGACACAAATCCCACACACCCTCAGCAGCTGAATGTCAGACCCAGAACAGGAACACAACCTTAGTCTCTAAACACCTGGTGGTTTAGTTTGCTCCCCTCTGAGCACAGAGGGGATGCTGTTGTGGGGTGGCACAGTGGGGGTGCAGTTGCACAGTCCTTGCACTCAGGTTTCTCCTTGTCCCCGGTCCCTGTGGAGTCCTCAGCCAGGCTGTCTCACTGCAAACCCCCTCCCTTGTGCTTTGGGAGTCCAAGGACCCTGCAACAGCCCTACACTGGGCTGTGGGCTGTGTGAGCACGGCAGAGCTGCACTGGGTAGGAAAAAAGCCATTAGGATGAGTGACAGGACATATTACCATTAAACAACCTGAGAAATCTTGGTTTTCCTCCTAAAACATGCCAGAACACTTAAAGAAAAATTCCCCAAACCACACTGGAGTCTAAATGGCTTTCTCTCCCAAGGCAGCTTGCTCTGTTTCTCTAAGTACTCCGGTTCATTCACCTTTTCCAAAGACTTTTGGCAGAAGAGGCCATGCAGAGCACACTGCTGGGCTCCCGGGGCACAGCAGCTCGTTGGTGGACATTAACATCACCCCTGTCAGAGCTGGGACACAACTGGCATCTTCAGGAGATCATAGAAATTTAAACCCAGCAGAACAAACAAACAAAGAGCAAACCCAAATTGGGAAGCAGCAAAACAAACATATTGCTCAGACTAGACAGTTTAATGTGCCATTAGCAGTCATTACCAAATCTAGCTGTTTTAATTAGTGTGTGATCTCTTTCATTTCTGAATCCACTCAGTGTTTTTCCTTCTCAGGCTTCCCAGTTTGCCACCTTGTCCCCATTTCACACCTCCCTCCCTGGATAGCAAATTCCTTGGATTAAACCCTTGTGCACACAGCTAAAATCCTCTCAAATACTGGAAAAGACTAAACCAGTCCATGCTGTGGGGTGAAATCAGAGACCATTTCCATACCAAGGAAAAGCCAAAGAACTGCACTTTGACTGCAGAGAGAGAAACAGCACAGAGTGAATTTTGCTGCCCGGAAGCTGAGTCCCAGCTGTGGCAAAAGACTTTACAAGGTCATGTCTTATTTTATTTCTGGTTTCTTGTTGTGATATTCACCAGGGACCATGTGAATGAGATGCTCTTGGAGAGGATCTCATTTTGCTCTTAAACTCGGGAAGGACTTACTCGTGCCATGATGGAGTCATAGAAGGGTTTGAGTTGGAAAGGACACTAAAGATCATCCCATTCTACCGCATGCCATGGGCAGGAACACCTTCCACTAGCCCAGGTTGACCCAAGCCCCCTCCAGTATGGCCTTGGACACTTCCAGGGATGGGACAGCCACAGCTTCTCTGGGCAACCTGTGCCAGGACCTACCCACACTCATAGGGAAGAATTTCTTCCTAGTATCTCATTTAAATCCAATCTTAAATTTGAAGGCAATCCCCTTGTCCTGTCCCTCTAGGCCCTTGTCGCAAGGGGCTCTAAAGTCTCCGTGGAGCCTTCCCTTCTCCAGGTGAACACCTCCAGCTCTCCCACACTGTCCCCAGAGCAGAGGGGCTCCAGACCTCTGGCCATCCTCATGCCTCCCCTGGCTTCTCTCCAGCAGCTCCATGTCCTTCCTGTGCTGGCCCCCAGGACTGGAGCAGCTCTGCAGGTGGGGGTCTCACCTGAGGAGGCAGAGGGGCAGAATCCCCCCTGATGCCCAAACTGTAGGACCAGCCCAGGGCACGGGGGGTTCTGGGCTGGGGCAGGTCCAGTCTCTCCCCCACCAGCACCCCCAGCTCCTCCCAGGGCTGCTCTCAATCCATTCCCTGTCCAGCCTGTGTTTGGTCTTCAGATGAACCCCACCATTGTGCAGGATGTTGCGCTTGCCATGTTGAACTTCACGAGGTTCTCCCCTTCCACGTCTCCAGCCCATCCAGGTGATGCTCCAGCCCGTGCATCAAGCAGAACTTCCAGTCCAACATCCTCGGTGTCTCTGAGCAGATCCAGAGCCCTGGATTCTCAGGAGGCAGGAGAATCCTGGGCACATCCAGCCATTCAGGCTGTCTGGGAGCACCAGCTGCTGCAGACTGGGATGGTGGGTGAGGTGGGAAGCACCTCATATTCCTGGCTGTTTTCCTAGCAGCTCCTAATCCCCTCTCCCACAAATCTGGGACCATTTCCTGGCAGTTCTCCTGGCCCACATGGCTGTGCTTAATGAGCTTTGGGGTTGCTTTGGCCTCCCTCTTGGCTACGGGATGATATTTTTTTGGGAAAACACAGACCCCACTATCCCTGCCCTTGTCTGCTGGTCAGCTCGGGAGTAGGATGGCAGCTCTACCACTGTGTGCCAGCAGAGTTTCTGCAGCACCAAAGAGCTCCTTGTGGGGGTCCAGAGAGATAATTTATTAATCAATCAAAGGTGGTTTGGGCACACAGACCTCTGTTTTATGGTAGGATGGGCTCTGGGTGCTCCCCATCAGCACCTCAATAGGACAAATGTTATCACTGATGGTCAGAGACACAAATGGCTCAGGAGGGAATATGTTCCCTGAAGAACTCTGGATGTTCTGCTTTGGGTCCTGGCTCAGCAGTCCTTGATATCTGTCACTGTCCCAAGTACTCTTCTCAAGCAGGTCCTGCTAATGAGCCTGGCAGAGCACAGGGACAGGGCACTCCAGCAGGGCAGCTAAGTGTTAAGTGTGATCTGCTGAGCTCCCTTGTCAGGGCCCTGGAGCTGGTGACTCCTGGGAACACAGCCAGCTCCTGCACTGCTCCCCCTCGGCCCCTCCTGCCCAGTTCCCAAGGGAGGATGTGTTGATTCCTAAGTAGAACAAGATTTGTGTATTGGCTCTGGAAAGCTCTTCCCTGGAATGTGACAGGCTGCTCAGTGCTGGAGCTCTAAACAGCTTCATTAGGGCAAACCTCACAAATAATTGGCTTCCTTTCCCAGTTATTTTAGGACTTACCTGGATGAGGATGTTGCATGAAGAATGTACAGCCCAGACAATCCCCTCTGGAGATCTCTGCACGTGCAGACCTCCCCACAACCCAAATGTGCCTTCCCAAGAGGGTCCTGCTAGTCTGGGAGCAGAGACACATTCTCTGTCACCTCCCTGCCCCCTGACTGTCCTTGCCAGTCACTCCCTCAGCCAGTGCCCAGGTCAGGCAGTGCCCCGGGAATCTGCTGGCACAGGGAACAGCCCTGTGCTGATGGGGAATCACCCCTGGGTGCCTCTGGCTTTCCAGAGGACCCAGAATACCTCTCACCCCCCATTTCATAGCCCAGCACCACATGGGATGTGCTGACGTGATGCCTGAACATCAGAGCTGTTCCAGCACCTCAGAAAGCAGGATGTGCCTGGAAAGGTGTGCCCTATGTGCTTTTCACAGCCTGGGCACTCTCACTGCTGTGGAATACCTTCGGTTGTGTGGCCGTTTCCAGCAGTCAAACTGAATGTTTTCTTGTGATCAGCCAGTCTGGGAAGAACTTGTCCCAGTTCTTCCTCTCCTCTCCTCTCTCTTCCCGGCTTTCACTCTCTTTCCTTAGTTACCCTTTTATGCAATTCCACTGGTTTCCCCTGAATAAGAGCTACTCCTCTGCCATGGAGGACAGATTGCATGGACTTGGTGACCTGACAGTGGTGGAATTTTGCAGAATTACTGTTATAGTTTGGCCTAAAAACCCCAGTTCCTGAATCGCCTTCATGTTTAATATCTTTAGCTCATCTCTCCCACTGAGAACCAGGATATGGAATCTAGGTTCTCCCAGAGTCTGGATCAAGCTGTCCCTGGCAGGAATCAGGAGACTTTGAGCTCAGCTCCTTGGTGGCTCCTTCCCTCACAGCCTGTTCTCCCTGTTACGGAAGCACAGCTTCCAAGGGGATTAAATAGCATCAGAACCCAGATCTGCTGCACAAGGCCAGGGGTGATGTGCAGACCTAATTTCACTGGCAGTGTATCTGAGACAGATCTGGACAGCTTTAGTAATACACACCTGACCCCTGCAAAGGCATTCAGATATCAGGGAATGTTTATCTCTAACCTTAAAGTCCCTGCTGGAGACAATCACTCCTTGGTATTCTCCCTCCACCTGAGCAGAGCAGGCTCTGCTCTCCCTTCTGCTCATACCCTTGAAGCTGTGAGGTGTGATCAGCCCTCCCTTTGCCCTTAATCACTTTCTCCTAGCCTATAAAATTAAATTCCATCAGGTATTGCAGGTAATTTTTGAGGAGCTCCCAAAGAACCAAAGCCAGTTCAGTGGCAGGTGAACAGAACAAATTAATTAGAAGGGGAATATCCGGCCCTCTCTAAATTAGATCCGCAAATCTGCAGCAGGAGAAGTGTGGCTGGGGTGCTCCTCACAGCCTGGGCAGGGCTGTACACCATGTTCAGAGGCACAGCATCCCTGGGAAGGACATGGCTTTGGAGCAGCCCCTGCTAAAGGCTTTGTGTCTCTCATTGACACCAGCACAAGCTCTGCCATTCAGTTCTTTCCCTGTTCTTTGGGAATGGCTCCCTGTCATTTTCCTGCATATATAATCCAAAGAGCAGTAGATGTTACTTGAGTCTAAAGCCCTGCACAGCCCTATTTAGCAACATTCCTCCATGCTATGGACATCTTTATGAGTAAATATGGAATCACTGAAACCCAGAAGTCACTCTCTATGAGCATTTAAACAAGTCAACAGACAGCATCAGTGCAATTCCCAGATAACTCTGGAATCAGCAGTGCTGGGAATTGCCAGCACAGCCTGCTGTTACACGATGGGATGAGCATTCACGTTCTGCCAGGAGCTATGGAAGGGCACTCCATGCCCACAGCTGTGGTTATGCCGGGCTCCTCATCCGGCACTAACAGTTCTCACTCTGTTTGAATCATGTGGGACAGGACCAAGTAGACGAAACAAAAACCCAGCAGAGATAATGATGCCCTTGGAGGGGGGAGGTTGGGCTGGGGACAAACTGCTGAAATTCATCTTAATTCAGTACAAGTAACAGGCTTAAAAACAAAAACAGTCTCATGTATCCTGTTCTCACTCATAGAATCAAAGAATAGTTTGGGCTGGACCTTAAAGCCCGTCCAGTTCCACCCCCTGCCATGGGCAGGGACACCTTCCACTAGCCCGGGTTGCTCCAATACCCCGTCCAACCTGGCCTTGGACACTTGCAGGGCTGGGGCAGCCACAGCTTCTCTGGGCAACCTGTGCCAGGGCCTGCCCACCCTCACAAAAATTCCTTCCGAATATCCCATTTAACTCTACCCTCCTTCAGTTTAAGGCCATCCCCCTTGTCCTGTCCCTCCAGGCCCCTGTCCAAAGTCCAGCTCTCTGGGAGCTCCTTTAGGCACAGGAGGGGCTCCTGGCAGAAATGTCCGGTTTTTTATGCACCTGCAACTCTCTCAAATCCTCCCCCCTGCCCATTCCAGGTGCTGGAAGGCATCTCTGAGCTAATGAGCTTTCTACACATTTTTGCTCTCTGAAACCCTGGGTGTGCTGCCCAGTGCTGGAGCCATGGCCAGGTGGCCAAAGCCGTGCCGAGGTGGTCCTGTGGTGTCAGTGCAGCACTGCTGGTGATGGGAGCACAGCAGGGAGGTGAGAACAAGCACTGGGCAGATTAATCGACAGGCAACTACTAATGTTTCCTGGGTTGAACCCTCTGGCTCACTTGTCCTCTTTTGTAAGGGAAAAGAAACAGCAATAGAAGAGTTTAATGGCAGAACCGCGGGAGACCAGGAATCTGCAGGAACTCATCGGCCTGGTTCACAGAATCCCAGGATATGCTGAGCTGGATGGGACCCACAAGGACCATGCAGTTCAACCCTCAGCCCTGCACAGTCCCATCCCCAAGAGTTACAACCTGTGCCCCAGCGCATCATCCAAACATTGCTGGAGCTCTGGCAGCCTTGGTTCTGTGCCCACTGCCCCTGTGCTGTGGTGTGTAATTGAACATTTGACACCCTCCTTTCACCCATGTTGTTTTTTTCTATACCTTTAAAAGTGTGGTTGAAGTTAGGAGAGATTAAGTGTTGATCTGTCTATGGCCATACCCTGAGGGGCTGGGAGCAAATTGGGGCTCCTTCTGACATCAGTGAGGACTGTTTGATACCAGGGAGAACATCAGCTCAGAGAAGTGAGAAGACAGAACGGGGCTTAGAGAGCAGAGTATGTTTGAGGGGTGGTTTTTCTGCCTGTTTACCACTAAGGCAGAGCTGTCCCCTGGCACTGGGGACCAGGGCTGGTCCCAGCTCAGCACAGGAGCAAAGAGCAGCAAAAGCCACGTTCCTGTTCTCCCACTCTGGGAACTGTGCTGTGCTTCACTCACACCACTTGCTCAGTCACTTGGGCTTCCCTCCTCAGTTCTCTTGGCTCCGTTTCCAATAAGGTTCCTGAGTAAGTTATATTTTATTGTATCCTTCAAAAGAATATTTCCCACCACCTTAACCAAAACCCCCCAAATGATAATAACAAAATCTCATTCTTTGTTGACAAAGCTTTGTTTTTATGTGCTCTGCCCTTTCCACTCTGAGTGACAGGATCAGTCCCTTCAGAAGGTGACTGAGTCTAAGATATGCAGGCAATTATTTCCTCTGCTTTTATCCCTGGTATTTCAGAGACTTCCTAGGCTCATGTGATTTAAGGACTCAACTCTTCAGAGTTAACTGAGGCAGCAGTAGGTACATTCCTTTTTAGCCAGAAGGAAAAATCAGTCCTCATCATCCTTTTCCCCTGAAAGCCATTGCACAATGCGTTAATGTGCGTGTGGACCACGTGTTTCTAAAAATTCTGTTTGCTGAGGAGTAACTTCATAAGCCAAGTGCATTTGGGGAATGTACCTGAAGTTTTGTTGCTTCTTTATTCAAGAATATTATCGTGAATGCAGAAATTCTAAACATTACTGACATTAATATTTCATATGAAATTAAAATCTCTGTTTTAACGGCAATTAAGTGTGCAGGCAGAAACCAGCATCACTCCCTTATCTCCAGAGTTGTAATGAATTGGAAATTAAGGGCTGGAGCTGCAGAAGTCCACGCAATACCAAACCCCAACACAAGACTAAAAGGCCCTGAAGTTTGATTTCAAGACCATGATATCTCTGCTACTCTCTGGAGACTTTCCCTTTCCAGTGTAATTTTGTAACAACACCCTCACCTCCTTCAGAGAAGTGGGTTTCTCCAGTGGGAAGGTTCTTGACATAATTTTCTGAGCACCAGCTATAACAGAGCAGTAACTCCTTCCTGCTGCTTCCACTTGCTACATCCCATTATAGAGCCTTGGGAAGGCACTCCACACTTCCCCTGGTTACTTTTCCATGGAGATAATTGCTGCTGTCCCTACAGCAAGGCTGGAAAAGTTGGTTCAGTCAGGAAATACAGCAAAGGGAGAGGCCTTGACTATAGAGCTGTGGCTGGAGGTGCCCACTGAAATCTCCAAGCTAAAATGAGTGAAAACATCCACATCATTTTCCAGCTCTGTCTTGTTTATCCCTTGGCCACTCAAAGAAAACAAAATCATCTAGAGAAGGAATATGGAAATCAAATTCTAGAAATAGTTAGATGAATTTAATAATAGTTATGATAATAATGGTGGGGGTAATGACAGTGAGGATAATGGTGGTCCCAGGAGGGGATAATGATGATAATCTGGTCCCAGGTCAGAATAAGACCCTGAATCAGGAGGACACATGCATTATGCACAGGCTCTTCTGTGAACTGCTCATTCACCACTGCAGGAGCTGCCATCAGTTCTCCATTATTCCTAATGACCCCTGAAATTGGCAGCACTTGTGAGCTGTCCTCGGGAAGCAGAGATTCATCCCTTTCTCTTCACACAGCACAATGTCTGAGCCGTAGCTGAGCCAACATGCAAGTCACTTGAGGTGCCCTGGGATGTCTGGAGGTACCTGAGGCCACCTGAGGCTCTGCAGCAGCTCTGCCACAGTTGTTGGTCCCCTCAGGCCAAGGCAGAGCACAGGACATGTCCTTTGGAGCTGTGATTTGTTATTGTCATGGTTTAATGTGGGAAGTTGCAAGTGTAATAATGTCAGTGCTTGGGTTGGGCTGCACTGACAGGGACTAAATCCAAGGGGAAATGGCCTTGGGCTGTGCCAGGAGAGGGTCAGGTTAGACATCAGGGAGAATTTCTGCCTGGAAAGGGTGGTCAGGTCTTGGAAGGGGCTACCCAGGGAGGCTTGGAGTCCCCAGCCCTGGAGGTGCCCAAGGCAGGACTGGCCGTGGCACTCAGTGCTCTGGGCTGGGGGACAAGGTGGGCATCGGGCACAGGGTGGGCTCCATGGGCTGGGAGGGCTTTTCCAGCCTTAATAATTCTGGGATTCTGTGATAAGGGTTAGGAATAGGGCAGGAGACAGCCAGTCCCCTATGGAGAGAAGAAGGAGGAGGACTAAACTTGGCACAGCCAGTGAGGCTTTCATCTCTGACAGCAAGAAAGGCAATTTGTGTGTCAGACACATCGTGCCTGTGTCACCTCCAGATCCTCAGCAAGGAGAGACAGGGGCAACAGACAAACTAGGAGCAGGAGGTGAAGCACAGCCCTCACCTGATCTGTAGGGCTGGGCAGAGCTCACGTGCCACGAAACCCAGCACTGCTGCAGGAAAAGCAGCCAAGATATTCAGGAGATAATTAATTAATATGTTTTCTCTAAATGTGTCAACGAAAAGACTTTATGTGCATCTAAGTTGGCATTTTCTCTGGCTGGAAACTTTTTAGTTTCTTCCTTACTGATCTGGGAATTCGTGCTGGGAGAAGGGAAGCAGATTTATGACCACACTTCACAGATACAGCTCTACACACCCTCTATAGCCAAGGGGAGCTCACCTCATGTGTGGAGCGGAGTGTGTTATTTAATGTTTTAATGTTCTAATCTAAGCACAAGAAACAGTTAGAACAGAGCTCGTGCTCACAGCTCAATACAGAAAATATCATTTATTCTGCCCTTAAAATGGATCTATAAAACTTATTTTCCTGCCCTGTGTCTCAGAACTGTGCTCACTGTTCCTGTGTGTCTGCTGGGTCACAGTTTGTCACCAGGGACAGCTTCGTTGTGTCAGGCTGGTGCCACCATTGTCCCCAAGCACAGCCAGCCCGGGGGAGGTGACAGACACTCTGCTGCTCTCACAGCCAAAACCAGCCCAAAGCAGCTCAGGACTAGGCAAGCTCAGCCCAACTTCCAAAACCCCCACTGCGGGGTCAGTGCTGACCCTGAGGATGTTCCCTGGAAATAGCACAAATCAGATTAGTTGGGCTGCACCAGGAACACCTTCCAGACACTAAGGGGCAATGCCTGGCACTGAGCAGGGCCCAGCACTGACACAGCCCCCAGGGCCATGGTGCTGAGGAGATGCTGAGGAGATATGCCTGTTTTGGGCATCTCCCACTGTCTCTTCTGCCATAGCCCTGCAACAGCTCCTTGTACATTTCTTCCTGGGAACTGCTGGGTTTGCCCTTGCCTTGCTTTGACTTGCCTTGCCTTCCCTTTCCTTTCTTTCCCTTCCCTAACCTTCCCTTCTCAAACCTTCCCTTCTCCCTTTTATCTTTTTTTTCCCCTTTTTTTCTGTTTCTTTTTACTCCCTGCTGTTAAGCAAGCAGGGAGGATTGCCAAATCCTCCCTCTGTCCCAGCAGAGCAGCAGAGATTCCTGCCCTGAAGCCTGAGAGATCTGCAATCCTTCCTCAGCTGGGACTGGCTTTAAGTACAGATGGATATTTCTGGATGTCACCAAACCCCCTGGGTCACAGCTCTGCCACCAAGATGGGGTGTGGGGACAGGAACACTCCCTGCCTTTCACTACCTTCTCATTTGTGCCATGCGGATAAAGATGGACCATAAGCCCTCTCTGGCAGGGATCAGAAAAGCCACAGCCTGGTGTTTTCCAGGAGGGAAGAGGCCTGGCCTTGAGTGCTCATTGGCAAAGAGAAGTTACAACTGAGTCTTCTGAGAACTGTGGGGGCAGATGAACCACTGAGCTGGACAAAGCTGTGAAAATCTCCAGCATTTAGTGCTTGTTGATATTCTCTGGGTACAACACTTTAAATCAAACAGTAATATTTGTTTCCTTGCTCTAGAACTCAGCAGGATGATCAAACAGACCCCAGTCCCAATTCTGCAGTTTCCTTGAAAGGGTTTTTTTTGCTGAGCATGGAAGTTTGATACTTGGGATGAGAAAACTGATTCATGGCCTGGGACAGGAACCAGGGGGGAAATTTTTCTCCTCCTCTTGAGTCACAGAATCACAGATTCATTTGGACTGGGAGAGACCTAAAGACTATCCAGTCCCACGCCCCTGCTATGGGCAGGGACACCTTCCACTAGCCCAGGTTGCTCCAAGTCCTGTCCAATATGGCCTTGGAAACTTCCAGGGATGGGGCAGGGATGGAGCAGCCACAGCTTCTCTGGGCAACCTGTGCCAGCTGCCATCACATGAAATGTAATTAAAGCATGAACAAATCAAGGCTACATAATATCTATGGAATCCCAGAATCACAGAATATCCTGAGTTGGAAGGGACCAAAAGGATCATCCAGCCCAACTCCTGGCCATGCCCAGGACATCCTAACAATCCCATCCTGTACTCAGAGCACTGTCCATACTCACCCAGTAGCAATCCCAGCCCAGTGAATGGAGAAAGCCAGTACCAAAACTTCAGGAACACGGACAGGCTTGGGACTCCCATTCAGAGCCCCCTCAGGCACCCAAAAAGCCAGTGACTGCAGTCAGGTGTTCCCATGGGCAGTAGGGGAGCTGTGCTGTGCTGCTGCTGCTGCAGTGACATTCCAGCTCCCATCCCGTGTGGGGCTGATCTTGGGTCAGAGCTGAGCAAAGCAGGAGGCACAACCATCTCCCAGAGAGGTGTCAGGGGGCAGCAGTGTATCCAGGGGGTCCCTGCGGCTTGCACTCTCCAAAACTGATGAAATCAGACCCTGATCTGTTTTCCCTAATCTCACCCTGTAACTGGATAGCTGCGACACAGAAGGAACTCAAGTTTCTGTGTGACTCTGGAAGAACTACAAAGTCTAACAGAGAGCAGGACTGGATTAGATGTCAGGAAGAAATTGTTCCCTGAGAGGGTGGGCAGGCCCTGGCACAGGGTGCCCAGAAAAACTGTGGCTGCCCCATCCCTGCAAGTGTCCAAGGCCAGGTTGGACGGGAATTGGAGCATCCTGCGCTAGTGGAAGGTGTTCCTGCCCATGGCACAGGGTGGGATTAGGTGAGTTTTAATGTCCCTTCCATCCCAACCCAACCCATTCTGTAAAGGGCAACATCCATGGGGTCCCTTCCTCCTGCTGTGCTGCAGAGGAAAGGAGTGACTTTGAGGCTTTGATGTTTGCTCTTTGGGGAGCACCAGAGAACACCTCAGGACATGTGTGTCCCTCAGGGTGGCTCTTGATGACAAGCACACCTTGAGAGCAGAGCTGTTTCATGTCCTTCAGTAGGTTTTCTGCTCCCCAGAACACGTTTTTGGAGTCTTGGAGAGGTGCTGTATTTTATTTTCCTATCCATTTAATCCTCTCTCTTTGAAAGTGCTTTTATTCCAACCTCTGAGCAGAATTTGAGCTCATCTTTGTGTTTCTGCCATCCCTGCTGCACGTGGCTGGTGAGACCCTCTAGCAGCCCTGGATTTTGCTTTCACATAGTCATTTTTTAAGTTAAAAGAGTCTAAAAGTGCTCTTTCCTGACACCTCTCATAGCTTGTTACCATTTGCAGGGGGTTTCAAAGTCAAGGCCGAGTGCTGTCGTTAACAACTAACAATTAACCAAAGGAGGTGCTTCCTGGGTCACTGCGAAGAGAAGCCAGCACAGCTTTTAGCTTCAATTTCCAGCTTTTCCAGTGCCAGACAGATCCATGAGTCCGACCTGGCCTCGGTGCTCTGGATTTGGCTTGGTCTGCTGGGCAGTGAGTGGGCATGTATTTGGCAGGGGTGCTGGTTTGGACTCATAAATACCCCGTGCCAGAGAACTGTTCCGCATTCTTGAGATGTTATGGGAAATCTTGCAGTCTGAGTCATTTACCAGAAAGTCCAATTCCTGGCCAAGAATTTTACTTGGAAGTTGCAGTACTCAGTTATGAATCGTAAGCTTTTCCCTGGCCTGGGTGCAAGGAAGGGTGGAAGACATGATGATGCAAGTGCCCTCTGAAAGCTGTTAATACAGAGGCTCCACTGGAAGAAATCAAAAGGAAAAGTAAGGATCTCCCAGTTTTCCAGCTGGAATGATCCTCTTGTTCTGTTTTGAACCCAAATTCCCTCTTGGCTCAGGAGTGACCCTGACCTGATTTAACAGTGTTTTCTCATGCACTGGGCACTCTTGTGCAAGAGCCTTGTGCTTGTTGAGCCCACACCAGCTGGGGACACAGGTCTGCCTGGCTTGTGGTGGCTCTGTCTGCTCAGGTGGGGCACCTGATCTCCTCCAGAACCATCACAGCAGTCTGGGGGAGCTGACCCAGCTGACCTTTCCCACTGTGCCATAGACAGGGAGCCACGTGAGAAGAGGGACAAGGCCACCCCCAGTCTGTGGCCTGATGTCCCTGTGGGGCTGTTTTGAGCAGGGTCTCTGTAGTCAGCAGTCACATGGGATGGAGAGCAGAGAGAGTTATTTTGGAAGAGGGGGAAAATACGGGTACATTGTCACATTTGTCACACTCTACAACTCCCTGACAGGAGGGGGAGCCGGGGAGGGTCCGTCTCTGCTCCCAGGGAACAGGGGCAAGAGGAGAGGGAACGGCCTCAGGATGGGACAGGGCAGGGGCAGGTTGGATATTGGGGAATATTTCTTCCTGGAAAGGGTTGTCAATCGTGGAACAGGGTGCCCAGTGAGGTTTGGAGTCCCTATCCCTGCAACTATTCAAAAAATATGTGGATGAGACACTTCAATATATGGTTTAATGATGACCATGGTGGTGTTTATGGATTTGGTAATCTTAGAGGTTATATTATATTAGATCTTATATTTCTGTGATTCTCTGAGTACCAGGACAGGGAACTTGGCTCTCCTTAGCCCACCAGTGTGCTTTAAGCTCCAGAATATCCGTAGGACATAGAAAAGGCTGTTATTCCCTGCCCTGAATTGGACTACGTCTTCGTGTCTGGCTGGGCAATGCTGGCAGCTCAGCCTAAGTACCATGAACTCTTTCCAGCAGCTATTTTTCTTGTACATTTGCATGCTCAGGAAGACAGGAGGGCCAGAAACTTGGTATTTAACCAGGAAAAACCCACAGTGGGGCTGCCCTCACTGTGCCTTTATTGTTCTGGGTGGGAGAGGTGCCAGCTGGCTTCTGGTTTATGGGTTGTATTCAGAAGGAAATGATGATGTTTCACTGACATCCACTGGGTGCCTCCTATAATGGTAATCTCTGTTATCTTCACCCCATGCTGTGGCAAGACCACAAGATGCCTGACCTGGCTCCAGACACTTCCTTCAGTTGTGTAACCCATGTCTAACTCCCATCAGCTCCTGAATTAGTCTTCCCTCAACTGAGGTTGTTGGTGGCAGCTCCATACCCAAGAATTCATAATTTTGGGTCTGGTGCCTCCCCTTGCTCTCAGAGATCCCTGTGTTTGACTGGCAGGACAGAGAGAGATGCAGAGTCTGCCACGTACTCAGCAAACACCTCACAGCCCTTTTGGCAGCTCATGCCCTTTGCCTTGGTCTGTTGAGATGTGTGAAACTGTCCCAAAAGGGTCGCTCGAGCTCTGATATGTATGAAACAGCTCCGGAAGAGTAACTTCTGCTCTCATATGTGTAAAACAGCTCCAGAAGAGTCACACCAGCAGAAATGGGGAGCATCAGATGCAGGGAGGTTGTGAATCCTTCCCTCACCCCCCAAAATAGGGGGATTTTTTCTTTTCCCACAGAGATCTTTCTGAGAATAACATTTGTCTGAGGAGTTTGGCTGTGGGGACTCTTCCCTCGGTGCAGTTTTGTTTTCCCAAGGAGATTTGTAACAAGGATGAGGTCACAGCACTGTGTGTCTCGCAAAATCCTGTCCACGCCAGTCCCTGTCTGCCCTTCTTGGAGTGATGTAATCTGTGCTCAGCAATAACATTTTCAAGAGGTGGATTTTAGTTCAGCTCTAATAATTCTGTTATATCAGAGCTGGGGTTGTAATTGCTGTTGGTGACTGTGCTTGTTCCATATGTGTGTTATGCAGGATGTTTCTCTAATGAAATGTTCCCTCTGAATGCCCTCAAGAATTTGCTTTGTTGTGGGCAGGCAGAGCATTCCTGAGCTCTCTGCTTTTGCTATGCCCTCACAACTGAAGGAGAGGGGGGAAAACAAGTCAAATTTCACCTTGGTTGGGTTTCTGCTGAAGTTTTAAGTTGTGTAAGTGCCCATCTTCCTTGGCTTCAGGAACACAAAGTTCTGCTAGAGTCCTGCTCATTGCTTTTGAAGGCGAAGCTGGGAGTGTGTGCTGAGTGCGAGAGTTGACATGAATTGGAGCATGTGGGTCCAGGGGAGCCACCACAGGGAGCAAAAGTGCAGGAAAAGTCTATTCCAGAGAGGTTCCCACAGTGCTCTGAAGCAGCACTTGAAATTTGATCCCAGCCATGAGAAATAGACCTTAGAGATATAAAAACTCTATAGAAACACTGGATTTACTCATGGCATGTTTGGTACCTTGAGGTCAGGGGGGTGTGGGGATGGGTTGCTGTGGAAGGACGTAGTGTTGGGAGACTCCAGCAGCATCAGCTCTGGCTCTGAGCACGGTGTTCCCAAATCCTGCAGGCAGTGACCCCTTGGCAAACAAAGCTGGATGGAGGGGAGAGACCTGCTCGGTGCCTGCGGAGTGGGGACACTATTTGGGGGATGGACAGATGGAGCAACCCTGGGAGAAGGAGCTGGGGGTGCTGGTGGGGGAGAGGCTAGACGTGCCCCAGCCCAGAACCCCCTGTGCCCTGGGCTGGTCCCACAGCGTGGGCAGCAGGATGGGAGGGATTCTACCCCTCTGCCCCCTCAGGTGAAACCCCACCTGCAGAGCTGCTCCAGCCCTGGGGGCCAGCACGGGAAGGACATGGAGCTGCTGGAGAGAAGCTAGAGGAGGCACCAGGATGGTCAAAGGATGGTCTTCTCCAGCCTGGAGAACAGAATCTTTGGGGTGACCTAATTGTGGCCTTCCGGGATCTGAAGGGAGCCCACAGGAAAAATGGAGAGAGACTATTTACAAGAGTCTGGAGTGACAGGACAAGGGAGAACGACTTCAAACTGCCAAAGGGCAAGGTTGGATGGGATATTGGGAAGAAATTCCTCCCTGTGAGGGTGGGCAGGCCATGGCACAGGTTGCCCAGAGAAGCTGTGGCTGCCCCAGCCCTGCAAGTGTCCAAGGCCAGGTTGGATGGGGCTTGGAGCAACTGGGCTAGTGGAAGGTGTCCCTGCCCATGGCAGGTCATGGGACTGGATGATCTTTAAGGTTCCTTCCAACTCAAACCATTCTGAGATTCTGTGAAAAATCCTGAAGTCTGAAGTAAAATGAAAATCACTCAATTTACACGTTTTTCAAAGAATTAGGCAATTCTTAGCTCTCTCACCATAAGACCTATAAGAGCAAACATCTTGGATACGTGGATTTGGGTGAGGTCCAAGGGAGCTTCCCTTCCAGTGGGTCACACCCTGGCCAAGAGGTGATTGCGGCAAAGCCTGTTGGAGTAAAACACCTGAGCTTGACCCACCCATAGCCCCTGAGGCACTGCTGAAATTCAGCATTTTTTGAAGCCCAGAGAAATGATCGCAAATGAGCAGGAGTAAGAATCCACAAAATGCAAACGTAGCAAAGCTGTTACACATCCCTAAAAAGGGAAAAGTCCTGCCACTTGAAGTCTGCAAATTCATGTTTCTCCTGGGAAAACCTACCTCCTGTTCAAATGCTAATGGCTTGTTACCAAAGGGATGTTTTAATTTAACTACAATGTTCTCTAAAAAGGGGCAGAGCAAGGTTCAGGGAGCAAATGGCTGATGAAAAATCCTCAATCTGCCAGTAAATGTTTACTTTTTTTTAATAGACTTCCCCTTCTTGATCTGTTTTCAACAGCTTTTCCAAAGGGACATATAATAAAAGCCAGCTGATTTCAGCTGGAAGTAATGGCACATATTTGTGTGTTTCTTTGTTCCTTGTTTAAAACAGGTAATTTATGGCCTTTCTGGAGAGCCAGTCATCAGAGTGGATGGTCCTGAGAGCACACAAATTGATGGTATATGAGCAAAAATTGACTTATTGGGAAGAAAAAATGCAGCACATTTTAGAAAAGGGATAGAGAAAATGAAATCAAATTGGGCTTTGCAGCCACAACCCATCTCTGCTTCCCAGGACATCTCATGGGAAAACATCTCATGGAGCAAAAATATGTTCCAGGGACTGGGAAGCAAAGGTCTGCCACTCTTTTCCAGGAGTGCAGCAGCCAGAACTTGCAAGAGCAAGGAAGAAGGAAGAGAGAAAGAGCCCATGGTCTTTCCCATGGAATTAGAAAATCCCTCTTTCCTTTTCCCAGCCAGTTTCTGGGTGGAAATGTGAGGGGTTTTACCACCACCTTGCATTGCTCTAACTGTAAAAAGATAACTGTCTTGCTGATAACACTCCCAAACATGCAAAAACACTCTGGATGTTTTTTGCGAACGTTACAGGGAGCACTTGGCTGACCTTGACCAGAAAAACTCCGCGTGGAAAGGGAGTGGGAAGGTTTTTCTATTAGATGGGAATAAATACTTGTCAGAAGTCTCAGCATCTCCTGTCTGCCATATGTGAGCCTCCTCTGAGGCTCCTCAGCACCTTTCTGGGATGGTAGAGCCTGTGCCAGGCTCTTCTGGCTATGCAGAACAGTGGGACTCAGGTGAGACCCAACCTGCAGAACAGCTCCACCCCTGGGACCCAGCACAGGAAGGACATGGAGCTACTGGAGAGAGGTCAGAGGAGGCACCAGGATGGTCAGAGGATGGAGCAACTCTGCTGGGAGAAAAAGCTGGGAGAGCTTGGATTGTGCAGCCTGGAGAAGGGAAGGCTCTGGGCTGACCTAATTGTGACCTTCCAATACCTGAAGGAGTTACAAGAAAGATGGAGAGAGACTTTGGATGAGGGCCTGGAGTGACAGGGCAAGGGGAATGGTTTCAAACAGAAGGAGGGGAGGTTAAATTTGATTTTGGGACGAAATTCTGGGCTCTGAGAATGGGGAGACCCTGGCACAGGTTGCCCAGAGAAGCTGTGGCTGCCCCAGCCCTGGAAGTATCCAAGGCCAGGTTGGACAGGGCTTGGAGAAACCTGGGTTAGTGGAAGGTATCCCTGCCCATGGCAGGGGGTGGAAGGAAATTGTCTTTAAGTTCCCTTCCAATCCAAACCGTTCTGTGGTTCTGTGACATCTGTGGACTTTGGGGAGGGGGGCGGTGCTTGCCCTCACATTATCCACATGCAAGGTGGACTCTGGTGACAGGAGTAATGGCCTGCAGATCCAGTACCAACTGCTGGGTCCTGGGGTGAGAGGCACTGGCCAGCAGGAAAAGAGGGAAACTTTTCAGACTGAGGAGTTTCCAAAGTCTCTGTTCCTATGAGTTTACATAGCATTGCCAGAGAGCCTGGAAATGGATTGAGAACAAACAGCACTTGGTCTCAGTCTTTGAAAAATAGGATTGTGGCTTCTGTGAGAGAAAATGTGAGCCAGGCAGAGCATGGCCCCAGGATATTCCCACCTGGATCCCTGATGCCCCCTTCTTCCTGCCCACAGTTCCTGGCCTAGCAATCCTGCCCCAGACTCTGCACCAGCACACCTTGCAGCCACAAAGGCTCCAAGCACTGATGCCCCACATTCTGGGCACAAAGTCAGGGAGAATTGGAGGTTTAACAGGGACTGAGCTGCATTCCTGGCCCCTGAGGCTGCCTGCCTTCCCTCCCCCTGCACCTATCTTATCTCTGCCTCTTTCTGAAATGGAATAGAAAAATTAACAACTTGAAAAAGGGAGGAGATGATAAAGAGTATCTGAAAAATTATCTCTGTCCTCATTTCCGAGCTTTGCATGGTAACAGGGAGGCAGAAGGTTTTTTTCTTTATTAATGTATTAAAATATTAAAAGGCTGGGTGTCTCTTGAACCTACTCTGTTGTAAGGGCCTGAGAAAGCTCCAAGGAAGCTTTTGAGAAGACTATTGCACTTGAGGAACTATCCAAGGATGCCATTCATGGGCCATAGCAAATCAAAGTTAAAGGACAAAATTTGCTGTCCTGCTGTTCGTGGGGCCCTGAGGCCAGCCTGGACTGGGGTGACAGTGGCACCTTTGCTTTTGTGCTGAGACAAAAGCTCTGCCATCCGGATGTCTGGCTGGAATGGGGGAGGTTCAAAGCCAAATCTCTTCTGAATTCCTTTAGCTCCTCAGTCTTGAAGGTGTGAATGAGACCAGTCCCTTGGGAGTGCAGCCCTCAGTGTGAGACACTGATGAACCAGTTTCCTGGGTGTTTGCTCTGGCACATGAGTGCTTCCCCTCTCAGATTCTGCTTAGAATTAGCGAAGTGTGCAGTTATTCTTCTCCATGAACCTTTGCCAATGAAGAAAAGGTAAGTTTTCTGAGATCCTCTGGTTGTTTCTAATGATGTAACGCGTGGTGTGGTCTTCGTACTCCTATATGAGGGGGATAGCGGGGCTGTATAGCACATATATATCTATATGTATATACACACATACACACTGAATAAAGGTGTCTCTGTTTTGTTTTCCTTGGCAGGTCACTATGGAAAGGATATTTATCGAAGTGGAGGCCCAGATCTCCATAATTTCATCTCCTCCGGGTTTGTCACGTTAGGAAGAGGACACACGAAGGGTACAGTGGAAACCATTTTTTGCTAAATAAAAAGATTGTTTTAAATAAAAAGCTCTAACTCAGCAGAGGGTTATAAGTGCCCTGACATAACAGGTTTGGACTGCAGGCAGTAGGTTTAGCCCAGGGAATATTGCTACAGGTCAATCCTCTACTCTGGCAGAGCCTCTGAAATCCTTGCAGGGGAGGTGGAGGGGAGTGTAAGGGCAGACAAATTCCAGGTTCCAGATTCCAGATTCCAGACTCTGCTCTGCCTTTGCAGTTGGACTGTTTATCAAGCTTTGTGTTTTCCTGGGTGCGTGGTTGCAAACCCCCTCGTGTGCTCTACTCCCAAAGGGAAGGGAAGGGATGTGCAGCTGTCACAGGGCAGGCAGAGACCACTTCCAGAGTGTCTTTCTGGAGTTCTTTGTTTTGACTTATGGGCTTTTTTTGTTTTGTTCTGAGGGGGTTTTTTGGAGGGGGAGGGAGTATGATGACTATTTTATAAAATTATTTCTTTTTAGCTTCTCAAACATATATTTTATGTGTTCATATACTCTGTGATATAATGTACAAACAGGAAAACACAAAAATATACATATACTGCTCTGTGTATGTTCTGTGTATATGTACTGTATATAAATATATGTTGAGAGCCAGCTGTACCTCCATAAGACAAGTAACCACATAGCCCAGGAGTTCTGGTGGCACTAAAGCTGTGACATGTGGCCCAGCTGGGCACCAGAACCCCAGGTGAATGTTCATTTGATGCCCTTGTTGCCTTTTTGGTGAGTTCCCAGAGTGTACAGTGAGACTGTGTTTGGAGCATCTTTCTGTTCACCCTCCCCTGCCTGAGTGACCCTGGCAGTGCCACTGGGCTGTGCCACTGGGAGTGCATGTGCCAGTTCCTGTCTGGTTTTGTGTCCTCCTGACCTCGAGACTGTTGTACTTTCTATAGACACAATGTATGTGGAGATTCCTCTATAGACCAATGTACTGTATGTGGAGATGTGTCCTTGTGCTCACCTGGTTGAACGCACCTGTGTTGTTGCTGTGGATGACATGACTCACAAGTTATTAAAAGACCTGGATTTTTACATTTCCTGCACTTTCTCCAATACTACACGAGTGTCATCCGCAGTAGTGTTGGTCCTGTAGCACTGTCAGAGAAGAAACAAATCTATGTATATTTTCTGTGTATGTCTGTGTGTGCTTAAATAAAGTTTACTGAGGCTGAGGCAGCACCCATGGGACTTGTAATACAATACCCTGCAATTCCAGTCTGACTCTGCAGCGGGGGAAGGGGAGCACAGAGAACCACCTTCAAAGCCCACAGGAGCTGGGAACTGCAATGGTTCAAGGAAGGACCTGTGGGTGGCATTTACACGAGCTCTCCCTTGCTGCTGCCCATCTAGAAGGAGTTTTACAGCCATGGTGTCACATCAGAGTATATTCAGGGTGAGACAGCCAGTGTACCCCAGGAGATGGTCCACGGAGTGGGGTCTCCTGAAAACCTTTATCATGAACATGGATAAACCCCAGCAGGGCCATATTCCTGTCTCTTTGTCTCAGACATCTGAATTATCTCCCTCATTATGGTATAGAATTATTATTATTTCCCTTATTATTGTACAGAAAACTGCTGTTTTCTGTACAATGGTTTTCCCAGTTCCTTGCCATATGAGAGAAACTCTGCTGTCCTGCCTACCTGAGCAGTCTCAGGGGCTCTGCTCTCCTGTAGAGGGACCAGTGGCTTTCACACCTTTCCCACTGGCTTTGCTGGAAGCCCCAGAGAGCACATTCCCATCTGGGAAGGTGGGATAGTGGGCAGGGGGCGCCCAGAGTGTTTATACACCACAACAGCCACAAAGCAGGGGGGGCTTTCCAAAGTGAGTACAAGGCTTTTGTCTTCTGAAGAACTCAAAAAAGACCATGACTGTTTATGGGCATAACAGAGTGGAATGGCTTTAGAGTTTACTCGTCAGCTATCTGTAAGTCCACATTTTATTTAAATAGTACTATAATGTTAATTGCTGATTTCTTAATGGCAAATTCACCCACCCACTTATGAATGGTGCAAGTGCTAAACATCTCCACACACGCTGCAGGCAAACTGCCTGGTTTGCTTGTGCAAATGTGTAGCTTTGTCTTTGTCTGTGAGATGATTTCATTGTCTCTTATTTGTGCTGTGGGACACTGGTGGTAAAAAAGACCAAGAGGCTCTCTTGTTATGACTGTGCCTGATATAATTTGATTACTTTTTTGAAATATTGACAGAATTCCTGTTTGAACTGACAAGTCAGTACCTGTACGGGAGAGCTGGGTGCTTCAGCAAGGGTTTCAGTCCTGATCTTAACTGAGCAGTTTCCTGCTCAGGTTTTGCCCTATTTCAGTTTCCTTGAAGATGTCAAAACCTCTTCAGCTGCCATGAGCCAAATAACCCCACCCTGCTTTGGTTTTAGACTGAATAAAGCCAGTGAAGTTTATCTCAAAATTTCTTTGCACTGGAAGACACATTTTTGGTGTTTTCTCAACTGTGTTCTGTGCTATAGCAGAACTCCAAGTGCTGAGTAATATTTAAGAGCAAATGTGTTTTGGGCAGAAGACAAAGATTTGAGACATGCCAAAATACCATGGAGACCAAATCAGCATATCCACATGTCAGACATCCACAAGCTCCTGCAATATTGTGATTTATGGTTCTTCTATGACATGTCACTGGGCAATGCATCACTGCCTGGCATTTAAAGGCTGTAAAGTCATTACAGAGGGTGCTCTTCAAACCATGGTGAAAGACTTTGCTGTCAATGTCATTATGATCTGGAGAGGAAACCAACATCTTCAGACCATAAAGGTCCCCATGATGAGACACATGGCAGGGTTAATCTCATCTAACATTGGGGAGCTTGAAGTTGGAGGTTTTATTCTGATGTAGAGCCTTCAATTCCATGTAGAGACACCTGAGAGACACCAGCACCTCTAAAGGGGATGGCATGAGGGACTTTTTCACCCCCCCAGCAGTTGGGGGTCAGGGAACAGTGAGGCAGGAAGGATATGGGGGTTCAGACCCTTCTGCTGTGGGATCACCTTGTTTGGAAAACCACAACTTTCCCTACAACTTGCTGGTTCCTTGTAAGTTTATACCAGATCCTTGAGGAGGTTGCAACCTGAAAACCAGGTGTGGAGAACAAAGAGAGTCAAGTATCCTAATTGTCCTCGGTGTCCTCAATGTCCTCAGTGCCCTCAAGCTTGCCCAGTAACACTTCCAGAAATGGAACCTCTCCCTTTTTTTTCCAGGCTGCTCCTGGAGCACTGGGAGATGTGGTCTCAGTCAGGGCACTGCAGGAGTTTTTTTCCCTTCCAGTATCTCACTGAAATTTGCTCTGAGGCTGTTCTCCTGCAGTTGCAGTCGGCAGGAAAAATAAATTACTAAATAGCCAGGTGTCCAGGGCTGTGCTCAGCACTCTGCAGTGTGGGCAGGGTGAGAACAGGGCTGGGCACAGCCAAAGCTCCCCAGCTCAGTTTGTCTTGTGACAGCCCGCGCAGACATGGCAGATTTACAGCTGAGTGTGGGATTTGTCTGTTGGGCCTCTGCAGCATTCTTAGACCTCATCCATGGGCACTCTGGTGGTGGCAGAGCCTGGCATGTGAGGTCCAGCTGAGCAGCCTGGGCTGGATTTGGTTGAGAAGATGAGCCTGCTGTGCGGGAACATACTATATGTCCTTTGGCAGAACCTTACACCCGACAGATATCACTGCCCAGGTACAGCATCACCCTCTGACTTCTCCTGACAAACATTCACATCATTGGTTTTGTGCATATTCAAAAGGAGCAAATTGTCCTTGATCTAATCCCACCTTAGGAAAGGATGGCCCTCCTCTCCCACCCCTGTCAGGAGGCCATACAGACCCTCGTGGTGCCAGAGCAGGGGAAGGTGGTTGCCTTGTGGGTTTGAGGTTTGGAAGCTGCAGCATTTGAATGAGGACACAAGGCAATGTCAGGATGGGAGGGGGAGGTGAGAGGTGAGAGAGCAGCTGAGTCTCATGGTGTCCCCCTCTTCCTTGTGGGCTCTGACAGTCTGAGGAAGCCACTTGTCACAGGTGGGAGTGGGGCTTTAGACAAAGTTCATTAGAAAAGTCTTCTCTAATGAACTGCAAGAGTAGAAAGGACCCCATGGCCTTCTCAGAGAAGAGCCTGGGGGTGGCTGGATCCAGTCTTGGCCCAAGACTTTGTCAACAGCTTAAGCACAACTTTGTCCTGAAGGGTAAAGATGAGAGGCTGTGTATATTTATATAAAATTAATTATTAGGACCAATTATCAATGATATTAATCAGAATTATTTCCTACACAGCATAGAAGCTAAAACTACAAGTAGTATAGTATAAGATAGAGTAGTGGACTATAGCAAAGCAATTATATGAAAGCAATTATATCAAAGCAATTATATCAAAGCTGGCAAAATGAGGAATAACTCTGAAGTAGAGCTTGATGGAACTCACTAAACCAACACTGTGGGCACATCTCCTTGTCTTAACCCTGAGAAGTATCCTTGAAAGGGTGTCCCTCTCAAGGGAGGCATCTCCACAATCCCCACAGGGTTTTTTTGGAAGAAACTGATCATCTGGGATTGGACTGGACTTTTAGAATATGACATGATTGACTGCCAGACATGTCTCCAGGTCAGCTCAGCAGCTCCTCTGCTAAATCTCTACCTCACTGGGGTAAATGTGCCAGACTGGTTTTACATCACCTTTCTCCCATCTCTGCCCACCTTGCAAAACAGAGCATTGTTTCCGCTGTTTGACCACAGTCCAAGAGCAGAGTATCCTGCCACAGCACCGAAGCACTGACCTGGCATTTCAGCCAACCTTCCCCTTGTCAGGCAGTGCCCTGCAGCCTTCTGAAGAATCAGATCCCATGGGAAATGGGATTCTGGTCTCAACAGGGTCCCTCAGACTTGTTGCAAAGACAAGAGTAAAGCACCAGTTTTATCAGTTTAACATTTGTTTTTGCATTGAAGAAAATCTCCTACAAAGACAGACATGGAAAAGGACAAAGGCAGCTCCAGATCATACTTAGAACCAAGATCTTCTGAGCTGCTCCAGTGTCTCCAGCTGAGGTGGGTGACAGCTCTAACTTCTCATCATCTCTTTTTGCCCTGGAATCTGCAGATTTTTCCCAGCACCAGAGCTGGGAAAGACAATGGCTTCCCTGTGTGTGGAGCACAGAGTGAGTGACTTGTAGCTGGGGCTGTGTTTGCCCAAGACAACCTTGCTAGGCTGGTGTTTTTGTGACTCTTAGAAGAGCCTGTCAGTGCCAACAGGGCTCTGGGACATCCTGTGTCAAAACAGGATCAGGTCATTTCCTCCCTGAGATGTTTGGATCTCCCCATCCATTATGTTCATTTGCACATCCCTGCCTGCATTTTTTGCAGGCTGAGGAGTATCTGTGACAGGCTCAGTACTTCCTAAATGACATCTCTGTGTGCAACCTAATCTTTCTGCAGACACTTCAGTGTGTTTCTAACACTTAGAACTGCAGACTGTGGTCAGGGACTAAACGTGGTGGAACAGGGTTGGGTATTGTGGCTGACACCACTTTGTCCCCTTACACACACACTGTCCCCTCTTACACCCCACTGCTACTTTTGGACACCCCAAACTAAGCCCCTATTAGAAGCATCACCTCAGGAACCAGCAGTTTTCTGGCCCATTGGCACGTAAATGTGATTCAGAGATGAATGGGAGGAAAGAGATTTCTTAATGTAATCATCATTAGTAGTTCAAGGATTTGCATTCCTCCCTCCAACACTGCCCTGGTTGCCTGCTGTCCGGGCTGGCTCCCCACTGCTTACCTTGCAGCCTCCGGTTTCTTTCTCAAAGTGCTGGTTCATACCCTTAATTTGTTATTTTGGGGTCTTTTATCACATCTATGACAACCAGCCTGGACCCAACGCAGCTACAAAACACACAGTGAATCAGCTCCAGACTGGAATTTACTGCCTGCCTCCATCATTAGTAATTCAAGCTTGCAGGAGACCCATTAACACAAGGAAAGAGAGAACTTCAAGGGTCATTTTTTTCATACCTGCCTCTGTAGATTGCCGTGAATAGATATGCAAAAACTGAGAGTAAGGTTTGGTTTGTTGAGTCCTTTTTCTCATTAAACACTTGTTAGACATCCTGTCAATGGAGAGGTGTCGAGCCCAAGCCCTCTGCATCCCAATGAATCATTTCACATTCATCCTGGATGATATCTAATGATTTTGATGGTGTCTAGCAGTGTGTATGCTAAAGATCACTTGCATTCTGATTCCAGATTAATTTCGACTATTGCATGTTCTGATTCTTAATTGCATTGACTTGAAAATAGGCCCACTGGGATGTGGGAAAGGCTCCACTGCTCCACAGAAAGATTCCATTATGCAATAGGGCATTTCAATCCACTCTGAATTATTTAATCGACTTCAGACTTGACCATCCATTTCTCAGCAGCGTCTGGACAGCTCTGGTTTTTATAGCCCTCTGAAGAGCTGGGTGGGAGGGAGGTTGTGGAAGCCATACCAATAGTGCAGTAGCTGTGCAGGTGCTGTGGGTGAGGGATGAGGGAACATGAGCAAAACCTCATCAATCCCTGGCGTCACCTCCTGAAACACACAGTGAAACAACAAAGGTGAAGGGTTCCTTGTGTCTTCACACTGTTCATGGACATGGAGAGAGTGTCTGGGGATGTGGCTTTCTAAGCTAGTGTATCCCACACTTAGCAATGAGCACAGGCAGCTCTCCTGAGAGCTTGGTCAGGAAATGGCAGCAAAATGATCATGAGTGGGGTGTGGAGCACATGGAGCACTGCTAACCCAGGAGATCACAGAATCTCAGAATATGCTGAGCTGGAGGGGACCCACAATGATCATCGAGTCCAACCCTCAGCCCTGAACAGGCCCACCCCCAAGTGTCACCCCCTCTGCCCCAGAGCATCATCCAAACCCTCCTGGAGCTCTGGCAGCCTTGGGGCTGTGCCCACTGCCCTGGGGAGCCTGTTCAGTGCCCGACCACCCTCTGGGGGAAGAACCTTTTGCTGAGATCCAACCTAAGCCTGCCCTGACGCAGCTCCAGCCATTCCCTGGGTGCTGTCCCTGGTCCCCACAGAGCAGAGATCAGTGCCTGCCCCTCCCCAGGAAGTTGTCCCTGCAATGAGGTCTCCCCTCAGTCTCCTCTTCTCCAGCTGAACACACCAAGTGTCCTCACACACTTCCTGTGGCAAGGAGCCCATGGTTGCTCCGGAGCCAGCTATGGAATGGAAACATGTTCCTTCAGCAAGGAAAACTGCTTCCCCTATGGGCAACTTCCCTGGGCAGGTGAGGAGACACGTTGTCAGCTGGAGATCACACTGTTCCCATCCATGGCATCCTTAACTTGGCCACATCTAATGTGCTTCCTGGAATACAGGGACAGGACTGGGAAGATGCCAGCCAGGCTGGGCTGCCTCTTCTTTCTCACTTAGAGACAGTTCAACCCAGAATATTGTGCCAGGAAAAACCACCCTGGGCCTTTCTGTGTGTGCCCACTCAGGTCAGGATTAGTCTTGTGTTTTGGCAACCAGTACTGAGAAGTCACTGGACATACCTGGCTGTTGCCTTCAGCACGAGATCCCTGTTACAGACCTGGAAAAGCACTGGAGTTTGGGCCCGGCCTCCACTACTGCCACTGCTGAGGGCCTTATTGTTTCCATGGCAAGATAAATCACAGAGTGATCACTCAACCAATTCCCCATCTGTGGTCAGTGAAGTTGCCCATCCTTTTCCTACAAACTCCATGGCCTCCAGCACTGCTGAGTTCCCAGGGATGGCTTTCAATAAGCTGGTGCTCTGGAATGAATTCCTCTGCTTTCTGCTGTGTGCTAACAGGATAACAAAATAAATGACAACAGCCAGCTTGTTATACACAATTTATCCTCCAAAGTTCTGTGCGAGGAACTGTGGGTTGCCCTCAGAGAAGTGTCTTTGGAGACACAGCCCAGGTTTGCTCTCTAGATTTGCTTTCTGGATGTGCTACTCACTCTGAGGGAAGGGATTTGGTCTGAGGAGCTTCTGTTCATCCTTTGTCGGTTTAAGACTGAGGACATTGTAGGGGGTGTAAGAGCAAGTGCTACAGAAGGATTTGAGACAGTCCTTGACTGGAAATTATTGACTTTTTCTGCTCTTTGGAACAAATTAATCTCCATCTCGTGACAGCATGAAAGGCCCTAACTATGACTAGTTTATAATTGGTAGGGCCTAAAGGCCACAGGTTGAAGATAACAACCATGACTCCTGGAATCACAGAATGGTTCAGGTTAGAAGGGACCTTAAAGATCATCCAGTCCCACTCTCTGCCATGGGCCGGGACACCTTCTGCTAGCCCAGGTTGCTCCAAGCCCTGTCCAGCCTTGCCTTGAACACTTCCAGGGATGGGGCAGCCACAGCTTCTGTGGGTGAATTGTCCCAGGCATGTTATTCCTCCTTCTGCTGGGTTTTCCCATGCGCAACAGCTGAGTATCTGGTGAGGTAGGAATGTCCAGTTTCACAGTTTACAGCACCAGTGTACAGCTTTACAGTCTCAGTCCCAGACCTACTTTTACAGAGCTTATTCTCCATTCCTTTAGTCCCTGTTCTGTTCCTCAGAAGGAGGAAGCCTCCATGTTATTCCAAAGTCAGTTTTGCTCAATCCAGTTACAGGTCTGGTGTCCAAGATGCTCCAAGAGGTGGAGAACAAACCTATTGCAGTTATTTTGCAGTCAAAAGGATAATAAAATTCTCTGCTGAAGCAAAAAAATGGTGACTTTTAGTCTGGCCCTTAATCAACCTCAGTTGAAATCTCAGAGGCTGAAGTGCAATCTGCTGCTCTTAGCATTGCCCTGCTGCTCAGAGACAGCTCAGGTACATGTTCTCATGCTTTTCTTGTCCCATCGGCTGCAGGGCTTTACTCTTTCAGGACAGGGCAAATCCTTTAGGCTGAGAACCTCCTTCTGTTTAGATTGTACTAGTGACTAATACTGGTGACATTTGCCATTAATCTTCCATCCCTGGGGCTGCAGGGGCACTTCTGAGGTCTTTAGTGAGGCCACATTATCCCTGCTGTTCTCTGGATTAAATGCTGGCACCAAAATCCTTCTCTGCTCAGAGGAGAGAGCCAATCTATTACTCCAGAGGAGATCACAGACAAGTTCCAAGGGCTGGAGCCCCTCTGCTCTGGAGAGAGGCTGGGAGAGATTGGGAGGTTCAGCTGGAGAAGAGAAGGCTCCAGGGAGACCTGAGAGCCCCTTCCAGTGCCTAAAGGGGCTCCAGGAGTGCTGGAGAGGGACATGGGGCAAGGGTTGGAGGGACAGGACAAGGGCAAGAATATATGGGATATTGGGAAGAAATTTTTCCCTGAGAGGGTGGGAAGGGGCTGAGATGGAATTCTTAGAGAAGTTGTGGCTGCCTCATC
>VWZF01002069.1:0-68240 GCA_013396755.1 Sclerurus mexicanus
TGCCCGGCCCCGCCGGACTCCGGCCGGCCGTGCGACAGCCGGGGGTCGGCGGTGGAGCCTCGCTGGGAGCGGTGTCTGCCGGAGGAAAGGGTGTATATTCGGTTCCCCTCCGGGGAAGATGTGGGTTTGAGGCCACTGTCATATCTGTTCATTGTTTGGTTTTCTGGTGGTTTTTTTTTTTCTCCTTCTACATGTGGCTAATCGCAACTCCTAACAACAGATTTTTCTTTAAAACGTTTCTTTTGGTTTAATTCTACAGTATTAGCAAAACCGGGGAATGAGAGTCCTTGACTTTACTCTTTGTTGTCTGCGTTTGCAGCTGACTGAATTATGACTTGCACGTAGGGTTAAAAGTGCTGTCTCCTTTATTTCAGAGCTCTAGGGGAAGATGTTGTCTCTTCTGACATCTTTCGATTGAGATACCTGAGAACAGGTTCAGTAACAATTCCAAGTTCCTGAAGAAGACACTTATGAATGTATTGAAATAAGAAGCTGTAAACATTTTTTTCCTCTCCTGTCGTCTATATTGCCTAAGAAACCATAATTGAAGCACTTCCCAGACACTCTTCCAGATGTATGAAGTCTGCAAAGCTCACTGTCCAAACTGCCTGTTCTAGTCGGTGGTACTCACTACATTCGTAGTGTGTATACAGTACTCTGAAGAAAAATTGCTTTCTTTATAAGATTCCCAGAAGGAACATTTTATTATGGACAGCTTTTTCTGGATGTATATCCAGGGAGATTAATGCCTAGAGTTGAAAGCCGTTTAGTGTACACTGCAAAGTTGGCTGTCTCTCAGTTTTTCCAGATGTATTGTCTCCCCTGTACATTGGGAACACGCGCTACGGTGTAAACCACAGATGCAGCCATGGAGCTGTGTGAACTTGTGAGCCATATGAGAAGTGTTGCAGAGCGCTGGTACCAGACAGCGCTCCACGATGTCAGCTGAGCTGTGATTGTGCCATGCTGATCATAACAAAGCATACAAATGGAGTGACACCCTTCCTGCGAAGAGGCTGTTAAGTTTTATGAGGAAGGTTAACTGATCCCCCTAACCTCTGTCAAGTTCTGTGGGAGATGAACGCCTGTCTCCCCACTCTGAGATGTTGAAGATGTGCTGCTGCTGCTGTTTATGACACATCCAAGGGAAGAAGCTTTGTAAAATGGCTCAAACCAGCTTGCTGCAGGGAAAGCAGTTCTACTGTAGGGAGTGGGTTTTCCACAAGCTTCAGCACTGCCTCCAGGAGAAAGCAAACTGCGGTGGTAGCGCTGCCAACAAACCATCTCTTGTAGCGAATTCTGGGAATAATACCAGTGTTGTCTCTGGGAAAGGAGCTGCCTGGGGTGTACTGTTGGTAGGAGGGCCCGGTAGTGGGAAGACAGCCCTCTGTACTGAGTTACTGTGGCCCAGCTCACCTGCAAACCTCCAAAGAGGCTTACATCGCCAGGCTCTAGCCTTCCACTTCTGCAGGGCCCAAGACTCTGACACACTCTGTGTTGGAGGCTTTATTAGAGGTTTAGTCACACAAATCTGCCGCAGTGGACTGATCCAGGGATATGAGGACAAACTAAGAGATCCTGCTATTCAAAGTCTCTTGCAACCCGGGGAATGTGAGAGGAACCCTGCTGAAGCATTTAAAAGGTAAAAACAAATTAAAAAACACAACGCTATCAAAAATAAACCCCAAATAAAAAAAAATCTGCTGTTTAGAGCTTCCTTCAAGTGAGTCTAAGACGCAGATAGTTTAAAACGTGTTTGTTTCTTGGCTTGTTATCTCTGTCAGAGCTTGCAGACCTACCATGGAAAAACCTAACTTTGTAGTTATAGCTGACATAAATAAATATTTACTTTTAAAACAAAGTTTATTATTAATAGTGAATTTATTTACATTTGTATATTAATACCCTCAGTTTTTACTGGTGTTTTGGAAAGACTTTAAAGTAGTTCACTTCAGAGTGGAAAATACCTAGTCTGTGGCCTTCATGTGCCATAAAGTTAGGGCAGTTGTCCTTCACAAACCTGAAACAGACCTTATAGGACCCTTGGAAAAGCTTCCAATAACATGCTCTGTCTAAGAGGAAACTGGGCTAATGGATCTCTGGGTCTGATCCAGCACATCGGTTTTATGTTTGTCTAAAAATATGTGGTAGGAAAATGTCAATTAACTCCTTATGTTACTTCTCACACTATGCACAGATTATGTAAAATCTTTATTGCTACTTATATTTTATAAGTACTTCAAAGTGCTGAGCGGATCAGAAATTGAACAAGAAGGCTCACCCTGCTCCTTAGAAGGTTTGTCAGCTATCTAAGCTGAATGGAAAATAAATACGTATTTTTTAATTGGTGTTCCCTAACAAACCAAAGTCTCCTGAGTATGTCACTGATTTTGTTTCTGTAAGCATAAGAATATGTATAAGGATCTATTATGTGTATATAACAGTGTGTATGTGCATAGAACAAAGTACAATCTTGAGCACAGCTTGTTCACGTGTGTCTCTATCAGTCTTTATCCCTTGGGCTCACAGTGAAGGAAAATTTATAAAGGATAAGGCTTGTCTTCATCAACGAAGCTTCAGTTGATTGTGTTGCCAGTATAAAATTTTCTGGAATATTAGTTAAACAGAAATTTTTTAGTGTTGTGTAGTGCTGCAACTTTTCGTAGTACATGAGGGTTTAGTTGCCGATGTTTGCAGTATAAAATAATTCCCCTCATTTTTTTGTTTTCCTGACCATTAAGAATGGGAAAACAAGTACTGAGGTTGAACTGTAGTGCTTGCCCTTATTGTCATGGTGGTGTAAAAGAGCCTTGTAGTTCTGATGGCTATGTCCTTGCCTGCTGAATAAACAGGATGCATGTCTACATTGTTCTCAATTCAGTGTCTTAAAACAAATAGTCTAAACCAAGACTAGTTCTGGATTTTTTTTTTTTTTGTTGCTAAGTGAATATGTAACTTCTAACAGCTATTAAGGCCCTAATTTCAGAAGTATTAAGCCCTCTTAATTTCTAATGAGTAAAAACTGGGTGCAATTAAGTGTCTATAAATGGAATAGGAGGCTGGCCATCTAGCTTTAGGCAGTCCTTTAAAATCATGAAAGTGGATTAATCTGCTGAATAAGAGCCTGTTTATGATTAAAATTCTATTACAAGGAAATCTTACTAATTTAGCACAGGCAAGTTCTCTAAGAGCTGGAATCCTTCCTCTGTTCTAAACATGATTGCATAGAAAATGAGCTAGGTAAATGTCTTTAGATAGAAGTGTAACCTAGAAATAGAAAATACAGAAGATGCTTTTGAGCCAAACTCAGCTTTTTAGACAGATTTTTATGAACACAGGGTTTAATGATGGGCTGTTTGACTATTTAGGTCAATATACAAGGGTTCTTGATTTGGTACTGGAAAAATAAAATAGGACACAACATCTAGTAATAGTCTTTTCCTGCTCACATTTTGCAGAAGTGGTTGTGAACAGTTAACAGTAAAAATGCTTAATGTGTAATATAACAACTTCAGTCAAGGAGATTTTTTTTTTTGACTCATGTACTCCCTTGCTGCCCACTTACCCTGATCTCCGGCTTTCAAAAGCAGCTGTGGTAGATGGTCTTCATTCTCCTATTTCAGATTTAAGGGAGATGAGTTGTTGGAGACAAGGTGCTGTATTGGGAATATTCGGTTTTCAGCACTGTGGCAGGGGACCAGGAGGTGGCTGTTGACAGCAGCGCTAGGAGCTTGTTCTGCTGTATGATACCATCTCAGTCCATAAACAAGAGGAACTGGGCAACCCCCTTCCTGCCATCAAATACCTCCATCATTTGTTAATTGAACTTTCGTTACTATATAAAGCATGCAAGAAGTGTTGGACAAAAATATAAGTTAGGATGTTTCATGGTTTCTAAGACTTGCTGCTGAGCACTGCAGTCTTCTGGTGTGTTTACAGTTTACGTTAAGTGGAAGTTGTAATGTGAAATGTGTTCTGGGAAGACTTAACAGCCAGCTGATTGCCTCTTGCATTGTGTAAAGGCACTGAAACAGTGTAAAGCTCTTGTTTGAATGTTGCATCGATTTTTACCTTATTTTAGTTTATTCAGTAGAAGAGGGGAAAGATTTTTCTTAAAGCCACTGTCAAATCTTTGTTCTGCTTTTCATGGCTGCTCCAGACCCAGCCATGTATTCATGGCCTAAAATGGAAAGACTTCTCTTCATAAGTGCTAAACAAGATTACACCACTCTATTTTTATGCTAATTGTCCTGGAAATAGGAAGAAAGAAAAGCTTTCTAATGTCTTCTGACATGCCAGTTTCTAAACAATGTTAAGTTTGTTAGTTAAAATATTGTAATCTTTTCCCGAAGAATGTTTTAGGTAGATTTTTAGCAATCCTGATGGTCATAGTGATGCATGTACAAGTGATGACTCAGAGAGTTAAGATGTTTCTCCTCCTGTTTAAATGACTTATCTTAAAAATTTCTTACACTTTTATAAACTTAATGTGCCCTAAAAATTCTTTCAGGGACAGATCTTGCAGATTTGAAGAGCTGGAAGGGCTGAACTTTACAAATGTGTTTTACAAGTATTTGTCGTTGCACTGACAGCTGAGAGAAAGAACAGCTACTTATGGTGCTGCTTTTGAGGCACTTCTTTTCTCAGGTACACAGTACTGGAGCAGAAAGGAGGCCCAAATGTAAGGGAGGATGCTGAAGCCTCACATTCAAATTTGAGATGAAAGTGAAGCAGAAGGGAAGCCAAAGATTGTTACAGACTCCAAAAGTTAAGAAGAAATAATGTGTTAAACTGAGAGAATTTAATTCCAAAGGTCTATTAGCCTGGCTTTCCCTATTCATATAGAAAAGTTAAAATCCAAATAACCCAAATTATGCAATACTGTCTCTAGGGTTGTTTTGGTTTTGCTGCAGAAAGTTTATACTTCCAGTGATTGGTGGGAATACCAGTTATGCAAGGCCATGAGGACATGAGGAATTCTGATATAAACTGTGGATAATACTGAAATTTGTGTAAACTAGGCTGTAGAAAGGCATTTCCCTTAATGTTCCTGGTTTACTTTTTTCAGACAGAGGAGATGAGAGTGAACACCTTCAGACAGTAGGGAAAGGGATATAATTCCCATGTGTTGTGCTGCAGTTCTGATTGTTGATGAGAGGCAGAGCTTGGTTAATTCAGAGCCCAGAAAGTGGCTTTTAGTGAAAGTGTGGGCATAGTTTATCCTGCAGAGCTGATTTGTTTTTACAGCCATTGCTCCTGAGTTTGAAAGATACCCATGACCAGAACTCCTGGGTCAGGTTCAGAGAATTTAGACATGGAACATGTTTGTTAAATAACATGTTTTTAAACTTGCACTAAACTCACCTTTAGTGTATGTTGGTCTAGTACAAACTTAAAGCAAATTTTGAGTTTTGTCTGGCTGTATTGCTGAAATTTATAAATCACCAAAAAATGGGAAATTTCCACATCTTTCAGCAGGTTGGTGAAGATGAAGCTGCTTTACTCTCAGTCATAGGTGAAGTTTTTTTCCATCTTCTGCATGTCTTTTCCAGGAACTTCAAATCTTGTGAGACTTTTCACATACTCCCTTCTCAGATACTGAATTTGAGTCAGTGATTTTCTAGTGTCTTTTACTTATCCTAACATTTTATTACTAAAATGTTGCTACAAGAATTACTTTAATGGAAGAGGGTCTGATCAAAGTGATTTTTATTGGAGGAAAAATGAAGCCACGAATTCAGATTTCCACATATTTGCATTGCTAAAAGTGCATTCCCATGCAAGTAGATGTCCCTGATTAGTAGACTCAAGAAACAAAAAAAAAATGTAAAAGAAATAAAACCAAAAAAAACAAAGAGAAGCTGCAGAACAAATCTGTGATTGCATAAGAACTTCATAGAAGTTTTCTCAAGCTGATGTTTCATTCTCTTTACCAAGAATGAAAGTAGGGAAGCTATGTCCCAGAGCTTAAATATTGCCTTTTTTTTGCAGAAAGGACGCCAGATTCTGTGTGTGCTGATGCAAAATTCCGTGTAGTGGTTACTTTTGCAGGTTCCCAGACTAACAGCTTTTCTTCTAACTCCCGATCTCTCCTACCCATATTTGGAAAGGGAAATCCCAGAGAGTTAACCAAGCTGGGCAAGGTGACAAGAGGCAGCCACACCAATACTTGAAAATAATGGCAGTAAAGGATTTTTTGATGTTGCAGTTTCTTTGCAATGTAGTGAACTAAGTACCTGTGGTGTAGCTCCTTTGTCTGCATGAACAACATATTTGCCTTGTAATGGAATGTGACCAATAATGTTGAGTGATACAAAAAGCAGAACAGTTTTATAGTTCTGTAGAATATGCAAATATCTATAGATTTGATTGTAAAAAGTGTGAGAGGTCATGTAAGGTTTTCTGCCGACTGCAGGTTTGAAGCAGTTTATGTTGATTAAATTTGAAAGCCTTGTATGAGTCATTCATTTGGACAGCCTTAAAGTGCAACAACTCTTGTGCCAACAGCTGTTATCTATGTAAAGTTGCTTCTGCCTGTTCGGTGTTTTGTCTTTGGCAATATGATTGAAACTTCATGAGCAGCAGAATTCAGAGTAAAAACCTATGAGTGTCAGCCAGCGCTAACAAGCATTTCCTCCGCCCTGGCCCTTCACCTGTATTGGCTTTCCATGCTAGTAAGTTGGGGTTTTTTCCTTTTTCTTCCCTGTTTCCCCCAAGAGTCGTATATCTCCAGAAAGTTGCAGATTGTAGGTGATAGAGCTTTTTCTCTTCTCTAAATGATATGGGAAAACAAGTTTTAATTTGAATTCTGGATTGTTTGTCTAACAGTGTCAAAAAACACAGGTTTTTGTAGCAAATGTTCTATGACTTGTCCAGGGACTTTCAATCTGCAGTATTGAAATGCCATTTTTCTTGCTGTTTATTAAGCATAGATAAAGGAACAGATTTAGACATTGAGTTGTATACGATAATAGATGAAGTGTGAGGAAGCTGTTCTATTTTAGAACTCTGTACCGTCTTTGAAGTCAGTAATATAATTAAATTGATAATTGACTGTGTGGGCTTTATTGAACAATTAACTAGTGAGCTTTTCACTGTTTTGGAGTAGTTTATTCTTAATTGCAAGTATGTTTTGGAGTAAATTTGAGATGAATTACAGTACAGACTTTAATGGGGATTTGATATTTTATCCTACAAACTCTTGAGTTTTCCTTGCAAGTGAATTAACCACAGTACGTGTTTCTGCTGCTGTTTACAGCACCCAGGTTGTGAGACCACTGTGAAAAGGTAACAATGAGGCAGCACGTTGGACACAGTTAGAGATGCCTTAGCTTGAGCTACTGGAACCTTCAAAGCTGCTGGGATTTCAGTCATTTTACTCTATAAGATGTTAGTAATTCGCTATTAATCTTTTATAGGCAATAAATGTCTCAGTTTTTCTCACCCAGGTCTCAGACTGTCTGGAAGTGATCTATATATATTTTTCAATCTCTTCTTCTGGAAAGGACTGCTACAGAGCCTTTCCCTGTGTTTCCACAGCTCCACTGCAATCTTGGTAGCTGTAGCTTTGCAATGGTTACACAGAGGGTGTGAATATAGATATTGTCAGACTCTCTTAATTTCATAGAGCTCTAAATGGTAGAAACGAAGCCAAAGACTAACTGTATCCTGTTTAATGTGAAGAAAGATCTGATTGTGTAAGGAATTAATTTACAAGACCCTTTAAAGAAGAAAGTTGTTAAACCTCCAGTGTGTTTATTTGTTTGCCACATGTAAAGTTCAAATGTGCAAGTGACTGATTGGAACCTCGAGAAGGTTAGAAGTGGACCTCAAAAAAATCAAGCCCAGCATCTCCTTCCTGAGGCAGAAGAAACTGAGTCTGGTTTTGAGAGACTTCTTCTGCTCTTATGCTTCACAATTCTTAGAGAAAAAAGAAAATCCATATGTCTAACCTGAGTTATTTTTTCCTGCTGGAATCTAAGCTTGTATTCTCCAGGGACATGGAGATTAGATTCTTTCCTTTTTGGGACAGCCTTTTACATCTTTGAATATAGCTTTATTCTCTTCCATCTCATCTTGAAATTAAATAATTCCAACTTGTTACTTTCCTCAGAGGTCACACCTAAGAATGTGGCATAAAAATTCCCTTAGCTGAAAAAAGGGAATTTTTCTTACCAATGTTTTAGATGTGTAAATAGGCAACATTTGAGTTCTGTGCTTTCCCAGAATTTTATCCATTTCTACATGTTTTGGTTATGCTTGTCTAGAATCCTGAAGCTATTTGGATCCTAGCCCAGAGGAGTTTGATCTGGTACAAGATTGAATTCTCCTTTTAGTAGGAGTCATAACCATTTTCAGGTTTCAAATGGTCTCATTTTAGTTAAAAGCAAATTGTTTTGTTTATTTATGATTTCTTTTATACTTAAAAATCATAGAGACAGGACACAAACTGATAATCATACCAATTAATGGGTGAGATGAGAAACTATTTCTGTAAGAGCATACACAAGGGGTTAAAAAGAATCCAGCAAATCAACCTGTATTTCCAGCTCAATGAAAGTAGAATTGCAGAAGGTAAATTTAGTTGTGTGAGAGCATCTTTGCTCTCCTGGAGCTTCTTATTCCAAGTATTTACACGTACTGTGCAACTGGGGCTTTAGACTTTTAACTGATGCTGGGCTTCATAGAAAACTATGTGATCTGGTGTTCTTCAGACTGTTAGAAAGTTGAGCACTGCATGGAGCTTAAGTACTTTGTGGCATGTTTCTCTTTAGGCTTTTCCCTTAAATCTGTGGAGTTAACGGGTCACATAGCAGCAGTTAGTGTTTCTGCAAGAGCAAGTTGTATGTTCCTTTTTCATTGTATGGAAGCACAGCCTACAGCCTGAACATAATACCATTTAAGGTTTTAACCTTTTCAGATTAAATTACCATAAGAAAGTTTCCCTAAGGCATTTTAATAATGACAACTTACATAGACCTTTTTGTCTTCTACTTCTATAGGCATTAACATTTTGCCTTTAATCAATGTGGCTCAGGCTTAAACCTTACAGGTTTTCCTCTAAGCTGTTTAGTTAGATGGACCTTGGTAGCAATTCTTACTTGTTAATTATTTCCTTTCCCTTCAGTTTTTATGCACATGTTCATAGCTTGTGCAAGGGTTTAAGTTGCCTTTTCTTTCTTCTTTTTCAGTGAAAAAAAAATGAAAAAGGATTTGGTGGATTGTGAAGTAGAAAGGACTCAGTGTGTCTTATATACTGGGAGAAGATAGTATTGAAATAGTGTCTTCCAAAAGTGTTGGTGAAGCAATGACTTGAAGAGATTTCAGTTTCTTCTGTGTGATGATGTCTGCAATACACTAGGAATGGTGAGAAATCTGTCTTTGTTGAGGAGCAAGAATGTTGTGAATAGTTAGTGGAAAGACACTTTGTGGTTGAAGAATTACTGCTCAAAAAGAAATAATCAGGAAAAAAAGGCAAGAAAATAATTATGTTGACACAAGGATTGAGTTGTATGTAGGTGTTCAAAGGTATCGCAGAGGAGGTGCTGCACAGAATGGGAGCGAGTAGGTTCATGGTATGCTTGATGACATCAAAGTGTGATGAGATAGCATTAAAGAACTGAAAATGAGATAATGAAAAGAAGGCAACTGGGGACATTTACACAACTGATGAAGTGAAAGGGGCAAACCAATTGTAGTCAAAGCCCTCTCTATGCTGCATGTTTGCAGATGCCTTCACACAAAGCAAGGACCAAATTGTCTTGTAGATAGAAGGCCATCAGACTTCTTGGCTCTGTTGTGGATGCTGTTGTGTAAATTGAGGAAGAATGGGAATACAGGATCATACATGAGTGGATCATGTGGACCATCAATGGTTGTCTTTTCCTTGTTTTTTTTTTCTTTGTCATGTATGACTAAGAGTGGGTAATACTGGTGTTTTTGGTGAAGAAAGGGCGATGGGCATCTGGCTGCGCAGATGCAAGATGGTGTGTTAAAGATCCATGGTATCTTAGTACCTGAGAGAAGGAAGGAGGCACAGCAGTGTCATATTCAAGGTTATTTGCAGCATCTTGGAGTTGTCCTTCAAGAAAAAGAAAACTGTTCAGAAGTTTTAGGTTGGTTGAGGAGAATACCAGCAGTATAGACATGACATGAACAGGCAGGTAGGAATGAACCTCATGAGGAAAAACTGCTAAGAATGGGATTACAGGATGATTTCCATCTTAGAACAGTTAATTAACAAGTCTTGGTTTTAACTACAGTAGCTTTTCTGCAATGGTAGTGATCATGCTACAAGCTGTCTATTCCTTTTCTACACTTTCCTGGAGTAGCATCCAACAGGACATTGGAAAAAAGCTCTGTTTGTAGGTAAAGTGCATCTGGTCTGTGATAAGAGGAATTGTGTCCTGTCTGAGTTTGAAATATCCTAAATTAACAAAGGATTGTCGAACTCTGCCCAGTCTAACAGAAACTTGATCGGTCAACAGCACAACACCACAAATCATTCTATGTTTCCATACTTTTTTCTTTAGTACTGTCTTTTCTTTTAAATTATGATAAAGTTGTCATCCATAGTAAGTGTTTTGTGTATAAATTGGTGGAGGGGGGAAGAGGAGTATGTAGTTTCTGTTCCTTGTTCTATTGTAGTTAAGGCTAAAAACAGATCTTACACAATATGAAGCTATAGAATGAGTTCCAAAGATAAATGCTTCAGAGCTGTAAGATATTAGAGTCAGGTTCACATGGTGCTAACCAAACTGTTTTTGGAAACTAAATTATGGAGAAGATGCAGAGAAGATCAATTGAAAATGTGCAGTCAAAACAGAGAAACTGTATCAGCTTGGGGCTGGGGGAGAAAAAAAACCAAACCACAAGATAACTCATATGGCCCCAGAGTGGTACATGTGGAACATATGCTGTGCATTCTACTTTGGGGAGTATGGGAGAATAATTTTGAATGGGACACAAGAGAGCTGCTCCATCTGTTGCCTCTTCAACTGAGACAGTGCAATTAAAGGTTAGGATAGTCCATTTTACTTGACAAAATAAGATGGGAAAAGAGACATGATAACACAAACATAGTAGGGAAGCTGTCTTAAGTGCTTGACTAGAAAGGTAAATTCTTCACAGCTTTTCATCTGGTATTTGTGCAGAGGATTTTCTCAAAATGGGTTTGAACAGTATAATCCTGCAATCAGTTTAACAGTTGAAGTGTGGGGTGCTTTATGATGATGTGCAAGAAATGACATACATGCAGGTATGGAGCAAGTTGATTAGGGAATGATCAAAATTTCAAAATGTCTACTGTTGTTTAGCCTGTCTCATCCAGCCAGGTAATTCCAGAACACCCTGTTTTCAAGAAACAGCCACTGCAGCATCTCTTCTTCCTGCTTCCCAGTCTGTAAGGTTGGGGGTTTTTCCATTTGAAATCAAATGCCTAGAAAAAACCTAATTAATTTGGGGATTGTCAGACTGAACTGCAGTAATAATGGTGACTTTTGCATTGTGTGCATTAATCTGTTGTGTTCTGCTATATGATCATGGAATGATAGAACATAGGGCTGGCTGAACAGTAAACTAATATATAGCCTGACAAAAGCCACAGAGTTGAATGTACGCAGTGCAGTTTTCTACCTGTCTCGTCTGGGGGTTTTTTTTGTTTCTTTTTGTGGTTAGCATTTCTCTCATGTCATCAAATGCAGTCATATACCTGGAAAGCAATATCTGTTCCTAGTTGTGTTTACGCACTGCAGAAATCGAGACAAAGAAAAGAAATGGATTTTTGTCTATCTCCAAAATGTAGGATAATACCTACAAATTCAAATGCCTGTAAAGCTACAAGAATTTCAATTCAGTTGTGTACTAATGTGTTCAGATAACAGTGCTTGTAGAAGGAGCTACATTTTTGTTTAACAAATAAGTATTAGTTTTTATATGACTAAGGAACCAGGTGGTTGATAAGGAAAGCTGAAAAGACTATATGTAGATATATTTCACATGGCTATACCTTTGGTTTCATAAATAATTTAAAACTAACTTTGTAATTTTAATACATTCCGTTGCATATATAAACTTGGTCATTTTCTTATTGTGGTACATGTTGCATTTCAACCACAAATTTTTGAATATTATAAAGTAAGGTATTAATTTTGTGTGGATGGGAAATAAGGTGCAGTTCTCTCATTTCTACTAATAATAGTTTTCAGTGAGTGTGATTTGATGCTTTCATCTCATGCATTTGATGTACTTTCTCTGACCCCTATTTATTTTTTATTTTTTTTAGGGAAAGAGATGGAAACAAATAGTGAAAACTTAATTCATGTTTACTAGAAAGAAAAGCATTGATTTTTGACGCTATTAAAACAGCTTTGAAACAACACATGGGAGATGACAAATTCCAGGGGTAAATACAAGTAACAGCAACTTAGACAAACAGCTCAATAACTGGGGTGGAGGAGGAGGGGAAATAGGGTTAGTCATCTAGGTCACGGGATGGACAAAGCAGAAGATAAGTGAAGGAGTAATCAAAATGCCTTAGGTGTCATTATACTAATGGAAAAAAGCTAAGGGGTGAACAAGCAGAACTGGAAATATTAGTATGCACTCAAGATTGAGTTAAATGCTCTAAAAGATCTGTTGGGACAACTTGTATAACTGGTATGTTTAAAAAAAAAGTCACTTGTTTTGTACATAGCGTGCTTGCTTGTAGTTCTAGAATAAACTAAAGAAATTAAAGCCACTGAAAAATCTGTGATTAAAAAATATCTGTATAAAAGATATAAAATATATATAGCATACATATCTGTATAAAAGATATAAAATATATATAGCATACATATACATACTTGTGGAATTTCTACTTAAAGGTTTGTTTGTGTTATCTTTCATGGACTGTAAATAAAACTATCTACCAACTACCTATCAGACCATCTTGTGTATCTAAAAGTTTGCCTGCTTTGTCCAAGTAGAATAGTTGGTAACTAAGAGAGATTCCTACACCTGTAAACCATGTCTTTGCTAAAATACAGGTGTTTTACTCCACCAAATCTGCAAACTCAAGTAAGCTAGGCTGCTTTAAAATCCCAAATGAAATTATCCAAGACCTAGAATTTGGATGGTAATGTCTAGATCATTGAAAAATTAGAATAACAAAAAAAGCAGGTGATAAACATCAGCTGAAAAATCATGATAAAAACAGGAGTCTGCCAGTGACCATACTACTGATGTCAAAGAGGAGAAAATAGCTAGTGGGAAGACATAAATTTGCTTCTATCAGATTGGAAAGAATGAGCTGAGAAAACGAAAGAAATCTTTTGAATAGTGACTATGAAATGATCTTAAATGCATGTGTTGGGGTTAGTGGTTGAACTTGATCTTAAAGGTCTTTTCCAACCTAAATGATTCTTTGTTTAGAAGGGGAGGACAAAGAAGGACAAACTAAAAGCAGTGGGCTTGGAGATACCGGTAACCTGAGATAATTCGTGGGTAGGATCTCATGAAGTATAGTGAAAGGAATTAACTGGAGTGAATGCTGAGGGCTCAAAGCAATTATTAAATGTCCAGTTTAGTGAAACTGACTTCCTTCTTGATCATGTGTTAAACACCAGCAGGAAGATGGCAGAAAGAAAGTAGAGCAGCTATTAAATGTGAAAGTGAAAGAGTCATGTAAATATGAGGGCAAGACTGAAAGTTCAAGGTGCCTTGATCCTGTTTGCTGTGAGATGCATTTTGTTCAGTAATAAGAAACAGCTCCACACATACATTAGCAGAAAGAAGACAATATACACCAAATGTTGATCTGCTGTTCATTGGGGAGGAAAAACTGGTAGCATTGGGAAAGCGAAGATGTTCAACGCTTGTGTATATTGCCATTTCCTAAAAACCAGGCATTTTGCAGTCAGCTAACATAATTAAAACTAACAAGAAAGAGGTAAGATTAAAGAAAAACATAGCCCAGAGAAAAACCCCAAAACAAACAAGCAAACAAACCCAGCATAGAATAGGTGAGATGTTTTCAAACTGTTACTGATTGTCTTCAAAGGACAGGTTATCTTTTTCAGGATGGCTGAAAATTCAGACTTTAAAAGTTGTATCCTTAGTGCCTTGCTTTAAAAAGGGACAAAAATGGCATAGGGAATTAGAAGTGTGTCAATTGAAATGAAAAATGCCAGAATAAATAATGGGACAAACTATTTGCAAGCAGCTGGAAGATAAGAAAGAGTTGAAAAACAACTACCATGGTTTGACATGGTTTGGTTCTGGTAAATCTAATCTCACTTCAGTTTCTAGGAGTCACAGTATTTGTGGATAAGGGATAACCATAAATGTCATCTTGACTACAGGAAGGCTTTGCTGACATGAGGCTTGTACAAACAGGCTATGTGCAAGTCGAACTATATTTGGCTATGTGCAATAAGAGATGAGTAACTGTGCTTACAGTAATCGGCAGTAGTTCACTTTCAAACTGACACAGCACAGTTGGTTTCATAGAGACCTGTCTTTTCTCAGCCTGTTCCTTCATGCCATCAGCTGATTGAGTGGAGGGAAATGGTTATAAATTTTGGATACTGCTGGCTTCCTTGTAATGAGCTGTGTGTTACCCGTGGGACAGAAGTTACAGGGCAAGAAGTACAAGGTTTGAATTGCAGGAAAACAGGTACAAGTTAGACAAATGAAGAGAAGGGGAAAACTTCCCAATTACAAGAATATTGAGGTACTGGAATGGATTGCTTAGGGAGACAGTATTGGCTGGTGGAAGTCTTTGGAAATGCCTGGACTTGTATCTCTCAGGGATGACAGATGTAGAGCTGATCTGGCTGTAGGTGGGAAAGTGGACTAGATGACCTCTCCATCACTATAAAACAGACCTGTGAGAGTTCATGTAGAAAACATTGCTTTTTTTTATGGTAGGCGTTCAGGACAAACATTTGCATTGTCTTCTGTGCTCTCTTCCTCTTTGCCTTTGGGGATACAGATTTTGTATGTCAAACTCCGAGTAGTTTAGAACATATTGTATATGTTAGCACAGATGGCAAGTGTATTCCTTTTAAAATTTAGTCAGTCAACCTGCTCATGGTAGCAGTTGTGAATGGTTTTCAGCCACAGTTGTCTGTCCTTTATAATAGCCAAGTTGTTTGCAAACCGTTCTGGGCAGTAAAACTATTACACCAAAATATTTGCTCTTAAGGCTTCTGTTTTCTGAAGTTTCGAGTAAATCCACCAGTATATCCTCAGGCAGTGCTTTATAGACGAAAATCACCTATGTATTTGTATGAGACAGTAGGAGGTCTCTAATCAATACACAGGGTCCAGCATGGCCTGTTTCTGTGTGACCAGTGGCGCTGGTCCAAGGATAAATTCTGCTTTTGTCCAGCCTGATGCCCTGGAGGTGGCTTTTGTGCTCTCCTGGTGGGGCTGCAAGTCTGCCTTACAATTGCAGATAAAATCCAGGTTGCTACAAGACATTGCAAAATCAGGTATTGAGTTGCACTGAGACTTGCCTGCTGTTTCTAATTCACTGCTTCTGAAAAGGCCAGACCCTTCATTTACATCTGTGTACTTCACCTCGGGGTTTCCCAATAGGTGATTCTCAGGGTGGGCTTTTTTTTTTCTTTTCTGCTTTCTGCCTCTTCCTTCATAAGATTAACTGTGGTTGTGTAGAATTGTCAGAGCCAGTTTGTTGTCCTGTGCAGCCTGCAAATAAATAATTTAGTAAAACAAATAATTATATTATATTGTATCCTGTAAGTGTGTCTTAATTCCAGTATTGCACTTTGTCAGAAAGCCATAATCACTTGCAGTGCACTTTATCATGCTGAAAAATAACTGAACAGCTCCCTCAATAACCTGATCAGATATGTCAGTGTGTACACAGGTGCCCACACATCAAACTGGGTCACTTCACTCTTGCCTTATGTTCTATTTTGCAGCTTTTCTAAGTGTAAAACTGTTCTGTCCCTGTAATTCTCAAATATTCCCAGTTAGTCAGAGGTCCTGTGCCTGTGTTTTTCAGGATGTTATTACAAGTATGAGCAGCTGGTCGATTAGTAAGAAGCAAAGGCCTGTATTGCACATGTATATAGTGCCAAGAACTGGGGTGATACTGGACAGAAGGCAACTATTGGACTTGATCATTAGTTTCCCTTTTAATCATTAGCCAGAATGCATTATAAGGCAGGTAAATATACTGTTTACTGTAAGTCATCCATAAGACATAAATGCCTTGTCATAGGACAAAATAAAACTCACTCCTCCACAAACAGAGCTGCAAGCAATTTGTAAAAATGCTCTGGTTTTCCTTTCTGTGTGAATACAGCTCCTGAAAGTCTACTTGGAAAGAGGGTAATATATCATCAGCTGAACAGCAGGAATTGTCAATTTTATTACAAGTTAAATTCACCTTTTCTTCTTTTATTGAGACCTGTGCCCCATATGCAGTTTGGAAAACAAAAGAGAAAAATGCAGCTATTGGTGTCAGTCTGTCTTTGCTGAAGCTTCTACAGTCTTTAACAGCATTATCTTCACTGGCTCCATGCTTTTAAATGCAGATTGAAAACTGGGGATGGTGGGGACAGACATCTTAAATAGATTATACTCCCTGCTAACAAACCCCTGGGTTATTGCAATATACGAATGAACATGTGTCTGTAAACTCATGAGGAGCAAGGTGGGGTATTTGCTGTGACTTGTGAGAATTTTTCAAGTACAGATGATTAAAAAGAGTCTACAGTTTTGCAGATTTTGTTTTCTGTTCTTAGGCATTTTCAAGCTTTTATGTTTATTCCATGAGCACTGGGAGTAGTGAAACCCCTGTTGTTATAGATGTGTGCCCTTGGGCATCTCTGTCCTCAGGTATCCTGCAATGGCCTGAGCTCCTCTCTGTAGTGCCTGTATAACAATTCCTTCCCCTTTCCCTGTCATGCAGCACCTCCAGCTCTCAACTGCCTTACGGAGCCTTCTCCTTCCCTGCTTGTCCCCCACTGGGGAAGATGGAGCTTCTGCTACACCTGATTTAGAGCTGGAAGAGGCAGCATCAGGTTTCCACTTAGTGGTTAGGATTTTTGTTAGGTCTCAATGTGTGATTTTTAGGCAAAAATCCCACTGCTTCTTATGTTGCCAGCAAAAATTACTACTATATGTAAAGAGTTTATTTACAGTCTCACCGTGTACTTAATTTTCTGTATTTTTCAATACAATGTAAATAACAGTCTTAAAAATTATATTCTAAAGGGCTGTGATATATCATGTTGTAAAGCACTTATAAGAAGGAAGATGCTTGTTTGCTTTTCTGAAGATTGAGACAGGTGTCTGAAGAATTGTTTATTTTTTATACACTAGAGGTTGTTAAAACCCTTTGTGTATAAATATATATACACTCAAAGATATCCATCCAATATATAAAGGCATATTTCTCCATTACTTTACTCTTCATTAATTCTTTAAATCAAATGTGCAAATGAACAATTTCCTCAGTGAGGTGTCCACATCTCATAAGGACAGCACTTTGTTGCTATGCCATGTAAGGTGAATGTTTCATGAGGTTTTATTGGCAAATTTTTGCAAATATAATAATAATGCAGGTAAAACCCACTGTAACTTTGCTGATAGCAGTGGATCAGCTCCATCATGTTGCTGGTGACCACCAAAACTAGGTATCGCAAATACATTTTTTTTCAGCATGTATTTACGGTCCTAAAGGAATTGCTTCAGTTTCAAGGAATTGCAGTCCTCATGGAGCTTTGCTGCTATTTTCTGTTATTCCATATGATCACCTGCTACTGTTTCTTGTGACTCAGAACAGTGGCGTTAATATTAACTTAATTGTAAATATTACATGTGAACTATCTCACCTGAATATTGCTTTCCTTTTTGAAATGCAAATAGTCTTTGGGTAAGATTATGTTCTGGGGGCATCTTGGCAGGGAGATATTGGTGAACTCAAACAGGAGAATGCCAATTCCTAACATTTCAGAACTCCCCAAAACAGAAAGAAGATGAGTTGAAGTCAAGCTTAAGGACAGCCTTACCTGACAGCAGTAAAACCACTTGGAGCATTTAGCACCATTTATAAAAATTACTTTGGGATGTTTAACGTGGTTTTCCTGTGCTCATGTCCTGTAGTGGTGTCTTTTAACATGCAGCACTGCCAATGAGAGATGCAAAATCAGTGTTACATTCCGCCTTTGGGGGAGTGCAGGGGTCATGACCACTTCCAGAATTAATTCTGAAGCTGGCTCCCTATACAGTGATTATTTTCTCTGAAGAAAAATGTTTGGAGGTGTCTCATAGTTTAAAATGAGAATAAAAAGTTAACTCCTTACTAATTACAGAAGGGAGGGGGGAAAGAGGCTAATTGAATAAGCAGGGATTAGAAATATGGCAAATGGCTGGTGACTTTCCTCAGAGAATATGGTGTAGAAGCATTTGTTAAAAAGCAGGAGACTATGTGTGGAATAACAATGTTGTCTGCTTTTTTACAAACTTCCTTTGGAAAGAGCAGAGTTTGTAAATTCCTGATGCAGACCTCTGGAACGGTGGTTCTTGGCATTGGCAGCTGTAAGTGAAATACAAGTGATGAACTGTAACCTAGTGGCGAGAAGGTGACTCAAAAGGCAGTTTGTTAAAGCATTGTTACACTGATTAGAAAAAGAAACGTAAGAGCTCAGTAGTAGTAGGAAAGCAGATTTTCCAGTAAGCCGTTTCCATCATGAAATTTGAAGTATTTCATTTTGCTAAAACTTGGAGCAGCACTTGCAGTGTGACAGATCGGGGGGGTGATTGGGTTTTTTTTTTAACTTTTTTTCCCTTGCTGCTTCTTGCCTGCCTAGGAGATGAGTTCTGCACACTTGTTCTGTTTGTCAGCAGTAAATGCCAGCAGCTGGGTAGAGAAAAAGGAACCCTTTTAGGGAGAAGCTACTTTCACCCTCTAACAACCATCAGACAGTTTAAGTGAGGACATAACCAAATTTCCTATACACCAGAGACAGTGAAATATGAGGAGCACATTCATGAGAAACTAGGATTTATAATTCCTTTTGCTCCTAAAGCCACTCATTAATTGCTGTTTGGCATGCGTGTTTGCTTTATTTTTATATTTTTTTAAAGCAAGTTATGTGTATTCCACTGTGACTCTTTTCTGCCTTTATGGACAATGCTGCTATCTTTTGACTTTGTTCTGTTGTGTCTTCATATTTTTGTGGATCCAATCTAAATATCTCGAGGACAATCATAAGCAGAACTTCAGCCTACCCTGTATATATTCCTTCCATATGTGGAAAATCATGTTTGCATGGGTTCAGTCAACTCAGTAGCAATCCTGAAGAATTCTGTGGGATGGTTCATTGTTCTGAGGAATTCTTATTTGCTGCAGAGCATGTAAAACATCTTTGCTCTGCATAAGTAAGTCATTATATTGCCATTAAAATGAATTCCATCATTTAAAATACCTAATTGTGCTGTTTTCTCTGGAGATTTTGTTTTTTTACTGACTAGTTAATTTTGTTGTTTTTAACAATAACCAGTTTTATATCTGAATTGAATATAGAAGTTATAAAGATAAAGCTGTTACCCCTTTAGAAGGTAAAGAAAATCAACTTGTAATCCTTTGAGAGGCACTCGCACATTAAGCAATCTGTTACAATAATCTGTAGATGAATCACCCTTGAGGGAAGTGCTTCAAGACATTGTTAATTCCATGTTGATTTGTATGATTTTCTTAAGTAAGCAAGAAATAGTAGGGGAGTGGAATTGCAAAGTCAGGTTAAACAAAGAATCATATCATTGTTTAGGTTGGAAAGGACCTTTGAGATCATCAAGTCCAACTGTTAACTCAGCTCTGCCAAGTCCATCACTAAACCACGTCTTGGGAGAAGAGACTGATTTACTGAGCGTGCCCTCGTCCAGATTATCAGTGAAGGATTGGCTCCAATACTGATCCTGGGAGAGCACCAATTGTGCCTGGCCACCATCTGGATTTAACTTAATTCACCGCATCCCTTTGGACTTGGCCATCCAGGCAGTTGTCCCAGTAGAATGATGTGGGAAATGGTGGCAGAGGGTTTACTAAAGTCTGGGTAAACAGTGTCCACAGCCTTTCCCTCGTCCTCTGAGTGGGTCACCCTGTCATAGAAGGAGATCAGGTTGGTCAAGAAGGACCTGCCTTTCGTAACCTTGGGCTGTCAGTCCTGATCTCCTGGCTGTCACATAATGTGACTTCTGGCAAATTAGCAGAGCACTTACTGAGGAGTTTCACTCTTAAGTTGCTTGGCATCCACTCTGAACTCGTGATATAAAGTGTTTAGGAAGAACAGAAGTTTCAAAGCAGTTTCAAAGGGCACTTAAAGAGAAAGCCCAATCAATGTCTTGTCAATGCCACACTTTTATTAATATTGCTGTAAGCTGGGAGAAGTCACTGTGCCTCATTTCTTACATGCATGTAAATATATATGCGTATATTTTTCCTAGTGCAATTTAAATTATGTTAGAATTCAGAAATATAAGTATTGTGAAGTGGAAAAAGCAGAGCACAGGGAGACAAGGGTCTGTGGAACAGCATTTTATGGAGCACCATCAATATCCTAAGACTTCTACCTGGAAAGAAATGGCTCAGAGAGGCTGTGGTACAAATGACATGGAGGTGGGGAGTATGGCATTACTGCTCACTGTCCCTTTCAGTACAGAAGCTGAAGGATATCAAATGAAACAAGGATATTTGGGGGTTTAAACTACAAAAGGGAGTGTTATTTCATATTAGTGTGTAGCTAAGCTGCAGGTTGTTATGGATGCTGGAGTCTTAAATCAGTTTGTAGAAGATTTGGACAAACCTGTGCAGGTGTGGTCAGTTAAGGGATGTTAAATGCAAAAACTGAATCTCTGGCTCAGGAAGTCCCTGGAAGCACTGGTTGTTGAGAGTGCTGGGAAAATGTGGTCTAGTGCTTCCCCAGTGCTTACATTATTCCTTAGAAATCTGCTTCCAGCCCTGTTTAGAGGCAGGGTGAGCCTTTTGGTTTGACCCATGACAGCCCACTGCTGTGGACTGCCAGAATTAAGCATTCTGTGAGAGTCACGCAGATTTTAAGTGAGATTTGAATTTAAGATACCATTTCTTCATAACTCATAGTAACATTCACTCTGGCAAAGTAGTTTTGTATGGAGAACTATGTGAGAAGAAAATTGGTTTTGATAGAAAAATGTTGCAGAAAAAATGCCTTGACATAAATAGCTGAGGGGGCAAGGCAGAATTGTGGTAAGGGAAGGGGTGGAAAATGCGGTCATTTCCAACTGCCTCCTTTCATTGTGGGATTGGCATCACTTAGGAAAGTAATTTTAACCTTATGGCTACTTTAATTTCCTGTTCTGTGAATTGGTAGCTGCTTAACTTCTCAGCTTAGTGAACAGTGATTTTAGTTAGACTTCAGTTATCTTCTGAAAGAGAACCTACCTGGGGAAGTACCAAAGAATTCTCAGTAGTCTTGCGCTTCTGAAAAAAACGCAAACCAACAGGGTGAGGAGCAGAGATGTGTTAGGATTTTAAAATCCATCTAATCATGAATGCTTTCAGAACGTAAATATTTTGTACTCCTTTTCATACCTTTGAGGAAATTTCTCTTTCATCTGGTCTGCTAGATTGTGCTGTTACTGTCAGACATGAAAGGTGCATCCCTGTTTCCATTTTGCATTTTTCTCAGTCAGAAAACCAGAAAATAACAATCCTTTCCCTAACAGGGCTTAGGAATAATTTCTGAAGTGAGTTTTGTTCTTTCATTAACAGTCAAGATTTGCCTATATTCCCATTTGAGTACTTGGTAGCTGACAATGTGTTGACCAAGATAAATTTGTTCAGTAAAACAAATGATAAAAGGTTCTTATGGTCTTGAGTAAACCAAAAAATGCTTCTGATGTACATGCCTTATGGACACGTGCACATAGCAAATCTACACAAGAGAGTAAACTGTTAGATACATATTTTTCTCACCTCGTTTAATTTTCAGAATCTTTGGACTATAACATCAAAGTTTACTTGCCAAATGTATTTAAAATTAACTAAGTGAAACTACCAGCCTAAATCACTATGAAGTTTCCCAAAAAATAGTGTAACATGGAAATACTGACTAGATGCATGATGGTTCTCTAGGAGCTATTTAAAGACACACATAAATGTGGAGTTACGTATATATTTTTAATAAACACTCTTAAAGGAGAGCAGCAGTAGATGCAAATTTGAAATTTTTAGCCACACAGTCAGATGTGTTGTTAGAGTTCCTAGCATCCTGACAATGCAGATAATCCTTTTTCAGTAACAGGAGCTTGGCAACTTCAATATAAGTAAAAACTAATACATCAAAGTCACTACCAAATGTCTCAGTCTGCTGCTAATTTGCATTTTATTTGTGAAGGTAAAGCAGAAATCTGTTCATTGTAAATCTGTTATTCACTCAGACTTGAACTCTTAGAGCTTTGATATTTCATGTGTCTTTTAGACTTTGTTTCATGACCAACTGGTGTTCAGTATTAGTTCATGATCAACAATAAAAGCAGCTTTGGCAGAGGCAACAGGAGTGAGATTCTTAAACTTTAGACCAAGTAGCTTCTTTCTTAGTTAAGCAACATTTTTCCAAGTCTTCCAATTAGCCTTGAACACCATTGCATAGTTTTAAAGTATTGTTATAAATTATAAGTTCGTGAAAAAGTAATGTTACCCAAACAAGAATTACATCTCTGCCTGTTTAAAGTATCTCTGTTAGTTCAGTCTCCTTCAGTATTTTCCGTGGTAACTATTTAAAAAATAACTTTGCATTTTAAGTTGATCATAGCTTCATCTTGAATTACTATTATTGTTAAATTTATTTAAAGTACTGAATTTGTTTCCTCTTCCTCACAGGTGCATTCTGCTCCCTCTCCTGGGAATGAAGCCCCCTCAGCAGAGCCTCTTCATACTCGTGGATTCGGTGGATGAGGGCTGTAATGTTTCCGAGGGTGAACAGACTTCTACAAGTTTATCTGGAACAATTGCAGAGATTTTAGCAAGCCACTTTGAGTTCTTCCCTCCCTGGCTGCTCCTGTTGTGCTCTGCCCGCAAGCAGAGTAAAGCTGTTACAAAGATGTTTACAGGTGAGTGCAGAGTGTAGGAAGTGTTTGGTACCGTGACTAGGATGTTGTGTTTACCACACCTTGGGTGATGGTTGGAAGCACTGCTGCATGCTTGGTTCTAAAAAAATGACAGGAACACACGTCCCAGTTTGCCAAGAACTATAGGAAGCTTAAATCAGCCAAGTATTTTGGAGTTAAATTATACCTTTGCAATGCGCCTGCAGAGAACAGGGCTGCTTTGAGTTTTCCTCTTGCTTTGCTTGTTTTAAAAGGCTTTGAAATAGTGAAGGTGATGTGTAAGTACAGAAGTATGTCGGCTGCATACACCCATTCCTTACAACCTCAAAAGGTTTTTCTTTCACCTCCCATTAAAATCTCTCCCCATATTTGCAGAAAGTGGGTAATAATCTTTGAAGGTGGAGGTGGAGAGAGGAACAATGTAGATGTGGATTCTTGGAGCATGTTTTTGGCAAAGGTTGCACAGTAAAAGAATTCTTTACAGCTTCTTCATTCAGGCTTCACTGTGTCATGAGAACATTTCTTCACTGTAATGACATTGTTACTGGAAGTTCTCTGAAATTTAATAAAAGGCAATATCTAGACTGGATTCCAGGCCTATGTGTAAAGCCTGTGTGTATTAAGGACACAATTAGGACAAAAATGTGATTATAGAACTTAGACCCATAGGCTTGCTCGTTTCCACAGTGGCAAAAGGTCAGTGGGATAATTGCATTTTGGAATGAAGTACTGCGTTAATCAGTGGCAGACATGAAGACTGGTATTTGGGAGAACTTTTGGGTGTATGTGAGAACTAAAAGAAACTTTGAGGTAGCTTCACAAGGCTCCTTTGGACATTCATATGAGAATAACTTCTTCAAAGTTTGGCTGATTAGATATGTTGTCATTGCCAAAAAAACAGACAATGCTTTCTTCACAGCAGTTTTATTTCCTTTCCACTGAATTGTATAATGTTTCAGATTAGTCCTAAAAACTTGTTGTTTTCAGAATTCTAAGTGTATTTCCAGATGGAATTCCTGACAGGAAAAATCAGCAGAACTAATGGATATGCCTTTAAAATAAATTTAATTTCAGTGAGTTAATTTCTCATTTCCACAGAGCATGACTTGATGAATAGCAAAATGAAAGTTGGTGTGATACTATAATCCCATCCTCACTGTGGAAAAGATATAGCAAGGAAAGAATTGCGTACAAATGGAGAAGAAATTACAGTGTCTATTTGGGGCAAGTGATGGTTTAGCCACTATGAAAGAAAAATGGGACATTGCAGTCAAAATTCAAGTTTTCAAAAGGTATAGCGAGGATATGAGGAGCATTGCTGAAGCTCCTGTTAACTTCAGAAATGTTGCAACTTCGTGTTGTACAGCTGAAGATAACATAGATTTCTTTTCTGGTTCTAGCCTAGAAAGGATTCACTAACATTAAAGTTTCTAATGGAGCAAACTCTTCTCCTCCTTTGTGGTATTTGAATGGTTGCTTTTAGCTGAGCCAATTTTTAAAGCTATTTATATTTAGTTGGTGGGCAGGCAGAATTGAAGATCAACAATAAGTATCTGGAACAAAAATGAAAAATCAGATTCACTATAACTTTGTAAGATAGATTGGAATCCCTTTAGGATTGCTTAAGGAAAACACATCCCATCTGTAGTTTTTTCTGCTAGAAAAGTTTTGGAGTACAATATGAAATGTATATTAACCAATATTAATTTGTTTGCAGTAATTTATATCTGTTTTCACTTAAAATTTTCATGCAGTGAAAAGTTCCTGCAGATCTCTCTCACAAATAGTTTTAGCTTTCATTACAGCAAAGTGCTACTAATGACTGATAGCAGGATTGCTGCGGTGGCCTTGTCCTGGTGGTGCTCTTTTTTGAGTGTCCAGCACAGATGAGAGTTCTGCAAGCATCTCCTGAGCCAAAAATAGTGATGACATAGAAGACAGAGTCCAGTCTTTCTCATCCACCATCATCCTAGTGATGAATAATCATCCCTAAGAATGAGAAAAGGAGGAGGGGAGTTTATTCTGGTCCTCTTTGTTCTTTCACTTCTGTTAGTGACTTATTTATGAAAATTGAATAGTTGTGCCTGCATCTGCTGCAGTTTGTGCTCTGGGCCCTTCTGAATTCCCAAATTCTGTAGTAGCACAATGTGCTGCAGACGTTTTTCCCCTTACACAGATTCTCAGCTTTCATTAATTTAAAAAATAAAAAAAATTAAAAAAGGAGGAAAAAAAAAAAGGTTTTGCCTGTTGTGGCTGCAGAGGCAGCCTCAAAAATCTGAACCAAATGTAAGATGATACTTGCCTGAGTCTGTGGTCACCCTCCACAGTGAGCAAAAGCCAGCCAAGTGAGTTAAAAAAGGAGGGGAACAGATAATGCCTGGCCTCCTGCCTTCGTTTGCATGTGCACTGTCACCAGTTGCCACATCGTGCCTGTTTGCTTTTCCTAAGACTTTTCCCCCAAATTTAACAATTCTGTCTTGTACCCATAGTTATCCACAGTGTCTCCCACATGATCATTAGTTATCATTTGGCTACAAGTATGGACAGTCAAGCAGCTACATTAAACACAGTCTTTCCAACCTGAAAGTGGCACAGAACATCCTATGGTTTTTTTTAAACTTCAGCTAATGATCTAATTAAAATGCTTCTCCTGAAATGAGACTAAATCTTGAAACCATAGGAATCATTCTTACAAAGCTTATTTTCCTTCTTAAAAGTCCATCATAGTGGTTGGAAAACTTGAGGCATTTTAAAATCAGGCAATTTTATTTAGGTAAGTGTGAGTGAACAGCAGATAATTTCTCATTAACAGCACAAAGGTAAATAGGCAAAATTGTATATGTACAAATGCTCTAAAAGCAAAGGACTTTTTTTAATAGGCATTTACTTAATTTCTTCTTTTTTGCTACATACATAAATCAAGTATCTGTGGCATCTGGTTTGATTATACCCCTCAATTAAACACTGACATTCTTCCAAAGAATTCCTGCTCGTGCATGAGGCATGAATACACCAGTGAGGCACAACCCCTACTGATGTCATATTTCAGGGAGCTGTAGTTTTCATGAAGTTAATGTTAAATACCAGAAAGATACTGGGAACAACAATAAAAAGAATCAAAAGTGGAGGTGAAAGGGTTTGGTTTAGCCTCAGAAGCAACTTAAATTCCATTCACCACTTGTCCGTAGACAAAACCAGATAATGTCGTTCTTTTTCTGGTCTTCCTTTTATCTATTGTTCTGTTTCAGATGGTTAGATACTTTTAAGAGCTGATATTTATCCAAATTTATTCTTCATTAGAAATCTTGGGAACATGTCTTTCTCTTATCACTGCTATTTACTGGTTCTGATCTGAATAGATTGGAGAGTTGTTTCTCTTATAGCCTTTCTGAAAATGAAAATATAAGTTAAACTTTAGAGAAATACAGTAAAAAATCACAACCCAGCTTCTCTGCACCCAAAAAACCTCGCTAGTGATTAAAGCTACTCAGGCAGTCATATTGCTGAATCCCCAAATCAAAGCAGATGCCTGATTTGAAGCTGAGCCTTTCCTATTAGTTGCCATTCCAGAAAATAAATGAGACCTCTTCAGGAGAGATTACTTCAAAAATGAAAAATCTAAGTTGTCCTCTAATTTTCATTGTAGGGTGGAATTTATTTGAATGATTCGTGCTACTTTGAAGACTTTATAGGAGTTGGATTCTTACTATAAAAGATAAATTTTATATATTTCTGTAGTTGTAAAATTTGCTTTTCTAATATTAAAGCTTTGAAAAAAATGCATTTGTTGTTTTGGAAAGAAAAGTTATTTAAAAGGCTTGAGAAATAAACAGGGAGCTTTTGATTACTGTTTCCTTTCTTTTCATTTCCATTTTGAAGGCATTGTACGAGGGGATTTCGTATTTCCTGGTAAAAAAGTTGTGTGTGAATTTGGAACTTAATTGCCTTGTAATTAAAGAGGGAAGACTAAATTGTTTTAAATGAACTGTTACCTGCAAATATAATTAAATAAACTTTCATGCAATGATACGGACCGGTGAAAGCGGCAGATTTCAGCCTTAATGTGTTGTAGCATCTGCAGTAGATGCAGTGAAATTTGTAATGCACAATATACTGCAAATGCACTAAAAGCTAAATGTGCTGCTGGAGTTATCAGGTGCATTTTACTCTGCTGGAAAAGTTATTGTTTTTGAGCAGGTGTGCATAAGTGGCCACAAAAATACCTAATTTAATATATGTTAGCGCAGCAGTGTAAATTACTAATGCAAAATCATTGCCATGTTTGTAATCATTTAGATTATTCTAAAGTTAACAATTCAGTTAAATATATTAGACTGTATTTAAAACTTTTGTAATTAACTTATGTAAATTCATCTAAAGATATGGAGGTAGAAGGATATTTTTAAGCATTTACTGGAACTTGCTAGTGAATAGCTTATTTTTTATTATTAATGTTTGAGAAGGTTGACATACTATAAAAGTATTTATAGTCAAAATACTTCCCTCCCCTCCTTTGAATGGCCCTAGATCTTGCCAAGAAATACATTTGGAATTGATTTGTTTACAGAACAGCCAGAAATACAATAAATCAGAACAATCCATATTGGAGCTCTCTTGGGTTGAGAGTGATGTGTTGTATGAAAAATGTTAACAACGCAAAAAGCAGGGTCGTGAGACTGCAAGTTCTGTCTACTGCAGCTCCTGTTTTGCTGAGCTTAAGTAGTTCACGGGAATGCATCTGAAACAAAATGAGCTTTCTCTTAATGATTTGGTGCTTCTTATCCATGAAAGTGACTTATTGTATGGGGCAGGGTTGAAAAGCGAGTTTGCAGGATCTTTCTTTGGAAATGTAAAATGGCCTCATTTAGATAGATATTTGGGGCAAAAAGCCATGGCTTTATTTTTCTTCTTCAAGCTAGCAGCAAGAATTTAAGACTTACAAAAACCCTGCAAGGCTTTTTTTTTGAATTATTGGTTTATTATAGTAATGCATGGTGCAGTGTTTAAAGTTAACAACATATTTCTGTCCAAGAGTCTGCTACAATGGCAGTTTGTTAATCCCAGCCCTTAAAGAGCATTTCGTCCCTGCGATGTATGAAGGTCTGTTTGAGTGTACTGTGCTTCTTGGGATCCAAACTTATTTCCAGATACGAAATATAGGATCTCGTTTGCAAGGAATATATAGAAATATTGCAGAAAAAAAAAATACAAAAAAACAATTAATTTTTAGCTTCCATGAACATGCAGCCACTCAAATAGTTTTACAACTGCTCTGAAATCTTCTGAAATTTATTTACTTGTCTGAAGTGCTTTGATATTTTGGTATGTCTTACGTAAGTACGGATCAGGGTAATATTTTTAGCCCTAATATGGGGCTAAAGTAGTCAGAGTATCCTAGAATGGTTTGGAAGAGACCTTAAAGACCACTGAGTTCCAAGCCCCTCACCATGGACAGGGACACCTTCCACTAGACCAGATTGCTCAGGGCCTCATCCAGCCTGACGTTAAACACTTTCAGGAATGAAGCATTCACAGTTTCTCTGGGCAATGATACAACCTTATTTAAAGGGGGGGAAAAACCCCAAAATAACAAACAAACAAAAAGAAATAACAAACAAAAACACAAACCCTTCGGTTTTTTACTGTTTTATTTGGAGGGCTTAGGTTTTTATATCACATCCAAGACGGTCTTGTTTACTTTCCCACCCATTTTGGGAAGCAAAATGAAAACTGGGTTTTCAAAGAGCACCTGCAAGATGAGAAAGAGTCTTGCTTTTGACACACATGTGCAGGGACCAAGGCTCTTAAACAGTTATCACTATGCAAGTTTTTCTGGGAAGGCTGGGAGGTGTAGTCATTATTCAGGCAACACTGAACATCAGCTGAAATCCCAGGATTGCTATTGTGTGAGTCCGTCAGGGGTTTTCTCATTGTGGTGAAGTGAAACTACTGGAAAAAACACTTGTCATGTAAAAATAGAAATAGTTCACATTTGCAGGTATATATTGGAAGGAAGGATGTGGGCATGGGATTGATGTGAGAGGTTGGGGATTTTTTGAGCAGGGTCACTTATGACTAAACACTTAGAGAATGAGTTTGCAGAGCTCTCTGCTTGTTCTCCCTCAGCCAAGTGACAGGTCCAGATCAGTACTGGGAGAAGCAGAGCAGTTCAAAGGAAGGAGAATTAATGGGGTGGCTGTATTTGCTCCAAACTGAGCAAGACAGAGCTGTTCCCTGGGCACGTGAGCCAAGCAAAGGGACAGTTGTCTCTAATTACAGCTCCGTGTATGCATGTGACTGTGAATCCATGCACCAAGCAATGCCCTGTTTTTAATGTTATTTTTCACTTCTATATCTTCTGAAGGATCCTGACCTAGAAACAGCTTTTCACTTCAGGTGGAAGCTTGGGATCTGGGCACTGTCTGTTCTTACTCAGCAAAGTTTTTTTATTTGGGTTATGTACAAGAAGTAAGGGCTTTACAAAGTTACATATAGAATATTTTAATAAAATACATAGTAAATAGATGAATTATGCTATTCTACATGTCAGGTTAGGACTTGAATTTGTGGCAAATTGTGGTGGATAAAGACGGTTCTTTGTTTCTTTTGAGAGCCAAAAAAACCCCAACAAACCTCTGGAATGGAAAAAGATCCCCCCAAAAATAATTATTATCTTCTTGGCCTTCTCATTCAAAAATCTTCAAGTAGTCAATCTTATTTGTGTAGCCTTAGCCTCTGAATTGAGTGTGCAAATCATCTCCAGTGATTTTATTTTGGAAAGAAGCATGATTTTGTTTTAGGTATTCTATTGGTTTAGCCCTGCTCAGTTTGTAATGCTTCCATAATTAATAAGGGAAGCAGAAATATTTTAGTAACACTTCCATAGTTTGCCTCTTCCTTCTGATCTGTTGTGTTTGTACAATGCTCATGTAGACTAAACACTTAACAGAGTGATCTTAATGGGACATTCAGAACTCCTGCTGAAATCACTGGGAAACAAAAAACACAGCTCTCTTATCAGCCTGAATTTGCTGTCAGAACAAGCTTACAGACCAAGCAGTTTGATCCACAGAGTGTTCAAATACAATAAAAACATTAGATCTAGAAGCAACATTCTTCAGAGGCTCACTTAAAATGATTTGTTCCTCGGAGACAGGGCCAAAATTGAATTGAATACATTGATCTATGGTTGCCTTTTCCTTTGGTATAATTTAGAAGTTTAGTAACTGCTTTGGTTTGGAAAGCAAAGTTGGGTTTTTAACCCTGACTAGCTGAGCTGACTGTCAGGAAATGTGTGCAGTGTGCTGCTCTGGAGGAAGGGATTACAGCCTGTCCCTGGAGGGATGAGGTGCAGTTCTGGCCTGAAACACAGTTGTTGAAGCTGCTGTTGCCTGTGACCTCTGTGGTTTTCCGATAGCTTCTGGAGAAGCAGCGTTCCAACAGTGTAATGTGTCATTGGAGGGTAGGTCTTCATCAAATGCTTATCTTGGCTATACCAAAGCAAATGTTTGAAGCGGCAGAGGTATCCGTGTATCCATAAAACTATGTTTTTATTCCACCTTGTTCCTGAGAGCCTTACGGCACCTGAGGTGGCCATAGGGAATTCTTTGCACGTGCTGCTAGGAATAGTGTCCTTTGCTTTGAGAGGGGAGGGGACGGGCACAGTCTGCATGTATGAAATAATTTCCCTTTTTCCTCTGAAGAGTAAACAAGTTGGAAAAACAATGAGATCATGCAACTGTGAGAAAACCTGTTTCCTTATACAGTGAGTCACCTGCCAAAGAACCAGGGTGTTTATCTAAAACTCAGTCCTCACTTGAAAAAAGTGGGTGATTCTTGGTGCACAGAGATCTGAAGATATTTAAAACTATTTTTGAGTGTCTCTCCTATATCATAAAAGCTTTTGAAAGAAACTGTGGTGGTCAAGTTAGTGTTTTATATATGTTTCATCTTGCATATGCAGCAGGTGTGAATAACTTCTTCTGTAATTAAATTAATATAATAATTATCTTAATATAAAAAGCTGAAAATTATTTGGAATTCCATTGTTAACCACATCGGGGAAGGGATTATTCCTTTAATAATATAATAATACTTAATAATCTTATTTTGGTTGCAGTTCTGATGGTTTTGCTTAGGTATTTAGTATTGTCCAAGGCAGACACACAGTGCCTAATTCAAAGTTATTTTCAGTATTTTCTGTGTTAATAGCACATATTTCTTCTTATAGTAGATGATGATAAAAATGCATCTGTTATCAAAGTTTTCTGCTATTATAATTGATTTACACTCACTATGTTTACTGGAAGAATATTGTACTGTGGGTGTTCCCCACCCAGAAATGTCTGTCTTGTATTTGCTTTTTTTTGAGATAGGGCTAAGCAGAACTGGATCAGAAATAATTCCAACTTTCTTTCCTCTTAATAGGTTTTCGAAAAATCAGTCTGGATGACCTTCGAAAGGCTTATATTGTGAAAGATGTGCAGCAATACATTCTGCATCGTTTAGACCAGGAAGAAGCCCTGAGACAACATCTCACAAAAGAAACTGCAGAAATGCTGAATCAGCTTCACATCAAAAGCAGCGGTTGCTTTTTGTATCTGGAACGTGTCCTAGATGGAGTTGTGGAGAATTTCATTATGTTGCGAGAGATCCGTGACATTCCAGGAACATTAAATGGCTTATACCTTTGGCTCTGCCAGAGACTTTTTGTGAGAAAACAGTTTGCAAAGGTCCAGCCTATTCTTAATGTAATTCTTGCAGCCTGTAGGCCCTTAACTACCACGGAGTTGTATCATGCGGTGTGGACCAAAAACATGACACTGACAATGGAAGACTTCCAACGCAAATTGGATGTCCTGTCAAAAGTCCTTATCGATGGCCTTGGAAATACAAAAATCTTGTTTCATTACAGTTTTGCAGAATGGTTGCTGGATGTAAAGCACTGTACACAGAAATACTTGTGTAACGCAGCAGAGGGACACAGAATGCTGGCGATGAGCTACACCTGCCGAGCAAAGGATTTAACACCATTAGAAGCTCAAGAGTTTGCATTGCATCTGATTAATTCAAATTTACAGTTAGAGACCTCAGAGCTGGCTTTGTGGATGATATGGAATGGCACACCTGTCAAAGACTCCCTGTCAACCTTAATTCCTAAAGAACAAGAAGTATTACAGCTGCTGGTAAAAGCTGGTGCTCACGTCAACAGCGAAGATGACCGCACATCTTGCATCGTCCGGCAGGCCCTGGAGAGAGAGGACTCCATTCGCACCTTGTTAGACAACGGAGCATCAGTAAACCAGTGCGATTCCAATGGGAGAACACTCTTGGCCAATGCAGCGTACAGCGGCAACCTCGATGTTGTCAACCTGCTGGTTTCGAGGGGGGCAGATTTAGAGATAGAAGATACTCATGGGCAAACAGCACTTACCTTGGCTTCTCGGCAGGGACACACCAAGGTTGTCAATTGCCTGATTGGATGTGGGGCCAACGTCAATCACACGGATCATGACGGCTGGACGGCATTGCGATCTGCGGCGTGGGGAGGGCACACAGAGGTGGTGTCTGCACTCCTTTATGCAGGAGTCAAAGTGGACTGTGCAGATGCTGATAGTCGAACAGCACTGAGAGCAGCAGCGTGGGGGGGGCATGAAGATATTGTGCTGAATCTGCTTCAACACGGCGCTGAAGTTAATAAAGCTGATAATGAGGGCAGAACAGCACTGATTGCGGCTGCGTATATGGGGCATAAAGAGATCGTGGAGCACTTGCTGGATCATGGTGCAGAGGTGAACCATGAGGATGTGGATGGAAGAACTGCGCTGTCTGTTGCTGCGCTCTGTGTGCCAGCCAGTAAGGGACATGCCTCGGTGGTCAGTCTGCTCATCGACCGCGGTGCTGAGGTGGACCATTGTGACAAAGACGGCATGACTCCACTGCTGGTGGCTGCCTATGAAGGACACGTAGACGTCGTTGATCTGCTTCTAGAAGGAGGAGCTGATGTTGATCACACAGACAACAATGGTCGTACACCGCTTCTGGCAGCAGCCTCCATGGGCCATGCCTCAGTTGTAAATACTCTCTTGTTTTGGGGTGCAGCTGTTGATAGCATTGATAGTGAAGGTAGAACAGTTCTGAGCATAGCATCTGCACAGGGCAATGTTGAAGTAGTACGGACTCTGCTGGACAGGGGGCTAGATGAAAATCATAGAGATGATGCAGGCTGGACACCTTTGCATATGGCAGCTTTTGAAGGTCACAGATTGATATGTGAAGCTCTTATAGAACAAGGTGCTAGAACAAATGAAATTGATAATGATGGACGTATACCTTTCATATTAGCTGCTCAAGAAGGTCACTATGATTGTGTGCAGATGTTACTGGAAAATAAATCCAACATTGATCAGAGAGGCTATGATGGGAGAAACGCTCTCCGGGTTGCTGCCTTAGAAGGTCATAGAGATATAGTTGAGCTACTGCTCAGCCATGGAGCAGATGTGAACTACAAAGATGCTGATGGCCGGCCAACACTTTATATCTTAGCATTAGAAAACCAGCTTACGATGGCCGAGTATTTTTTAGAAAATGGTGCAAACGTAGAAGCAAGTGATGCTGAAGGAAGAACAGCACTCCATGTTTCCTGCTGGCAGGGACATTTGGAGATGGTACAGGTGCTGATAACGTACCATGCTGATGTGAATGCTGCAGATAACGAGAAGAGATCTGCTTTGCAGTCTGCTGCATGGCAGGGTCATGTGAAGGTAGTGCAACTTCTCATTGAGCATGGGGCTCTCGTTGACCATACATGTAATCAAGGTGCTACTGGACTCTGCATTGCAGCCCAAGAAGGGCATATTGACGTTGTCCAGATATTACTGGAGCATGGTGCTGATCCAAATCATGCCGACCAATTCGGGCGCACAGCTATGCGAGTTGCAGCTAAAAATGGTCACTCTCAGATTATTAAATTACTGGAAAAATATGGTGCATCGACTCTGAATGGTTGCACTCCGTCTCCAGTCCACACAATGGAGCAAAAACCCTTACAGTCTGTCTCCTCTAAAATGCAGTCCTTAACAATGAAGTCCAATAGTTCAGGGAGTACTGGTGGAGATATGCAGCCCAGTATGCGGGGATTATCTAATGGGCCTGCGCACGCCTTCAGTTCTCCTTCCGAGTCCCCCGATTCTACAGTTGATCGTCAAAAGTCATCTTTATCAAATAATTCTCTGAAAAGTTCCAAAAATTCTTCTCTCCGCACCACATCCTCAACGGCGACTGCTCAGACGGTGCCCATTGATAGTTTCCACAGCCTGTCGTTCACGGAACAAATACAGCAGCATTCCCTGCCACGCAGCAGAAGCAGGCAGTCCATTGTTTCTCCTTCCTCCACAACTCATTCCCTAAGTCAAAATCATAATTCGCCAAGTAGTGAGTTTGAATGGAGCCAAGTAAAACCTAGCTTGAAATCAACTAAGGCTAACAAGGGGGGGAAAACAGACAATTCCAGCAAGTCTGGGTCAGCTGGAAAAAAAGTAAAACAGAGTAGTTCCTCCCAACCCAAAGTATTAGAATATGAAATGACTCAGTTTGATAAGCGAGTCCCTATTGCCAAATCTGGCACAAGCATGCCACTTAAATCAATGCCGGCAGAGCCACAGTGCAAAATTTTGGTCCCGCCAGCTCAGCAAGAAGTTGGTCGATCTCAGCAGCAGTTCCTAATTCACCAACAGAGTGGAGAGCAGAAGAAGAGGAATGGGATTATGACAAATCCAAATTACCATCTCCAGAGCAATCAGGTTTTTCTCGGCAGGGTTTCTGTCCCACGAACAGTGCAGGATAGAGGGCATCAGGATGTACTGGAAGGTTATCCTCCTGCAGAGACAGAACTCAGCCTTAAGCAAGCCTTAAAACTGCAGATTGAAGGTAGTGACCCAAGTTTCAACTACAAGAAGGAAACACCATTATAAAAGGTAACTTGCCCAGTGACAAAGGAACCAAACACCTGTATTTCATCATGTGCATTTAAAACACCCCAAAATTACAGTTATTATCATTTATCTTCGTAATTGCTTTCGTAATGAAAACCATGAATGTTAAAATCTTAACCTGGCCAGTATTTGTTTTGCTGTTGTTTAAAAGCATCAGCTGTAGAGGAATTGGATCACTGTCATGTTTTCTGTTGAATTCAGATTGCTCAAATTGTGCCCCACTGTCTTGATACGTGACTAAATAGAGGAGCAATTTTCACATAGCATTGTGAAATAGCATTCACATTGATTTTGAATTTTCAAACATAAGGACAGATGGGATTCTAATATGTGATGTTTTCAGATACAATCATTATTTCATTATTTACAAAAAATGCTTTTCAGGAAGCTTCTGAAGGTTCTTATAAGTTACAAGCAATCACTCTTGTGAATGTGGATTTCAAGGGTGAAATCACAGCATGATTATCTACAAATTAAAAACTCAAAATGCTATTCTAAAATTTTATATTTCTCTTACTATAAAGGTAACCCTCCTATAAAAGAGGTGACTTTTCTCAGAACAAGATTAGAAACTACGCTATGGTACCAGTGTTCAGACCATTGTGTAGTTCTTAATCTGTGGAGGTCATTTAGATTCTCACTTTCTCTCCCATACTGAATTTTAAGCTGAAAAAGTAATTACAAGTAGCCTCTTTAGACCTGAATTGTTAGCGAGTCAGCTAAAATAGTTCTATTTTTCTCTGTCTTCCTATTGAGTTTTATCTTTTTTAGGGTATTTGGAATGTGTTAATAATTAATATATTTTCTATTTGAATTTCAGAGAAAGCAGCATATTTATGAAATGTATGCCCATCTTTTATTGCTTTATTTGCTTATTTCTGAAGACGTTTTTCATGTGTAAATACAGCGTCTTGAACAGCTCAAACTGCTGCTCCTTAGAACAGGAGTGTTCTTGCCAGCTGACTCAGTCCTCTGCAGGTCATCAAAAACTACATGTTTCCAGGACAACTGCAGGTGGTGCAGAATCCACAAATGGGAGGTTTTCAGCTGTCAAAAACTCATAGATGGCAGTTTTCCCAAAATGTCCTGGAAAATTATTTCACTTTAATGGAAAAAGTGTAAATGTAGCTGAGGGTCCCTTGTGAATTGCAGAGTGTTAGAATCTTGTGCAGGACCCTAAGTTGAGGTTGGCATTTTGGTTAAATTATTTGAAACAATGAAGGGTTTCAAAAACATACGAATTAGAGCCTGCACATTTGTAAAATGCAAATATTAACAAAGGGTCGGATGAGCTGTGGGGCAGGAAGAAGTGATGAGGCAGGACAGCAGGAAAAGGCACGCAAAGGAATCTTCAGCTAGGAGAGAATGAGCCCTAAGTCTTCTTAAAAGTTATGAGGATTTCAGATTCCCACAGTTGTACATCATGCCCAGACAGGATTTAAATTTGCTTGTAATTTTTTTCCTGCCTCCATAAAACATTAAAACATATAATTAGGAACTGTATTTCCTAACTCTTATGTACCTGCACCTGACATTCATTGCTTGCTTGCATGTTACACTTTATTGTAAATCCATTGTTTGGTTCTGACCTAGGAGGTGTTGATCTACCTAACCTACCATGAAAAGATGGTTTCGAAGAATTTTTCCATATTTGTTGATTTTAAAATATACAACAGCATATGAAAAAAAAACTGAGCATTCCACATATAATTTTAAGATTGGGCTTTGCTTTGTCTGGAACAAATGGTACATTACTGAAAATTAAGGGGTTTTGTTTTCTCTGTGAAGTTCTTGGTTAAGAATAGCATCTAGCAAATGGCTAAAGAAGAGAGTATGAATAACCAAAAGTTCCCTTTGCTTTTTGTCCTCGCCATTTTTCATAGCTTCATTGTAAAGATGGAAGTTTAAAACAATTTTGTGTGGATTATGAATTGCTTGGCACAGGCTATAAGTTACCTTCTCTTTTGCCAAGTCTCAAGCACAGAAACAGTAATTTCCCTGACCAGGGAATAAATTAGTCACCTGTGGAGAATCCCATCAGAAATACTCTACGGGAGCACCAGAGGAATGGTTTTCCTTCCTTGGCTGCTGCTTCCAAGCACTATTCAGGAAGTTCTCCTGCTGTGGAGACCTCGTAGCTTCTCTTTGGATGGCAGAGAGCACAGGGAATCAGTCATGGGACTTGGGTTAGGCAAGAAACACTTTCCATCATCAGGTGGTTGTGTGCTTTTAACTTTAATTAGAGATGATACAGCTCACTTTCTGACAACACTGTTTGTATTATGGACTATTTCAAAACTTAGTGTTTTTCTTTTGTCCTTCCAGGCCAGTGCCGTGATGCTGTGAACAGAAGCCCTTCTGCTCCGAATGATTTATCAGCTGGCTGGGATGAAAGCATACAATGCTTGTTAAGTCCACCTAGAAATTCAAGAATGTGATTACTACAGTACAATTACCTTAATTACTGTAACGTGCCTACATTTTCAGGCTGCCTTCTCAGTATAACCCTCTGTGCTTCGAAATTTTATTTTGTGTACTTTGTATTTAATACACAGAATGAGCACTTTTTTTAATTGCAGAAAGATACATGCTGTATTGCCCTGACCACAGCTGAAAATTGTAAGAACCAGGAATTCTGATTTCCTATTCCAGATCGCTTGGTAGAGGTGCATGTGCCACAGTGAACTGTGTATGGAGAGGCAGTGCTTTTTGTATTTATTTTTCTGTAATAAGCAAAGAAAATAAGCAAAGAGTTTGTCATATTTGCATTGTTGTCCTGTATGGTCAGTCCCCTGTGTACTTCAAAAAGTTCTCTCCAGAATTACAAGTCTTGTAACAGTATTTTATAAATACTGTACTTGTGTGTTCTGTCTGTGTAATAGCTGTTCAGTGGTAGCAAAGGAGTCGAACTGCAAGCCTCTGCAGTGTCTGGGATTTTTAAGAGGCAAAAATCCACTCCCTGGTACTACAGCACCAAATCTAGATGGCAGACTGGGACCACTGAAAGCAATAGGTGAATTTTCCCTTGGACACTTTGTCTTCAATAGCCTCCATTATTGTCACGGTAATGAGGTAACTCATATGGGTATGTCTGAGGTGCTGAAAGTCTGATCCTGCTTTCGTCTATATCTTTATACAGTAGAAACAGCTCTTTCTTTTTTTCTGAGGACTGTATTGAGAATGTCAGTAAAACAAACCATGGAAAACACAGACACTTTGCTAAGGAGGCTGAGGGAATATACAACCAGAGTACAGTGGAAAAGCACACGGTTAATGACAGCGTTGCCTGGGGAGTACAGAGATTACTGAGTTAGCCCTGTCCTGAGGAAATAACTCTTTAAAGCACAAACTTGTATGAATGTGGTTGCTGCTTCAGGTGGCTTAGGTGGAGCCAGTGTGAGTGTCTCTGTACCTGGAGCTTGGTTAATCAGCAGTCTGGACAGTCCATCTACAGATAATGGAAAGCTGGTTTCCCGCTCTTACAGCAGAAGAATTTTACTTACATGAAAGAGAGCAAAGTCAAGGTCATTGTTGTGAAAGTGAACAGTGTGAATTTTTCCTTTGAATGTGCACATCTTACTTGCACAGTTCTGCAAGTGATATAATGAAACAAGTGGGTTATTTTCTCATACAAATGCAAACTATATTCTACTATTCGCCATTACACAGCCTTGCTCTTTAGAAAATAAGCCTATTTTTGTATGCAAGTATTTCTTCTAAAGGCTTGGGTTTCATCTTTTTCATACTCTAATTCTGATCATTCCAGAAATAAGATGATAGAGAGCTGAGGTTATTTTTCATAGGTGATTAATTAGATCCTTAAGCTTTGATAAATGGCCCCTGGATGTAGATGTAGTGCATATTCTGAGGCACTAAAGGGCTCCATGTCTGGTTATTATGATCAACAATCATCAGAATATTTTTAAAATCTTGCACCTCCATTCTTATTTGCTTGTTACTAAATGTAAAAGAGTCTTTTCTAGTCAGGCATTCAGCATATAGTAAAATTAGATGCTAGAAGTTGACACACGGCAATATTGATTATTCTGAATGTTTCATGTATTGAATTTCTTGTCCCTGTGGGACAATTATTAAATAACAGGAGTCTGGCAGAATGGCCTTAAGAGGGTTAGTGGCTCAGTAAACAGAAAGAACCAAAATGTTTTCAGCAGACTTGTTCCGAACCTCAAGTATAGTACATTTGCAATACTGTGCAAGAATAAAAACTTTACCTAGTTATTAGATGTATGTTTTGTTCTGTAGAAAGGGATCCCTGAATGCCAACATTTTTCTACTGACCTTGACTGCCATTGGGGTATATTTATTTAATTTTATTGTCTTGTTATTAATTGCACCTTGTGGACAGAGGACATAAAAATATGGCCAGTTTCACAAGGGGCCACAACTTATAGATAGATAGTCTGGTGGGTTTTGTGTGAATAATATTTACATTTGAAACAGTTGCTGGTGAAACCCCAAATCAGCAGAAAGTAACCTGTCGAAGATGTTTTCAGAATGACAATTCTTCCACACTTTGAATATCACTTTGGAACAGAGCATGGGTTGCTTTAAATCCTCCACTTTTCTCAGAAGGTCTGTGTAATTCCACGTTACTGTTGCGTGTGATTTTTAGCACCACTGTTTTTGAGGGTTTTGTGTGCCAAGCAAAGTTGCTGCTCCCCACGTTGTTCCCTCTGCTCTTCCCTTTTGTATCCATATAATAGAGTGGAGGTGAGCAGAGGTGCAGAGCTGTGACTCAGCACGTTCCTTCTGCCAGTGTGACAGTTCTCACAGCCTAAAAAATCTGAATAAAACATGATTCCTTTTTCTTCATCCCATTTTGCTGGTCCTTCCAAGGTCATCTGCACAAGGCATCTAAAAGTCTTGATGGGAGAGCTAGGGAAAAAGACTGTTTTGTGGACATGGATGTCAATACTGTGTGCATTTGGAAAAATTCGTCAGAAGAGAAATGCATTAAGAGATACAGAGGCACAATTGATGCATTTTTGTCTTCTCTGTGATCAGTATTGAAAACATAACCATTTCTTTAAAACTAAAAAGGTATTTTCCCTCCTCAGTTACTCTGCTATGCAAATGTCTGTTATGCTTAATATTCCCCATCTGAACTCCTCAGTTAACTTGGTTTGCAGATAGACTGTTTTTTCTTGGAGTGGGTTGTAAATAGCCTTTAATGTACATTGAATTAATTTCACATTGTAAAATTTTTATTTTATTCCTTGTATTATATTAAGCAAAAATCCCTGTGTATATTAAAGTGCATAATAAATATATTTGCTTTTCAGCAGACATCTAACTGTTTTAATTTTTCTACCTCATTTCCTGGGACATTTCAGGAAAAGGTTATTAAACTTGATTAACATTTGTGTAGTACTAAATGAAACATGATGTATGTGTTCAGTAAGCAGTCTAGGGTAGCAAACCTCAGACCTCAGCATTAATTCCTCTGACCCTGAGCATTTGCAGGAGAAAATTTGCTGCGTGTCCTCCTGTTTAAAATGACCATTATATACTGTAAAGACCAGGAGGGCCAATAAATTCACTATTTCAGTTGCATAAGTTCTTTACCACTTGAAATAGATTTTGTTAATGATGGCCTTGATCAGTGTTTCCCTGTAGTATTTTCAGTTTAAGCAAGAGCCCTCCTACTGATGGTGGCTACTTGTTTTTCCTGAATTTGTTATTGGAAAAGGTAGGAGAGAAAAGTTTTCTGGTCACTGCAATAATCCCCTTTGTCCCTGTGATCTTGTCTCACTTCTGCTTTAGATTTAAAAGGCACTAAGATTTCTCTGCAGAGTTGTTGAGTGTGAAGGAAGAGTTTGGCTGTGCCTTCTGCAAATGATTGTTCAGGTTTCCCTCCAGGTATTTTTACTCAAACAGATTTCAGTGGTTGGTGGGCATGGGTAGACTGATCTGTAAGATTAGGAGAATGACAAAATTGTCATTAACTGTTGACTTGTTTTCTGTGTATTTCTGTCGTTTCTCACAGCAATTACTGACCCTCTTTTGTTAAGTTCCCTATGTCTAAAATAGCAAAATATGAGATACGTTAATTCAGTGGCTATTTTTCATTAAGGTAAAGAATAGTTTTCACTGAATTAATCTTTGAATAAGGTATACTGTGTTTCAGAGACAGACATTTTCTTCAGATAATCACTGTAATAATATTTAAATAAAAGTATCCAACACCTGTTTCAAATCTCTTATTCTATGGAATATAAACAATCATTTTGAATAGTACTTCACATCTCTTGTGAGATCTTTACAACAATTTGACTTGTGTATTTTCAAAAAAAAGAAAAGCTGAGGCTGGTTGGCAGAGTGAACTAAAGCTTTTCAGTAGGCAGCCCTCTGAGAAACAGCAATGACAATTTGGCATTGATCTAAATCCTAATCATTTAATAATACAGAGTGTCACAGAAATAGGGTATGAGACTGAGAAATCTACTTGGCAAATCATTTTGTTAAAGAAGCCTCCAAATGTATATGTAGGTAATGGAAACAGATTGAACTTTATGAATAAATCTAATTTGCTGGTGTTCCAGAAAGACCCTCTGTTCTCACTTCTATTCTTGCAATTTTGTATTAGACCTGTGAAAGCACCAAACTGCAATTACAGGTAGAGTTTAAGCTGGAGAAAAACAGTTTCTCTTGGACTCCTGTGACAAGATGATGTGTCTTCAGCAATGGAGTTGGTGTACAGTCATCTTTTTCAGATGGATTAAGAACACAGTAAAGGATTTTGTGGTTTGATTTAGGACCTTTTTTCCTTCTCTGTGCCTCATTAGTTCATCTTGGACTCCCCAGTCTGTTCTATAGCTGCCTCTTGGGGCTTGCTCTGGTGTTTGCACAGGGAATTGACAGTGCTATGACACTGGTTGCAGCTGTTGATCTTGTGTATCCTTGAAAAAACAGGAGATGAGGAGGAGACTGCAGGAACAGCTGTGCTAGATAGAGCTAATCAGAAAAATAATTGTCAGTTGTTCCAATCTGAAAGGTTTAAATCAGTTACTTCTGGTTTAAGGGTTTATTTACACTGAATGACTAGTTCGGGTTTTATGTATGAATAACAAACAGCCGGGTGGCAGGAGGGTGTTGGATCTCTGGGCAGGCAACGCTACCCCACTGGATGTTTTATTTGGAACTGCCAGGGAGGGCAGGAAAGTGTTAAAGTATCCTTTGCAAGATGTTTAGCGCTTTTCTCCAAGGAGTGTGCCAGGTAAGGACCTCTAATGTCAAGGTTCCCAATGACATTAGAGTTGTGTTGGTGAAGTTGATACTCTGGAAATAACAAGATTCCAGAGAAGATAGTTTGGGGAATAAAATACAATAATCTGTTGGGGCTTGATTGTTGGATTTATTTTGGGTTTTTTATTTCCTTCTGTAACTTCTTTGATGTAACTTATTTTCAGTCTCATTCTCCTGGGGGAGGTGGGGGAAAATTAAGTGATAAAATTCTCTAATTTCCTTTCTGAGTTAAGGCTGTGAGCACAGCTTTTGTGTACTTATTATGTCTTGGTGAACATTAGGCAACCTCATAGGGAAACTAAAATTTAAAATTCAAAGATTTATTCATAAATGACAGAGTGGACCTTTATTATTATTTATTCTGTCATCTTCCATTATACTGGCTATTCAGTTTACCATTGCATTTTCCCCAAGAACAAAACATTCCAGCCTTACTCTGCTTTAATAATAATGTAATAATTACCTTGCTCTTTTTCCGTATCGCTCCCATAGAAGGTGCTTCTTTTTGCCAATAAATCCCAAAGCATTTTACAGAAAAGACGAGGAATATTGAGATAAAGATACATTTGCCCTGTCAGTTGCTTAACAGGCTAAAAACAACATCAGGAAAAGCCCCTGGGTCTCTCCCAGCACTAGGCAATTCTGCCGCCTTGAATAACCTGTTGTCTGGCATTAACTCATCTCCTGCGCTTTTTTCAGTTGCTTTTTTTAGTTGCTTTTTCTGCATTTGCAGTGTAACTGGCTGGAGGCCATCCATGCAGCTGGGTGCCTCCAGCTCCAGCTCTTGGCTGGCTGTTTGAGCTGTGTCAGAGGAGTCAGCTCCGGTTTGGAGGCTCCTCAGCAAGCAGATTCCTGCGGGGTTGGGCCAAGGATCACCTCGCTGCAGCATCTGGCCTCTGCTGAGCAGCGTGGCACATGGGACAGCTTGCCAGGCTCGCTGCGTAGTTATGCTCAATTTGCTACTGCAACCAGAGCTTTCAAAAGCCCTCTTGGAAAAAAAAAAAGGGAAAAAAAAGTAAAAAATAGGCTTATCCAGGGGCCTGGTTGACACATGAGGACTTTGTGAGTAGCAATACTGAGCATACATCCACCGTGTCCTGGTGGCAGTTTTGTCCTAATGTAATACTCTGAGTTGAATGGAAGATAGAGCGACATGAATGTTTCTGTCTCTGCTAACATTTAATGTCTCCCTTGTGCCTTGGCTCGCTGTCAGCCTTTTGACAAATTAATGGAGATGCCTGTTTCTGAAGGCTGTCATTTGGTGCTATTCATGATATGGAGAGACAAGATCTATTTACAGGCACAATTTTCAAAGCAGAGAATTTTTTCAGAAGCTGGATAGGACTAAGTTCTGTATTTATCCTTCCCGCTGTACTTTTCTGGAAGGCAGGAGCAAAAAGCACCAGAACCAGTGATGTACAAGATTTAGTTGCATGAGAGAAAACAAGGAGAAAAGATTCATGTCATCCCAGAAGTCTTCAAAGTGCAACTCAATATTTGCCATGTCTGAAAACTTTATTGCTGAAACAAATCTTGAGATCACTAGAGGGTGCATAATAAAGAGTCCTTATTTGTCCTCAGGAGGTGTTTTTTGCAGACCAGGAATGAAATAGAAGCACATTTGCTCTGACTGTTGCAATGTTTAACCTGGTAACACCATAGTTAATTCACTCTACTTGCCTTCTGCTGAGATTTCCCACCAGAGGACTGGATGTAGTTGTTTTTGAAATGCTTTTGCTAAATACTTTTTTAACATGTGAAATTAATGAACAGAATTATTCAGTGACAATCTTACTTACATGGGGTCGAGACTCCCTCCTTGAGCAGTTACATCAATTTCCATAGCAGTACTTGAAGACTGTGGTTTACTTAACCTGAGAAAAGGTAGCAAAATTTGTGCCTAAATTGATATTAAAGTGCTTTTTAGCTCACGCTGCTGGTTCATTTACATGAAACCTGTTTCTATAAAGGGTAGGTCTTTCCCCTTTGCCAAGATGGGATGATGGATTTAAGAACAGCCATTTCAGGACACATCAGAAATTCAACCAGCCCAGCAATCTGTCATTAGCAATGACCAATTTCAGATGTGACTAGAAAAGTATCCTATTTGTTCAGGGTAAATTTTCAATGACTTTTCTTTTAAATGCACTCCAGCTCCTTGTGGTTCAGGGATTGCCAAACCCAGAGAGAGTGTCTTTATCATTAATATTTTCTATGTTTGTCAATATTAATTAAATCAGCTGGGAACAAGTGGCTGAGATGGAAAAACCACATTGTAATTTATAAATAGTATTTAATATTTTTTCTTGAAGGGTAAGACCACTGGACAGTCAGCTACTGAACACAATTTTAAAGCTCTAAGTAGATTTATACCAGAGCTCTAAATGCCAAACAAAATTTGGTCTGGAATAAATGCGGAGCAGTTGGTATTAGCATTATACAATGCAGAAAGTAAAGGTATTATTTAAGACAAAAGAAGTTCCTCACATCTGCTGAAAACCTGTTCTGCAACAAACAAGAAAAAACATTGCTCTGCCCCAGATCCGTGCAGGAGAGGTGGTAGGTCTTTTTGCATAGAGACAAGACAGTCCCAAGAACATCAGAGTTATTCTTTCCTTATTAACAACATGAACAAACTTGAATATTGATTCACCGTCTCTCCAGCTATTAGTCAAAGCCATCAGATGCTGGTAGTAAGGAATGCATACTCTCAAAATGAGTGTTTTCCAAATTAAAAGTGGGCACAAAGGGGAACGCAGGTGCAAGAGCGCATTTCCATCACGCTTCCTGGCAGTGCTGCCATTCAGCATGGCAGGAACTGGGTGAAAAGCAAAAATTAATCTAGCAGATGTACTCCCTTCTGCATTTCCTACGCTCCCAGTTTGCCAAGCCGTATTCCCAGGATTAAGCATTTACCCTGCAGAAATAATGACTGTGTTTGTCTTTTCAATCTGTTTTCATTTCACAGATCACATGGACAGTGACTAGAAGTTGCCAAATAGTGTCAAACTGCTTTAAACTTGATATTCCCTGCACTCCTAATCTACTTCTTTAGAAATGGAACAGGTTTCCACAACTTAGATAACAGCATGGTCAAAGTATTCCTTGGCTCCTTCAGCATTTCCACTCTGGCAGGACCACTAGGTTGTGTGCGCTGTGCCTCTCATGGCAAAACCACTCTCAAGTAAATCTGCCCTGTTCTCATTTAGACATCCTAATTAGGGGGGTGAGGTGTTGCTGATTGTGCAGATAGACAGATGGATGTGGAAGAGAGGCTTGATTTTTACATGGATGTTTGTTACTGCCCAGGGGGAAGCATGGAATACCTTGTTTGAACACCCAGCTCCACCAGGGGCAGCAGCAGTGGGCAGCACAGGCTGACCAGAGAGAGAGCTGTCCTTTCATATTCATAACAAATTTCATCATTCATAACAAATAAGAGATGAGAGTGGGAATCAAAGCCTTCAGAAGGACACGAGTGGCTCATTTTTAACATGTCAGAGAAGGGGTTGCCAGTTCAGAGCAGGGTGGCATAGTAAGAGCCATGCTAGAAAAATTGTCCTTGAACCTTGACTTGGGATTGATTTAGCACAGGATGTGAGGTATGGGAGTTTTACCTCATGAGAGGAGAGAATCCAAGAGATTGCTGAGGCTGACAGAAGAGGTCCTGAAGAGGAAGATCTGAGTTGAAGACCAAGTTAGTGATGGAGTGTGTTCATCTTTCTTCCAATGCAATCCGGACTATCCCCTGCTTTGGAATGGCTGGTCTGAGGACATAGTTTGGATATCAGGGTGCTGCCATAGCCTGAAGGTAGAAAACAGGCTAGCACAGTGTGACCACTCCCTTCAGAGGAGGACTTTAATCCATGCATTCATTAGTTTTAAATTACATAAGGCTATTTAAGTGTGTTTCTTCTGTTTTGGAGATGATTTGCCTAGGTCTGTTGTGCAATTAAGACCAGCAATAGCTTGTTGTGTGCATCACTGCTGGGAGTGCAGTGTGGTCAGTGCATCCAGAGCTGGAACAAAGCAGCATTCCTGGAGATATCTCCCAACCTACTCCCCAGCCTGATGGCTGCAGGCAGAATTGGCTCCCTGCGAATAAGTTTAGGGCTATTCAAAGAACTTGAATCTCTTTCTAAATATGAAATGCATACAGCTTATGACACAGTTCATTCTCTGTTAGTTAAGATTAATAAGGGAGTCTCCAGGTACACTCCCTCAAACATTAGTACTTCGAGATGTGCATGGGAATGCCGTATGCAAACATCCACACACAGGCCAGTAAGTTTATTAGCCCCAAGGCAATACTGGCTTTTCCTGACCTGTGCTGGCTCCTACAGGGCGAATTAATGAAGGCACTGAGCAGGCAGGAGGAGACGGCTAAGGCCAGGGCTGCTCCTGAGTGCACACAGAATCCTCAGAGACAGGACCAAGTGGACAGACACCACGTGTCTCAGCCCATCCCCAGGGCCCTTCCTCTCCAGCTCAGCATTGCTGCTGTGCAAAGGTGTTTGGGTGCCTCTCTCCTGCCTTTCTGAGGTCTCTGTGCCACAGCTGGGAAGCTCCCACAAGTGCTGTGGGGCTGGTAGGAAGGCAGCAGCAGGATGGGCCAGGGGCTAGCGAGCGGTGTTCCTCTGTATTCCACTGCCTTGCACTCCCTCTCCTGGAAACAGAGCACCAGCCTGCCTGCTGTTGGATGGAGGTGCCTCCAGGGGATGATCCCAAACTGTCCTTTGAAGCAGTGGAGACCTGTTGGTGCTGCTCTGTGCCTGGGACAACATTCCCTGTCCCATCTGCGCCAGCTCCATGCCTTCCAGCCCAGCTTATGTGACCAAGTGGAGCCGTCAGACCTGGCTGTGTTGGCCTGGGGGTGCTGGAGCAGCACAGGGTGCCTGCAGTGGCCCCATCATTGGTGAGCCCCTCTCAGACCCTGGTGGCCTGAGGCGAAGATGAGCTGCCTCCATCTCACTTAGGCTTTGCAGTGTGTCTTCTTTTTTTCTCAGTTTCACCCACGTTTTTGCATCTCACAAGCAAAATGAGTTTCCAGCAGGAAGTGTGTGCTATGATTAGTACAGCGCCCATCTCCACTTTCCTTCTGAGGTAAGTAGTTACCAGCTTCTTGGCAGAACTTCCCCTCTAGTGTTAGGCTGTTTGGGAGAAACCAGAACAACATATCTGCTCATTTTCCACAACCACTTTAATCCCCAAATACCTGTTTGGACAGAAGTTTACTGCAAAGTGAGAATTAGTTTACTTTAGAGTAATCCAAATGGAGCATGATGGAATACTGCTTCACAAACTGTTACTACAGTGGCTGGCAGTAGGTGAAGGATCTTTACAAATATGGAACAAGCTGGATAAAAACTACTTCACACAGCAAGAATCTCCATATTGCTTTTAAAAAATAAATAAATAAAATGAAAGAAGCAAAACCCTAAGCCCCTTTCCTCCCATCAGACTGCAGCAACTCAGAAAAAACAATGCAGTATGTCATGTAAAAATGCAGGCATAACTCCCAAATGTTTTCCCTATCTCTGTTTTTATTGCTGCAATAGCAGCTTATGAAATATTAGTGTAAAAAGACTCAAAACGTAAGTCTGAAAAGACCCAGAAAACAATGAAGTTAAACCCACACAAATGACTCTGTCACTGTCCTTCAGTATTCCATTTTTCAATGTATAGGTGCAGAAAGAATGTCATGCATTTATCACTTATTGATGGAATTGCTTTATTACTGGGCATTAATATAGGAGTTCTGTAACTGAAATTCCACTGAAAGAACAGTATTTTATTGCTGAGTTCAAAACCCATGAAAAAATACTTCAAGATCACATTTAATCTCTGACAAATCACAACGGAATACTCTTTGGTCAGTCCTTGGCATTAAATAGATGCAGTTGGATTCAGGCTTTTCCATTGTACCAGAAAATGACTCACATATTCTTCTTTCATCCTAAGGGACAAATGAAAAACCGATTGCAGGCTCTCTTGCCACTTCCCTGTCTTGGACCCGTCCCATACTCAGACTGGGTCTAAGGAGAATAAAAGATGCTTATGTTTAAGAGATTAAATATGCTCTGCGTGTTATCATGAGCTAGTCCCTGCCTGTGACACTGCGCTAAGTTTGTGCTCTATCCCCAATCCCAAGGCATGATAACAGTCTTCTCACTATCCTGTTTTTAGGTTGGTTTGGGTCCGCTGGCTTTGCAGTTCTCTTAATCACATGGCTGGCAGATTGCTGCTGCTTTAATATATATTAATACATATATATACATATGTTTATATATACACACTCTTGTCATGGATCTTACATCTAATGGGAGTTTGTCCCCATGAAATGATGTTTCTAGTACAGTATTTTGATAACTATAAATGCTAATGAGACTCAGAGCCTGATATAACTGCAGTCATTACAGACCCAGAGAAAATATCTTCAGGCTTTGCCAACAAATTGTGATTAATTTCTTCATTGTGATGCAAGCTGGTTTCTGAACATGTTCCCCATTAGCTCTGTGAGTATCCAGTGCAGTCACTGGCACACTCTGCAGGACACATCCATCCTTCCTTTCGCAGACCTGACTGCCAAATGCAGGACCAAGCTCACTGCAAAGTTCTGTAAGGTTTTCTTCCCTCTCTCTTTACCTCCAAACAAGAAAAACCCTTGCTAACTGCTCTGATGAGGCATTTGGGACCAGCAAAGATGAGTGTCTCGGTCTTTTCTGTAGTAATTATATATAAATATATTATAGATACAATATGTATATTATGTATTTATATATATATATATGTGAAAGTAGTGGCAATTCATCTAAATTGAAACTGTTCAGCGGAAAGAAGATTCAGAGACAGCTCCAATTTTAATTTTCTGAAGAGTTTGAAATCATCAAAGCATTTTCTTTTGGACTTTTTTTACTTCAGTTTTTTAAAGTAAATCTTACAGAAGTAAAAGGCAGGGCTTAAGATGAACAGTCAGCATTTTTTTAGCTGATTGGATGCAGTTTCCTCCTCTTTAGATTTATGGGTCAAGGTAGCTTTCAGATGTTGAGTCCAAAGTCTTCAAACATAAAAAGCTTAATCTCCACCCAACTTTAATTTTCCTGTCTTTTCACCAAACAGACTCCTTAAATCTATCATGTGCCAGGTTTTCCACAGTGTAGGTTTCTTCCTCCTTTTAGCTGGTTTTATTTGATCGAATCACTTGGAAGTATGAACAGGCATATTCCAGTCTCTCATTGCTCTGCTCTCTAGCTTTCCTCTGGCTGCCATCCACTACGGAGATGGAAAGAGGCACAGACCCGTTTTGGCTTTGTGGGGAGCAGTGGTGAGGTTTCAGAAGCAAGCGAGACAGCACCAAAGAGCATGCGGGAGGAAACTCATTTCCTCCTCTGGCATACTTTTCCCTTCATTTAATCATTCCAAGCACCCTATAGATCTAAAATCTGAGCATGGGCTTATCTTATCTGCTCAGGTATGAAGTTTCAGAGCTTCTGCTTAGAATAAACAAAGTGAAGCATGTGTACTTTCCCAGAATATATTAGTTCGTATTTTTTGAGCATTTTCTATCATCTGTGGTCAAACTGAGCAGAGTTGGGTTCATGGTCATAAAAATACATAAGCCTGGAACCTGGGGTGTCCAACAGGCAGAGAATATAATGACTGATGCCTTGCCAGGGACAGAGTATATGGCGAGGTCATATTTTAAGATGAGGATGATGAAACACTGGCACAGGTTTTCCAGAGAGGTGGTGGATGCCTCATTACAGGAAACATTCAAGGCCAGGTTAGATGGGGCCCTGAGCAACCCAATCTACCTGAAGATGTCTCCCTGCTAGTTGCAGGGGTGTTGATCCCTTCCAGCCCCAACCAGTCTGTGATTCTCTCATCTCAGGATACCCAGAAAACCCATCACTGTTATAATCCTCAAGTGTAACCAAATTTCCTTTACAGCAGTGTACACCTGGAGTAGCTTCATTGAATGTAACTTCAGATTGATGCACTTAGAACCACCATTTAAAATCAGCGGTGAGGAAAAGAAAGGTAATCTCTGTTTCTAGGAAAATGTTACTGTGGACTCTGCTGACTTGATTTGTAATAATAGAAATAATGCCTTTATAAGAATGGATAATTATGTTTATTTTAGTCACAGTAGTCTGCTTGGAGCTGACTGCAGAAGATCAAGTAACCAGTGTGTGATCTCACTCTCCATGATTCAAGAATTACATTCTTTAGTCCTAAAGACTCCATCAATACCAGCTTTCAAACAGTTAACATAACTGGTAGAATATCACAGATTTGGAACCTGAGGTAGCTTTAATCTGACTGAAAGTTATGTTGTACAGAGCTTCTAGTGCTGTTATTTACTGCATTACAATTGTTCTTCTCTCTTTACTTAGAGCGTTCAGTCATGTCACCTAATGCTGTGATCAGATTTCATGAGTTAAGAGGAGTCACATTAGATCTGTGCATTATGGGAGTCCTTAAAAATACTTCTAGTGCTGCAGGCAAAGGCATCTGAGTCTCAGCTGGATGGTGGTGCTGCTTTTTGGAGGTCTCTCAAGGCAGATGAAAAGTTGTTCTTGGCACACAGCACAACTGCAATAAGAAGGAAGAAGGGTACAGGGAATGCTCCCCCTCTCTTCTATCGCATTAATCCCATTTTACCCTTGTCCTCCTGAACTCCCCATGTCCTCTCTGTGGTGTGGAGGTTGTCCTCCTGATCTCCTCAGAAGTGATAAGGCACATCACTTCCTCCCTGCTGGTGCTTCTTCATTCCTCACCACCAGCTTTCTGACAGAGAGACAGAAACTTCAGTACTAAAGCGAATTATTATCATCATCATCATCATCATCTTAGTTAAGGACATAAAAGTGTCTCTTTTACTAGTGTAAGGTGTTCAGAGCTCCTTGAGTGCTTAAGACCCACAGAAAATGAGAGTTCACATCCTTCTATATCCTTGTTTTATTAAAGGCAGTGTTAAAGCTAATTATAAAAACCCCTGGGCAATTACTGGCTCCATTCAGACACGATCAGTGTTAATGAGAATTATGCCTTCTTTTTTTTTTTAAATTCACCATAAACCAAAGCCTGTTGCCTCCAGCTCTCTATTGCACAAACCCTGGGATGTATTTTTATATCTTTCCTTTTGGTTTAGCATTGTCTTGCAGAGAGTGTTTGACAATAGCCTTTAATTTGGGGAGACGCTACTGCAGCCTGTAATTAAGGCAGCCAGTTGTGGGTTTTTTGGTGTTGGGGTTTTTGGGGGTTTTTTTTAAAGCCATCAGCCACCACCAGAATCTTTTTAAAGACCAGGAGGCCTCCTCCTTCTTAAGCTGTATAGAGGACAACTAGAGCTTTTTTCCTTGAGAAAATGATGTTCCTTTCAAATATATTAAATATATCAAGGTATTCTATAGATTACCTTCTTAAAGACAACTTCTGAAGTTTTTGCTGATGTAACAAAAACAAAGTTGGGGAAGTGTTTTGATTATAGTTAAGCTCAAATTTCATTTTGAAAGGGAAAAAGTCTTTTGATTATTTCTTAAATAATTGCTTGTGATATTACAAGCTCCTTTGTAATATTTAGATAGAAATAGTTTATATATAAATAGAGACATTTCATGTAAGAGTAATCTGATCTTGTGTTTTGAACAGTGTGATACTTCAAACCCCACTATAGAATGAAAAGGTTCTCATGTCAGTAGATAGCTGTTTAAAAAAAAAAAAATTATAATTGAAGGCCTAATTAGTTGGCTTGCAATACCTAACCAGTATCTTTACCACTTCAAGACTTGCTAAGAAAGAGAGACAATACCTCTGACAATTTAAGCTAAAGGAACTCATAAAATACAATTTTTAATGGGCTGTTTAAAACAAAAAGGAAATATTCTCTTATTTGAAAAGAATTCTTTTCAAAATGAGATGATTTAGAAAGCACTTTCAGCTTTCAGACGTTCTGGGAGTAGCAGTAACTGCATCAATGGATTTCCACACAAACCACAGCTGAGGTCAGTGTTGTGGCTCTTGCTTTACTGAGAGGAAAGTTAAAGTGTGGAGGAGGAGGTGCTACTGACGTCATCCTGTCCAGATGCCAAGGTAAGAACCAACGGCCAAGTTCTCACAAAGTCAATATGAAGAAAAGGATATCAGTTTGATATTTCCATCTGTTTTGCATCCTTTGGCATGTTACATCAGTGAGGATTATCAGTGATTCTGACACAGAGCAAGAGATTAAAAGAGGTTGCATTTGCTGTTGCTAGAATGGTTTCTGGGTGGAGAACAAGGAAAGATGTGAGATCTATGGTGTGGAAACCAATATCCAGACAAGATTTTCAGTTTTCTTTTGTCTGTGCTGCTCAACAATATTACAATCTCTATTGCTGCTACAGTGCAAACAGTATTCCTTGAATGGGAAGAGATATCACAAGCTTTCTCCAAAACAAGCTCATCCTTGCAATGGAAATATGTATTTGTGCAAAAATACATACTTTTTTCTGAAAATATTTGTATTTGTAGGGTACTAAAACAAAATCATAGAATGGTTTGGGTTTGAAGGGACCTAAAAGATCCTCTAGTTCCAATCCCTGTGCCGTAGGCAGAGAATGTGATCTACATCGTTATAAACACCAGTTGGAAAAATAAAACATTCATGAATAAGCTTCAAGAGGGTTTTCTGGCCTGGTAGGAAACAGGTTTAAAGCCTTAGAGCATCAGTTATCTTCAGGATTATACAAGTCGAATATCCCTGAAGAGACTTCTGGTCAGTGGCTTAATGGTTACAGAGCACTGTGTCAGGGATTATGAACTCCCATGTGTGCTGTGCTAAATTGCCTGTGACTTGGTTTAGCAGAGGAAAAAAGCTTTGACATTGCCCCAGCTTTTTTTGACATAGGCAGAATAGTTCATGCCAGGCAGCTGAGAGCCATTGTGTGGGAAAAAGAGAAAATGGGATGGTTTAGATGGGGTAGAAAAGAGCCGAAGAAAATTAGGCACAGCAATTATGATATACATATTTTTAATTAAATTTCATAGATTTTAAATGTCATTCAAAGAGAGGAGAAATCAGTTTTATTTTTTTTTGCACAGCCTATAATATCTGTAAAGTGCTGCTACCTTTCCTCAAGACACTGCCAAAAAAAAAAAAATAGTCCTTGAGCATAATGTGGAAGATTTATAGCACTGGAAAAGTTTGCTAGAATGACAATGTTGATATCCAGACTTCAATTTTGGCAATGTTTGCTATTCATTTCATCTTTTTGCTTTAATCTCAGCGAATTAAGTCAACCTAAAACCTCTCATTTTTGTTACTCTCCAAGCTAATTCTAGGGCCAAAAAATTCTCTGATGAATATGCCTGAAGGATGATAGAAATTGCTGTGTTTGGTGTTTGCATTAGTGCAGGGTGTGCTTTGTACTATATATGCAAAATTGTTACTGCTTTATCATCGTATGTGATCTTTTGCTATAATATTTTCCTAATATTCCTGTTTATATTTAATTTCTCCTTGAGATATGTGGAATACAACTTTTCAAAGGCAATATTCAGTCAGCCTGGTAAAGAAAAGCCCAAGGATATATTTCTACTAAGCAAAATATCTGAAAAGAAAGGGGCAGGAGATAAAGTACCCCCACAGAAACAAGTCTTCTGGAAGATTCTGCTATTGAAAATATATAACTGTCTAATCGCTCCTATCTTGGTATGAAGCATACAATTAGATGACATCTTCCCTTCTCTTAAAATGGAACAAGTGCTGCATGGGTTCAATTAGAAAATGATTAAATAGGATACTGCTGGAGTTCAGTGCAAGAAGAAACCTGAAAGATTCAGATATTTCTTCTCATCTAAAACAATCACATCCATTGTATCTCCTAACTTGTTCAAAGCAAGAGGCCTAGCAGAGCAGGTAGGCAAAATATGACTCAGGAAATAAGTCATGTAAAGTTGTCTAAATAAGCTGGCAGACAAAGCCAATGTGAATATATTTAAAATAATAAATGTAGGAACAACTCTTATTCACCTCTGAATTTGAGTTTTACTTTAGCATGGCCAAGAAAAACTACCTGAGCAAGTTCTATGACCTCTTTAGCAAGAGTCATTAGACAGCATTGTTTATATCCCTATGAAAGTAATTAGAAGAGCATTGTGGGAAGGCCACAATAATTTTTAAAAGCTAATAATATATATGGCATGTAATGATTTGTTAAATTTATGTAAGGAATCATTATATACCTCAGACAGACAGTCTGATTCTGGCAAGTTTCAGTTTATAACTTAGCTGTAGCAAGATTGAGCTTAATGGAAAAACTATTAAAGTAAGAATGTGAAATCTTCCAGAAAATAATGCTATCACGTGCAGTAAAGAGTACAGAGCCTTTAGCTTCTAATCTCTTCCCTTGCTTTCGCATATCTGAAGCAGATCTTTTGTTAAGTGAATTAGTGAAATTAAACGATAAGCTAAAGAGAACTGGAGGAGAAAATATTTTTTATAGGTTATTTAGATAAATGTGATATATAAAAAGATAAAAAAACTAGAGCAATTATAATTCAATACACTTTGCAAAGCAGTTGCAGCTGTAGTAAGCTTGTATTCATTTATGGAGGTACAACTAGTAAAAATGCCAGCTACACAGTTCACTTCCATAAAAGAGCAATCCCAGCACTGGGTTTTGTGCACAGCAAATCCATATTTGTAATCTGGAGTCAACGATGTTGGCTAAAAGAGTATTTTTTCCACAATCACAGTTATTTTTTCCAGCACATGAGGCCTGGATCTGGTTCCAATTTTCCTGGCTGTGTGCATAAAGTATTATTCCTGACAAATACTGTCTCTCTGAATGGTTTGGGATTGCCATGTGTTGGCAGAACCCCTGCGGTCTTTGATTGCGGAAGCTCCATCCTTGGCTCAGTTGGAGTACCACACTTGGCATTGTCAAATGCCAATTATGTCTATGCAAACAGAACAGATACAGAGATTTACACATAGGTATGTGTCTATTTCTATGGGTTTAGGTCTATGCAGTACACAGGAAGAAAATAAATTGAGAAAGAATTTGGGAACTCAAACTCTCCTCCAAAATCAGGGATATACCAGCCTGGAAGTGCTGTGTGATGCATGTTTATGGAGAGAACTGTGGGATTTCTGCTGGCATTATGTTGATTCACTAAGGAAAAAAACCTGCCTCTAGCTCTAAAGATGGGCCTGTATTAACACTAAACTTCAAAGAACTTGTTCCTTGGTTGGTAAACAGAATTTACTGGGTTAGGTCAGGGGGTTTCTGTAAATACCATACCAGGCTGGTACAATGTTATCTGTTCTACTCTGGGTTTCAAACAGACTTTGTCCTGCTGTAATTTCTGTTTCTTCTTTGCTAGAAACTAGAATTTTTTCTTACTATAATGCACAAAGCATCTTAAGAGAGGTAGAGGCATATTAACAGGAAGGCAGTTTTATGACAGCTGTAAAAATAGTTGATTCCATATACCTTTGTGCCTTGCAAAGCATTAGTAATTGGATCCTGGCTACAGCATGTAATTACATTGCTTGATGCATTGTTGGGCATTAGTAGGATTCCTTCCATCTGTCTAATATTTCCAATCCAAGAATACTATCACATTTTATTACAGCCATTTAAAAATTCCTGATCCTTTTCCAGGCTCACTCTGGGTGTGATGATACAGAATTTCACCCAAAATATCTTAAAGGAAAACTAAGCATTATGAAGCAGACAAGGATAGTATTTTGTATTACCAATGTCTCAAACTTATGGTTCTGCTGGTGTAAAATAGTTTTGGGTTCATTAGACATGACCAATACTTTTATTATTATTTTTATTTTTGCAGAATCAAGAGTCAAATACAAAAATGCTTTTTAAAGACTTTCCAAAATAAAAAATTAATGAATCCATGCTCTCTCACATTAATTATCTACTAAATTAGCTCACTCTATAGGCAAATAACTTAAAATCAGATCTGAAGTTGTGTCAGTTGTGTCTAAGTATGAATTAGTTTAAGAGAGGAAGACAAAAGCCTAGCCCCAGATCTGTCACCCTCCCTCATCTTTTGTTCCTCCTGCAGCAGCTGGAGGTACCACATGTACATGAAATAAAAAGGAAACATCCAGCCTTTGCCATTGGTATTTGAGACATCATTATATTTTTTCAGGGGAAATACAGATGGGACTGGCCTTTGGGGCTGAAAGATTCTGTGCTGTTCCCCCTTCAGCATGACTTCAATGGAAGAGGCTGTAACTCCTCCTCTCCAGGTGTCGCCAAACCTTCTCCATGCCACTCACCCTGGCCCTGTACCACTGGCAGCAGGGGCAAGCATGCAGAGCACTTGGGTGTTTGCTTGCTGCCAGCCTTGGGAAAGCATGGGAGCTCCTGGAAAAGGGATGCCAGGGCTGCCTGCGTGCCCTCGGTGAGCTGGCTGCGTCCCCTTCCTTCCCCAGTCATCTGTCGCCAGTGCCATAAAGGTGTTGCCCTGATAGCAGCTGGCAGTAGTTTGGTCAGAGCTCCAAATGGCTTCGGATGTTTTTGTAAAAATTTGAAGGCATGTTTTTTTGCAAATATTTGTGTTTTGAATGTAATTATCTGATGTAAAAAGAGAAACTCCAGTGCCTATTGGCATCTTTGTTGCTCTGTGGGAGATATGCCTCCTTAAAAAACACTTGTAGGCTTTTTAACTTTTCTTTTTAGGGGTAAACCATTTTAAAATTTAAACATGACATCTCCTTACTAAATAATTCCAGGATCAAACTCCTATTTTCATAATACACCCCGTCACTTTTAAAGTGATAGCCCACGGTTGAGAGAAATAAGCAAAATACATTCCCTGTGCATTTCTGACCCATCTGGACAAAAAATGGCAGATATCTAGAAACTGAAGGAGTAGAGAGTAAATTCTTTAATTACAATAGGCTGAAGAGACCCTCAAGACATTGCAAGACGGAATTCTGCTTGTGGTCTGCAGTTAGTTTGCATATAATAGGATGAAGATTTCATTAACATATTGAGGTGGCATCTTTCTGCCCCTGATCAGGGAAGGGTGGAGCAAGAATTATCTGTTGCTATCTTTATGCACAGATTAGCCAGAAAAATCTCTTAACTGGTAGGAGAGAATGTTGGATGTGAGTTGTGGTTCAGGGAGATGGAGGTGCTAAATTTCCTGCACAAGAGCTTTTTTATGAACACCCATCTTGATTTTAAAAGCATCATTGCGCTGCTCCATTGAAATCTGAGCAAGAATACCATTTCCTGCCCTTCTCCTCAGTACTTTTCCTATTGTTTCAGCTGTCTCCCGTGTCTTGCTTTGAATCGTTGATTATAAATGACCTAAATTCTCAAATTACCATTTCTATATTTTTTTCAGGAAGCTTCTGTCAGATTCCAGGACAGAATATTTTAGGATGAAGAGCTTAAAATAGACACATATGATTTTGATAAATAAAAGAAAAACACTGCAGTCTGTAAAGCCATCTGAATATAAAAGTGGTTTGTCTTTTACCCACTCTAATTAGGCTATCAAAAATAGAAATATTGAGCCAGGCATATCCAATTAAGTTTGCCATTCACCAAACTTGAGGCTTTCTTACAGAGACTTCTACCATAATGATAAAGAGATGGAAAAAGAAAGCAGTCATTAGCAATGCTCAGGGATTTGGGTTTTCTTGATGTGAACCGCAGCTGTGGTAGATCTGGGAGGCAGCAGTACTCAGTGGCTTTTTCTTAGACAGTTCTCCTTGTAGTGAAGAGTATAATGATGGCCTTCTAGTGGCGTCAAAGTATGTTGATGCTGCTACTGAAATGGTTCTGCAGACTTGAGAAATCAGCCTGCTCACATTGACTGTGTTGTGTGTTATTATGGGGTTGGAAGGGACCACTTAATTTTGATGGCTGCCAAAAAAGGAAGGGTCTGGGGTCTTGGAACAGCTCAAAAGCCTTCCATGTGATTCCTCTGAGCTTGGGCTTTGTGCTTTTAAATTTTTCTGTGGTATATCTGTAAGATCTTGGACTGATGAATGATTGCTTGGAGATGGGGCTCCATAATTATCTTCTCGCTCCTGTAAGATCTCTTTGCCTAATCTGTGTTGTGGAGCTCACTCAGCACCACTTTAAGTGAGCAAGTGTCGCTTTCTGAATAGTGCTGGCTCATGCCAGAAAGCTGTCATTCACTGCAGAAGCCATGGCTTACTGAACAGTATAGTTTTTATAGTCATAACCTTTGAAGATAGAAAACCAGTGTGATCTGTGCACGAGTGAATGAAATGTTGTCGCCTGAAAGACAGGCTGAGAATCGCTTTCTAGTAAATATCAGGAAATTTTGGAAGACAGCACATCGCTGAAAGATTAATTATCAGACAGGGAGAAAAAAAAATAAAAAAGGAATTGTGAGACCAGTATACACTTGTTCTGGTAAAAACTTACCTGAAGTAACCTGGATAAGCTCTAAGACTAAGCAATTTATCAGTGCTTGTTTGCCAAAGGAAACTGGTGAATTGGTTAGATTATTGGGGTAATTTCTATCTACAAAAGTAGTTCACCAGTTCACAAAGAAAAGTATATCTTACTAAAAACTGGCTCGCATTTCCAGCTGTGGATTAATAAGAACTGAGTGAATGCTGGCACATAATTTAGATTCCAGTCATGAAGTCTCTGAATTGTGAGCTGGAAACTACAATAATGTATTTCATAAATGTAGCTATTGTTTTTGCTGGCATCCTGTTGTACATAGCAGTTATAAGAGCACTGTGCAACATTTAGCAAACTTACAGGCCAGGGAACAATCTGAAAATCATCTTTGCTTCATTTGGGAGATTTAAAAGTTGTTCTGAGTTGAACAAAAATTCACAGATAAATTGCTAAAATGAAAAGTGTGTATCAATGAGTTTGAAGCTTTCCCTAATCTGAAGGTTTTGCTTACAAGGGAATATGTTATTTTTAAAAAAATTATTCTTAAGATTGGATATTTATATAAACATAAGTCTGTAGTTTCCCACACACACATGCAAATAAACATTTGCAGATGTTGAATATTTGGTGTCAAGGACAAATTGAAAAGGAATCAGAATATACCACTGAAGTGAGTGATTGCTGAACCAGGCAACTTCATTTCCCTCCTCCAACGACATTATCATGCATCTTCTTACCAAACCATGGCTTTTAGAAATTGAATAAATTTATGTTAGTTTGGTTAGGCTTTTTTAGATCTAGGATCAAAATCACTGCCACTGAGATTTATAGCAAATTTCAATCTAAACACCATAAACTCTTGTTTAAATGTAGGTGTAACTCTCTGTTAAGAGTAATGAAATTTCATTTTAGGTATGAGACATATGTGAAGACTTAGATAAATAAATCTTCTATAAGAAAGATATTTTTTAGGCATATTTTTCTTACATTTTAAATCACACAAAATAACAAGAAGGATTGAAAGTCACTTTTTTCACAGCAAGATTTTCCATGGTTAAGCTTTTGCATATTTATGTGAATCTAAACAGAGGTTTAAAAAATTTATGTTTTGGTTTTACTCATCCATATTCTAAAGCTGATGAAGGAGCTTAGGAGTGAATTTGACGTGTTTAATTCAGGGAAAACAGAGACAAGGAGGAGCAGCAGTTCTGTTCCCTCAGTAGAGATTAAATCAAGATTAGTTGAGTAGGTGTTGTCCATCCTCCTTGAAAAGTTTCTATTGCTTTATGAGGGAGCTCATGCTGAGTTTTTCCCAAAGGAAAACAACACATGCTACAGGAATAGTGCCTTGATGCCCATGAAGAATATTAGGAGCTTAGTGACTCAAAACACCGGAGCTTTGAGCAGCCACACTGTGAGCCCAGATTGACACAGCATTTATGTTACTGGAACCACTTGTTTTACAAGGAAACTTTGACCTAAATGGGTTCAGCCCACACAAAGAGAAGTCATTAAATTCACGTGGTCTGTAAGTCAGACTCAGGGATGCAACACAACTTGCAGCAGGAACACACAGAGTTCCCCACTCCTGAAATAGGTGGGTTCCTATGTATGGCCTACATATGGAAGAGCTGGATATCTGAGAAGTAAATTGAGACAAGACTAAGCAGTGAACCAGGAGTATCTTAAGCAGTATCAGGAAAGGCCAAGAGGAAAGTTTCTGCCTGCAGTCCATCTTTCAAAGAAAATTGGAAACCTAATTCTGGGCCAAAGAGATGCATTTAATCCCAAAGTGAAATTACAGCTGTGAATCCTTCTCTGCAGTTAATCACTGCAATGAAGATGGTCATTCTCAGCATCCACACCAATATTCTAGGAGGGAGATGCTGTCTGTTCAGCAGGGTGCTCACTAGGCTTGTGACAGATCATGGCAAAATTTCTTCTTGGTTATCGCACTCAAGCCCATTTTCCAAGAAATATGTACCATTCTGGTACTCTACTCTCCTGATTTATTTTGTTGAAGCTGTTCTCTTCTACAAAAAGGTGTCAAAGAAAGAGATTAGATGGGATGTGAATATCTCATAAAAATAATTTTAGTTCATACAAATATAGTAAACTAGAAATTTGAACACTTTGTGTTGTGAAATTGTGAAATTCTGGTGATGATGCAGTTGTCAGACATTTAGCTATAGGAAATTAAGAATTTGTTACCAGAAAAGGGTGAATGGCTTGGAATCAATCCAATTGAATCCCTTGTGCAAATGCATGGACCACCTTGTGCTTCCCAGTGTCAGCTCATTATATAGCAGATGCCAAAGTAACTTTATGCAGAGGCCCAACTGGTTTTCTATATGCTCTTAAAAGATGTTCAGCACGGTTTTCTCTTGGTTTTAGTTGCTGACTGATAAGCGTACAAAGGGAAATATTTGTGTACCCATTTGGACATTCAACATGAGCAAATGATGTCTTCTGTGACCTCTCCAGAACTGTTAAACTTCCTTAGTTTGCCAAGGGAATTCCTGGCACAAGTCAGAAATGTAACTTAAAGCAAGTTAGTTATTTATGCTTGAATACTCAAATGAACAACTGATGAACACATCTGGATATATTTATTTTTCAGTAACCACTGATTTGTTCCTCCCAAGTATGAAACAATATTTGTTTCACTCTTGTTTATTGGAGTTTCTCTCCAGATTCAAATCAGTGAGGCATGAGAATAAGGTACAAAAGTATAAACTTCACTGCCTGTGAAAAACAACACTTAATTTACTGCTCTTCCTAATTGCTGTGTCCAGAGCAGGATTAATGGAGCAATCCATCCACTGCTTAAGAACTTCTCAAGAACACTTTGAGATTGTTACACCTTTGTTTTAGTTCAAAATAGGAGTATTAACTTACTCAACAGGAGTATCCGTTTCCAAAAATTTACAAGTGGAACTCACATCATTATGAATATATCTATATGAAACATGAGAAACATTCAGAGAAGACATCTGGAATTAACAGCCAACACACTGTTGAGAATCGAATCACTTCAGTTCAAACCTATGAAGTTTAAAGTCTTTTGTAAGGGATATAATATCTCTGATGAGGCACACTCCTCCCATAGGATGTTGTGGCAGGAGGACTGTCTACCTTCTCCCTCTACTCTCTTATTATCAGGGAGAAAGCTATTTCTGTACATGCTCTTCATGTCTGTCCTCCAGACCATATACATGCACTTCATCCACAAGAAATGACTCATGAAGCCAAGTTCTTGGAGCCCATGAAATCATGGGACTGAGTTTTCTGGTGTGTTCTTGTTTAGTCATGTTTACTAAACACATCATCACACCAGGCTATGGCTCGAACATTGATTCTTCATGGTCCAGAGAGCACTCTCACCTCTTCTGTGGCATTTGAACAAAGCCAGAGTGGTTGAAATTTATGAAGTCAGGCTGCAAATCTGTGATTGATCAAATGTCGTCAATCTAACAGAGGGCAGGGGGAGAACGAAGGACACATAATAAATAATAGAGACGTTGCCTATATTGTAAAGCATGCTGGGAATTGAGTTGTAAATGTAAATCCCTTTCTCCCTCTGTAAGAAACTCCAAAAGCAATCAGTAATTGGAATTATCTGATGAATGTTATTAAAGTGAAGAAATGTTACAGCTTTTAGTGCCAAAGTCTCCCAGAGCACATTCTCTATGGGCTTACTCAGCCCTTGAGAGGTCAATAACCTTTAATGTAATCCATTGGGGAAATAGAAATGTCAGAACTATAAAGTAGCCTGTATCAATTTCAGGCCCTTCCAAATAACCAGTTTGACCTATGGATCTAAATACTGGAAATAAATAGGAATCTTGAGCCACAGAGATGCCAACCACCTCCCTGCTGCCTAGACTGCAATAAAAATGACCATTTTGGAAAGGATTTGAGCTATCATGCAATAGTGATGACTGAACATTTTTCATTATTATTACTTTTTAAACATTGCAGGATTGCTGTGCTGTCCTCAGACTCAACGACACATAAGTCATTTGGCTGACTTTTTAACAAACATCTGGCTTTTTCGAAGCAAGACACAACGGTCTTCTTTGTTAGGGTTTCCTGGCATTCTAGTGTCATCTCCATGGATATTGCAGCCTGTTCCTGCAGAAACAAAACAAATATAAGACCAACCAGCCCCTTCCGAACTTGGAGTGGGATGGAAAGTCCTTGAGAGCTTTCATCCCTCTCTGTTTGTGCTTCTCACCTGCAGCTCAGCTTTGGTAAGAGCTCACAAGAGGTAGTGTTTGCTCCCGCAGGTGGTGATGTCTTCCTGATGTAGAGCAAGGCTTCTGGACTTTCCAGAATGGGAAAGATGACATTCTTCATCATGATCATTGATGAGTTTCCAGCAGCCAAAGGGGCTTAAAGGGGGTGCCTCAGGAAAAAGGGCTTAGATTTATTGTAGTTACATTATGATATACATCTTAACTTGTATTGAGTGCGATTCTCTTGCCCTAAAAATGAACATATTTTTCACAGTGTGGGATGGTGGGAGAAATGCTGTTTGAGGTGTTGCAAGAAAGAGAGAGAGAGAAAGAGACTGCTCTCTCATAAATTGCCAGCTTAAGCAAATAGTGAGAGTGCCAGACAACTAAACCTGTAAAAATAGTTTTGTTTCACTGCTTCTTAATCCCTACTAGCCAGGAAATATTGAGAGAGTCTGATAGTAAGAGCTGTGTTATACTGTGGAAATATGCTGTTATGACTTAGAGTTCCTGTCAGAGAAACTGAAGTGTTTTTTGAGGTCACAAGGTGAGAAACTTTAGAAAGTAAGAAACTCTCTTACTTATGAAAGGATATGGGCTCACATTAAATGTTTTCATCTGATAACAAGTAGCATTAAATAACTGGATTTAGAAAACTCAGCATATTATTTTTGTATTAAAGGGCAAAAATACACATTGAGAAACCTAAGCAGACTGTTTAATCACTGAGCATCTGTGAATTTATGTCATCTTTGCTTTTATCGGAAGTTACAGAGGACAGGGGTAACAGCAACAGAGCATCTGGACTAAGCAATCTCAAAATATAATGCAGCCAACAGTGTGTCTTGAGAGCTGTAAATAACCTCCTACATGCATATACAGAACAGAAACTAAACACAATTTATCATATGAAAATTCTTAGTTTTATTCTAGCACCAACCCTGATCACTTCATCAGACAAGGCCTTGCAGTTTTTTGCCTAAAGCAGAAAATCAGATGACATACTGAACCTATTTTCAAAGGTTCAGTTGAATCTTAAAGGAGGTCTAAAGTGGGGTTTTGTTTTGTTGGGTTGGGGTTTTTTTATTTATGTTAATTTTTAGGATATACCGTTTGGCAGTTGCCTCAGAGTTGGGTCTACCAGAGTAACTTGGCGGTGTGCTGGGTTTTATGGCAGATTTAGGAAGGAATAGAGATAGACCACATAGATTAAGGCAGCTGAAGGGTTACATACTTCAAGGAAAGAGGAATCTTTAAAAAAAAGTCAGAAAGAAGGCAGGGCCTCAGATTATCCTGAGAGTAATTAAAAAATAATAGTTATAGGACTTACAGGTAACTTCTTGGCAGTGGATTGAAATACACTGAGAAAGAGGTCAAAGACTATCCACAGGTTTTCAGATGGAGAAGCTGGGATTGTGAGTAGCAGGGGGATTGCACCATCCGTGGGCAGTCCCAGTTCCTGTGCAATCTCACAGGCTCTCACTCACTGCCATTACAAAGCTGCACTTCACTTCTAGGGCAGCATCTCACCCAAGAGACAGGTGAGGGCAGCTCAGGGCCAATAAAGCACAAACAACTCAACCAATGACACTGCCAAGCTTAGAGGAGAATTGATGACTATGTCTTAATTGCTACTTTGGCAAAAGTTTAATCTCCAGCTCTCCTCCAACTCCCACCACTGCTTTGAGCATGGTTTCTCTGCCTCCTCACATCATGTCTACACTGAACTCTTGAGCTCCGCTTTGTATGTTGCAGTAGTCAGTTCTAAGACTCCCATCCATCTCCTAGGAATGCCATTGTTCATCCCTATCTCCTCACATGGCAAACTGTGAGATTACTGTGAAAGCTGCTGTATTTTCGGTGCCCCTCAAGCTCTGTATCAGCTTGGCAGCTTTCCATGGCATCCATCAAGATCTAACGAAACGCAAATGCGTGACGGTGGTAACACAGCTTCAGCTAAAACCCCTCAGCCAATCCAATGCATACAACTCTGCTTCCCAAACATTCCCTCTCTCACTGGATCCTCTTCCAGGGAGGAGAAATTGTGGGCAGGAGCGTTGGAACTCGGTGATCTTTAAGGTCCCTTCCAACCCAAACCATTCTATGATGATTCTATGATTTTGTGCATTGTCTCTGGTGCTACAGGAAAGATTCTCTTTGAAAGGCAATGTCAGCAGGCACAGACTGTGCCTCTGCTCCTGGAGGAGAGATAAGCAGAAAAGACACAGAGCAGCTCTTTCCATGTGTGCTGATCAAACAGAAATACTGTCAATCTCACCTCCAATTCTCTGAAGAAATAAAAAACTTGCTATAAAGGGTTGGCTTAAAAGCAGTTTAGGACAGAGGAAGGTTGTTAATACGGTAAAAATAACTGGATGAGTTAGCACTACCTGACACCCTTTCCTCAGCTATAATTTCTGCCTCCCTGTGCAAATACATCTAAAAGCTTAGAGCTGGTCAATTATTGCAAAAGCAGTATTCCTGATCCCTCATCTCAGCCCAAAGACTGGTTCAGCTCCATCACATGCCTGCTCTGTAGTGAGGAACTCCTACAGCATTAGCTTTTTGGAAGAAAAATAACTGGCAATTTTACCACACACTGTTGAGCTATTGCTATGTATGCAGCCAGGAAGCACAGAAATACTGCATAACTGGAGTGTCCACGTGGCATGAAGGGAGAATAACTGGAGCAAACAGCTTGGGAACAGACTATGCACTGAAAAAATGTTTTTCTATGCTGTGCAGCAAGGGTTTGTGAATAACAAACAGATTTTCTCTCAACTGAGCAGCCTGCAATTACTTTCTGTTGCAGAAATAGCACACATATTTCAGATTATTTATTTGTAATAAGTTAACCAATAATTCTGCTTCTTTTATATTTAAGGACTACCAGACCCCTAGAGTGGTAGGGAGTGTTAATCTAATCAATTTCAGACAACCTACTTATGTTGTACTTATTATAACCAGGATATGGTTATAATATAGTAAGTCGAAGCTGATAGACCGAAGTTTGGGAAGATACAGGTCCTAAAGTAATTTGACAGTCTGGCCCATGAACCATCTAAAAATACTGTATTTTATTGTCAGAATTGAAGCTGCTTTCTTCTTTGGCTAGACATAATTTTGTCAAGTGTAAAACTGAGCAGCAGTGAGCAAACAGGACCATTTGTTGCTTAATTTCTCAGGACATGGGTGATTCCACCCACATCTGCTCAGATGGGTCTGAACGTGATCCAGGCTTCACTGAAGAACCCAGCAGGAGATTTCAGATCAGGCTTCACATATAGAGGGTTCCCAAGACAGAAGGAGCATTTTTGACCTGTGCTCTTAAAGGTGTTAATGTGATGTAATTGCAGCTGCCCTGAGACAGAGTTTAAGAAGGTGAAAAAAAAATCCTGTTCAGTGGCTCGATTCCAAACTGAACTGCAGAAACATGGGGTTGTATAAAGACATGAACACTTCATGGTGAATCTGCTGTGCCGAATTGAAACCAGCTGCAGGACCTTGTGAAAATCACTGGTTAATTTAATTGATAAAAAATGTGACTGTTCCCATTGCATTGTTTAAAAATTATTGACATTTTTAAGAGATCCTCATTTCTACCACACTGAGTTATCCCCGTTAACATGTTTTAATGCAGCGTGTCTTATGTACTGATAGATCAGTGGTGAACTTAACATTTAGTGATGAATCTGGCAAAATGACAACATTCCTGGAAGTCAAATGACTTCTGTTTTATTTTTTTTCCAAAACTTCCTAACAAATAACTGCACTACCTTCTATAGACTCAATATAGTTAAAATGGACATCTGAGAATTCAGAGAAGAAGTGAATTTGGACTGGTCTGCAGCTGAGATTTGAATTTTGCCAATTAGTCTCTCAAGCAGAATTCAAAGTTTACAGATTAATCTGGAAATTACCAAAGCAGTAGCAAGCAAATGTGCTGCATTTTTAGGACTGAACAAAGCACACTTAGGTGTCATTTTTATTTAAAAACAGCCCGCACGTTTTCATCAAAAATAAAACTAAACATGGAGAATTAATTAACCTTTTCCTTAATGTCACTGTTTCTTAATCATTCCCCAGCATTAGGAATGCTGCTTCTTTGAGACTGGCAGGAAGGATATTGTGTTCAGTTTTTCCCTTTTCAGTGCCTAGACTCTGGCGGGTTTCACACTGTGACTTTCCCTCCTCGGTGCAGCTTTTGGGGTGTGCCTTCCATGAGACAAGGCAGAAATGCAGAACAAATCTTCTGAATGGAAAAACTGGGCAGACAAGTCTGACATTGCTGTGGTTTATATTACCTGTTAGTCAAAACAAATAAACAAACTTCAACCACATTAGGGAGGGAGAGGGAATAATTTATGCATAAATTTTCAGTCTTTCAGCATTTTTAATTACCCAGGTTCGGTTCTTCACTTCTCATTTTCCTAGACTGAAAAAACCCACATGTTAATGGTCTCTGCAAATCCTTGTAAGCATTTTGCATTTGTCATAACAACATAAACTATTTATGGATCTCTATTCCTTAGTAGAAATAAGGAAAATTTTTATTATGCTTTTGTATGAATCCCCTTATGATACATGTTTCTGTATATCCTTGCAGCCAGCATAGTAGAAGGAATGTTTAACACTCAGTTCTTACATTTTGGTTGTACTGATCTGCACTCCTGGAAGTAAGTGGATCCCTTGTTTTTGGAAGAGGGAACATTGCCAATTGATTAATAAGGGACTGACTGTAATACCACAGCAATGTTAATTTCTTTTCAGATGCTCAAAGTCAACATTTGAAAGGCAAACACTGCAGTACACAACCTGCAGCCCAGAAGATATGTTCATAGCAAATATCCTGCTGACCCACAACAAATTATACCCAATAAATACTCTCACTTTGTGATCTTAGGATGTATGTTAAGACCTCAAAAATTCTGATTTACTGTGAGAAACGGCCAGTGTTTTCACATATGAAAGCCAAATTAGACACAGTGCCATTTAATACATGGGGTCATTCAAATATAGATGTTTTTTCCTTTTTGAGAGCAGTGAAGTACAAATGCATTCTGTATTTATATGTTCTGCATTTACTTACACTGTCTTATATTTTTCATTTATAGTTTGTTTCTACCTGTCTAGCTCTGTAATGTCCTTCCAATACACTCATTTAGGTGTTCCTCTGAAAAATAAATGAGGGCAGGACTTCAAACTTCTACGCAAAAAAAAAAAAAAAAAAA